>OU612045.1:61170189-61632689 GCA_914767935.1 Coremacera marginata | reverse complement strand
GGAAGAAATACATCTGTAGCTTAGGCTCAAACGACCTAGAAACTTACAAACGTTTGTTTCTGGAATTTGAAAATCGCTCAGCTACATTATATCACGAATATTTAGATAATGTTAAGCTGAGAATATTGACAGATCCAAAGAAATTTTGGGGATTCGTAAACACAAAGAAGAAATCTGATGGATTTCCTTCTTCTTTTAGAACTCCTGAGGGATTTACTGACAATCCCGTCAAAATTTGTGGCCTTTTCGCCAATCTTTTTAAAGAATCATTCTGTTCAGATTCTTTTAATCCTGATGGAGAGTACTTTGAATATATGAATTCCGAACCCAGAGTATCTTTGGAACATATGTCCTTCACTCTAGAGGATATTTTAATGTATATTAGATCGATCGATGAGGAGTTTGGTGCTGGACCTGACGGTGTTCCTGCCGCAGTGTTAACACAATGCGGTTCCGTTTTGAGTCAACCACTGTCTTTATTATTCAATAAATCTATTAACGAAAGTTATTTTCCACTTTTTTGGAAAAAATCATTTATAAGTCCTATTTTTAAAAAGGGTTGCAGGAACGATGTCAGTAACTATAGGCCTATCGCTAAGCTCTCATCGATTCCAAAACTTTTTGAGCGGATGGTGTACGATCGGGTGAAAATTCACTGTGGCAAAGTCATAACAACTCGTCAGCATGGCTTTGTGAATGGCAGATCCACTGTGTCTAATCTTCTCGATTTTACAACATTCTGCTTAAATTCTATTGATTCTGGTAACCAGGTCGATTGTGTTTACACTGACTTTAGTAAGGCATTTGATAAGCTACCACACAATCTAATCTTATTTAAACTTGAGTTAATGGGATTTCCACAATATTTTGTGAACTGGATTAAATCGTATTTGGTGGAGCGATCTTATCAAATACGTTTCCGAGGCGCATTGTCTTCTGAATTTATTGCTGGATCAGGTGTTCCTCAGGGTAGTCACCTTGGTCCTCTTCTGTTTATTTTAGCTATCAATGATGTAACTCACGTCATTGAACACTCTCATCTGCTTATTTATGCCGATGATATGAAAATATACAGAACGATTAATTCTAGAGATAATTCAGATCTACTCCAGTCTGATCTAAAATCCTTTGAAGTTTGGTGTTCTAAAAATAATATGTTTTTAAATCCAGATAAATGCCAAACTATGACCTTTTCGCGAAAAAGGAATAATTTTATTTTTGATTATAAGATTAAAGATACTGCCTTGAGTCGTGTAGACACCGTCAAAGACCTAGGTATATGCATGGATTCTAAGCTATCGTTTAACATTCATATTGATAATATTTGTAAAAAAGCATCTTCAATGCTTGGTTTTGTAAAACGCTGGGCCAAAGAATTTAATAGCATGATTACAACTACAACGTTGTATTATGCAATCGTGCGTCCTCACTTAGAGTATGCAAGTCAAGTGTGGTCCCCAAGTTACAATGTGCATGTTGATCGAATAGAAAGAATCCAAAAACATTTTGTTCAGTTTGCTCTAAGGGGCTTAAGTGGAACTGACATATTAGACCTTCCTCCTTATGCGGATCGTTTAAAACTATTAAAAATGCAGTCTTTAGGTGATCGAAGGAAATCGGCAGATATCGTATATTTACACCAGCTCATAACAGGTGTATTCGATTCTCCAGAACTTCTTTCTCACATAAATTTTAACACTAACAGTAGAAGCAGTAGAAACGCTAACAACTTAATTTATTTGCCATTTAGTAGAACAAATTATATGGCTACTGCTCCTTTAAGTCGCATGAGTTCCTTTGTTAACTATTGTAGCGTTTTTGATGTTAATTTGTCAAAAGGTCAACTCAAAAGTAGATTAAAATTAGTTGTGTAAATAGATCTATGTATACGCATGGTTAGTTGTTACGTCTTGTGTTGTCCCTGAGCCCAACCCATTCATTGGTGGGTAAATTTTTCCCACATTAACTTGTTTGTGGTCACGGGTATCCATAACATTGATATTTTCAATGATTACTGGGTAGTGGCTTTAGATGGGTTAATGCTGAGGAAGTGCGATATAGCTGTAGTAGCTGACTTCTATTGTTATTGCATATTAATGTATGAGAAAGCTTATATAAATACTTGCCAAAAATTTTTTAGGTTTTTGGTCTGATTTTTAAAAGATTTTTTTTCAAAATGTCCAATGTATCGAATAAAATATAAACTTTGAAAATATTCTTTTGGAAGCTATTGCCACGCACCCATTAATCACGACTTTTTTTTCTTGACTTTTTCTCATAATCCTCAGATGTTGAAGTTACAATTTAGCTTATTCCACTGAAGTTACAGGTTTGTAAGATGTTTTATTCCTGTGAAAAGTTGTGAAATGTTTTTTCAAATCGACGAATAAGTTTAAAAATACTTACACCAACTCTCGAGTAACACCGGGTATTCAGCTAGTATATTTATAACACGAAAGCCAGTCGTGAAGCAAAAAATAAAAATTTGTTTTGAAGTCATAAGTTCCCACCCGGCACATATCTCGTTTACAGCGAAAGTTCGTTTGCAACGAACTTTTATCGAAAAAAAATTTCGAATTTTTTCCTAAACGGCGATCAAAAACTGAAAGTTATTTTACACTAGTGTTGTCGCTTCAGTTATAATAAAAATAAGTCCGAAAGTGCCAAAAAAGGTATTCGAAAGTATCCATCTTATAGTAAAAAAAATACTTTTCTTCACGTTTGTGTTGAAGTATTAAGTGCTTTGGAATCGTAACCGAATAATATTTCGAAACATCAGCGAACCTTCGGTTACGAAGTAACCGTTACGTCCGCCAAACGTATCTTTTTCGAATTGTAATCGATATCGATATCATCGCGGATTCGTATATTTTTAAATTTTCGGTATCGAAGTCGGATTCTGTGCCGGGGGTTCCATTATTGAAACCAACATGAATGAAATGAAATAAAATAAAATGAAGTGTTCTTTTTGTTTTGTATTTGTAAACAGGAAAAATTTAATTACATTAAAAAGTTTTTGTTCTTTGCATGCACTAGACAGTATTTAATACACCAAGCATTTCTCAAAGTGTATTTTATGCACTTGAACTAAGACCAAAAACAAATATACTGAATTTCATACACTCAAAGGAGTGGTTTTTTATACACACGTATTTTATTCACAATAAGCAGCGTAATTTATACACAATATGCAGTGTATTTTATACACCATAAAGTAGTGAAGTTTATGCACTTTACGAACTAAATATTCTACTTAAAATATCATTTTTTTAAAATGTGACAAAAATATACCAAGAAAAGTAATCCCTTTTATACACTTAAAGGCGTGTATATGATACTCTAAGAAGTAGTATATAATTTGCCTAAGTGCAAAAAAATATACCAAAAGTAGTGTATAACGAGCTTAGAATTCTGGCTAAGCATGCATATTGCAGTGCCCAGCGCTAGCTAAAAATCGCCATCTTCACTTAGGTAAATGGTTCTATAAAAGACCTCGATGATCTCTCAGAGTCTTCGGTCTACCGAATCCTTATCTTTGTCAATAGCTCAAACTGGGTTAAAAGGAGAGGGAAATTAACCCAATGGTATCACAATGGGCCTCATTGGCCTAAGTGTGTCTCAAAGAAAGCAGCCACTTCAATCTAATACTACGTTCACACTGAGAGCTTAATGCGCATTTACAAAATGCAAAATATATATTTGGCTCTTTTACTCCTTCAAAGAGCATACGGCCATACATTCTAAATTGCTAATGCGCATTTCGTTAAATGCGCATTTAGCTGTCAGTGTGAACGTAGTGTAACCTAACCTATGCATGTTACAGACGTATTATTGATTAAGGCTAACATAAAAGATCTCGGAAAACTGAAATCAACAGGTAATTTTCGTTTTATTAAATATCGCAGAAAATACTGCGGACGCCCATTAACATCTGTATGCATGTAAAATATAAGGACAAATACAGGTCATAGGTGTGTTTCCGTACTCACACTGTGCAACTTGTGGGACAATATTTTCTGTTTCCGTACTTTCCGTGCTTAAAATAGGAGAATAAAAACAAGCATAAAACCGTTCTCTCGAGCATACATAGTGCACAGAGAGTGCTAGAACTCAAGACTCCGAGTAAAGTTAGAACAAGCATCAAGAAGAACAAGCTTACTTACTTCGCAAAGAAATTGACGATAATTTTAATTGGCGCAATTTACGTTTGACATGTCTGCAGTCAAAATCAGCTGTTTTTTGCTTGAAACTTACTAGAAGCTGTTTCCGTACTTTTGCAACTATTCTCGCATTTCATTTTTACTCTCTCAGTTTGAACTTACACAAATCTTGCACAGTGTAGAGTATGGAAACACACCTAATTTTGCTCCACTGAAGTAACAAAATTCAAATTGCAGAAAATATGTAAAAAAGCTAAAAAAATTTGGCTATAACTCAATTTTTTACGTTTACAAATATTTTTCCACTTTATCTTTATATATTTCTTACATACATATATTTAAATTAATACTATTTCATTTAAACTACCAAGAACAAAACACCATGAGTCACTCTCACAAACCGGCTCAGTGTAAATAAATTGAATAAAACAAGTAAAACATTTTTTGGTAAAAGTATTTTTGTGAATAAGACGCAGCTGACATGCGGCAGACATTAAAAGTAGAGAAAACGAAAATAATCGTCATAAACAACATCAACACCAGCGACTCATCAAAAATGATGAATGCGTTGATTGGTGAAAAAACATTTATGCCTCAATTAATTTGAGCCGATCTTTGAGCCGAGCTTGACAAACGCAATTGTCGATTATTGAGGCCAGCAGTAATATATCGACAGCAACATTTATTGATGTTGTTACTAAGTATTTTGGTATTGCTCAAAAACATTTCTTCAGATTACCAGATCTTAATAAATACACCTTGAACACTTGCTGTCATGACTGTCAACCACTGTCATTGATCGTGTTGCCGCATATAAATGCAGTTACAACATGATTTGGTTGATTTTTGGGGAATTGTTTTTATTATTTATGAATACTTTTCTCAGAATTTCGCACGTGCTGCCGCAAAAACTATGCTTATCAGCGTTCGAAAAACTTAAAGCGGGTTACATATGACGGTTCAGAATTGAAGTGACCAGTCGAAAAAAGTTTTTTTTTGTTTTCCAATACAATTCTATGCAGAACTATGCACAATATTCAGAGGCGTCTTAAACTGAGTCAACTCAATTTTCGTTTAGGAAATAACTGTAAGAAGTTTAGGCTAATGACACTACTTTTGTAAATTTTTTCGTTTTGTTCTGTTTAGACGTGTTTTTGTTATAGACAGTGCAAGTATCATAACATTTTTAGAAGATGAAAATGATGCAAATGCAGATTACGGGTTGCCTACAGAATCTTCAGAAAGTGAGAATGTGCCACAGGGTAATTAACAGGTTTTTAAAATAAAATTTACAGGGTGGCGCAAAAGTAACCTTGCGATGTTTTTTGGCTGTAATTTAAAAAAAGAATGAAAAACTTTGATTCTTCTTGTGGATTATTTTTATTTAGTCTTTTAATTTTTTTTATATCAAGTCGAGAATATGATGTCATGTAAATGGCCGCCGCCACAGTTGATTGTCATTTGAGCCCTTTTTATGACATTTTCCATCTTTTTGGCCAAAACTTCCGGCGATAGGTCCTCACATTCTTGACGGATATTGTCCTTAAGAGCTGCAAGAGTCTGAGGCTTGTTGACATAAGCCCGCGACTTCAAAAAGCCCCACAAAAAGAAGTCTGGAGCGGTAAAATTAGGCGATCTTGCTGGCCAGTGCAAATCGCCAAAACGGGAGATTAGGCGCCCGGGAAATGCATCCTTCAGCATATCGGTTGTGGCACGTGCAGTGTGTGCCGTTGCACCGTCCTGTTGGAACCACATGTTTTCCAATCCCAATTCATCAAGTTGCGGCAAAAAGAACTCGTTGATCATTGCTCTGTAACGCTCACCATTCACAGTAACCGTTTGGCCCGCGACGTCTTCGAAGAAAAAAGGTCCGATGACTCCTCCAGCGAAAACAGACACCATACAGTGACTTTGAGCGGGTGTAATGGCTCTTCGTGGGTTACACGCGGATTTTCAGTGCCCCAGAAGCGTAAATTTTGCTTATTTACGTACCCGCTAAGATGGAAATGGGCCTCATCACTCATGATTATTTTTGATGAAAAATCATCTTCCTCTTGGTGGTGATTAAGGATGGCTTGAGCGTATGTTAGACGCGATTGGTAGTTAGCAGCTAACAGCTGATGCACCGTCTGGACTTTGTACGGAAACATCTTCAAATCTTGTACCAAAATTCGCTGTAAAGACCGTCGACTGATACCCATTTGCGTGGCACGTCGTCTGGTTGATGTCGACGGCGCTTCCATGACATCCTCGGCTACAGCAGCAATATTCTCTGCAGAACGGCTACTCCGGGGTCTGCCACGCCTGGCAGCATCTCGTGTTGTGCCAGTCTCTTCGAGGCGAGCGGCTAAACGTCGCAGTGTTTCACCAGTAGGCACGAAATGCACGTTGTGCCAAAGTCACCGACCGATTATTGGTCAAATAAATAGTCAGCAATATTCCGCGTTCTGGAGCAGTGTAGGGTAACATTGTTTATTAACGTGTATTTCGCATGTGTTTACTACACAAATGTCAAAACAGAACTGACATTAGGGGCCAATCGCAAAATTCATAGCATTTTCTGATAGGAGGATTACTTTAGCGCCACCCGTACAATCAATGAAGTTTATTTATCTCAACAAAAATACTTTGTTTGTTTTCTAATTTGTCTTTATTTATTTTTAGAACCTTCTGCAGTACCTGATGATCAAAATTATCATAGAAGAGAAAGGAACAGTAATCCTAAATCCTGGTAGAAAAATATAAGAAAAAGCAATTTCAGTCTAGGAAATGAGTACATTACCCAAAAAGGATGTTAAATTGCAGCAAAGTTGTGATGCACTAAGAAATGTAAGGAACTGATTGATGAACGGTTTTTTACACATTTTGGGAATTAGGAGACTATAAAAAACAAAACACTTTTCCAAAACGGCTGATAAAAATATTGGACACTAAAGATAACTGAAGTCGAGACGGATCCCAAGAGTCAAAAAGCAAATCGTTTGTATTTTATTCTAAAACTATGAAAATTTCTTGCTTAATCATGTCTTATATACGTATCAAATATTTTCTAGCATGGCAAAGCATTGTACTAGGAAAGGAAATCTGGAAAGAAAATATTTAAATTCAGTTTTAAATATTCGCATAATGATGACATGTATGTCGAACAGTGTTCAGCTGAAAATATGACTCATGTTAATCAAATATTTTATTGTAATGTATATAGCTCGAAATTCGACTTGCATTTTAACCCTTTCAGACCTGACGCCAAACTACAAAGAATTTTTTTATGATTTTTGGAATATATGGTCTCTGTATGATATGAAAGCATATTTAATACCTAGGTTTTTTATTTCCATATCCTTCATGTATTTTTAGGGCTCGGATACTTGATGCATCTCGGTCAAAATAGGGAAATCCCCTTAAAATAAATTTTTAAAATTATTTTTTTATTGACCTCAGTCTTTTTGATTCATAAAAATTGAGTATTTTTTAAGTTTAAATTTGTCCACTTCACTAATTTTTCGCTTAATTGTGCTTAGTAATTGAAGCACAACTTACTTCTAGGGCTTATTTTGACAAAATTAATATGTGAAGCAAGAATTCCGCGAATATTTCAGTAACTGTAAAACGAATAGCGGAACAATGTGAGAAGCGAAAATAAGCAACAAACAGCACAATCAATACATGTCAATCTTTTAAACATTCGTCAAAAAGAAGTGAGGATATTGAGACTGAAACTTACCCGCACAATCGAATGGTATCACGGTCCACAGTGTAACCGTTTCATATAAGCTGTGGCCAAAACTATTTGCAGTTGCCGCAGAGCAACGAAATTTGATCTGGACGACTTTTTTACATAGATTGAGAAATTTTCCAAATATTGGCCAAATCGGACAATGACCATGCCTACCTCCCATGTAAGACAAAGTTAAAAATCGGTGTATGTATTGGACTCCTTCAATATTTTGGATAAATAAGTACGGGTTAGACCAACTTGATTATACCAAGTAATACTCACTCAGCGCTGTTAGACGAAATAACCAAGGACGAGAATCTAAGATTATTACCCTCAACTGAAGGAGCTGAAGTTTTTGTCTTAAAGCAGGGAAAATCTATATATGCCAGCATGGGCACAGGTATTTCAGTCTTCCAAGCTGAAGTCCACGCCATTGAGATCTGCCTAAGATATATGTAAACAGTCCCACTAGGAACAAAAACATTTACATTCACTCTGATAGTAAAGCAGCTCTACTTGCACTTAGCGCATATAAAATCACGTCCAAACTCGTATGGGATTGCCTACAGCTACCTATACAGGTATCTACCCATAACAGAGTCCATCTCATTTGGGTACCAGGTCACAGCGGCTATTAAGGTAACGAGATCGCAGACGAACTAGCCAGGAAAGGGGCTGCAAGGTCCTTCATAGGCCCAGAACCATTCTGCGGGATACCATGGGGCACTATGCGCCGTAACATTAAAATGTGGCTAAACAGGGAGGCACTTCATTACTGGAGGGACAGACAAGCTGAAACATTCATGCCAACCACTTCGCTCCAAAGAACGAAACAATTCCTGACTCTTAGTGGAAGATCTATCAGACTTGTCACAGGTTTCCTAACTGGACATTGTAAGGTAAATAAACACTTATCAACCATGGGTATAGTCCAGGAAGATCTGTGTAGATTATGTAATGAAGATGAAGAAACAGCAGAGCACATCTTGTGTCACTGTAACGGTCTTATTAGGACCCGTCTTCTTTACTTAGGTGCATTGTACCTAGAACCGCATCTAATAGCGGATAGTTCACCCAAGAACATCGCTCTGTTCTTAACGCACTTAACGATTAAGGATGTGGGCGGACTACGCCTATTTTTTGCATATTTCGCAGTTTCGATGCAACTTTCACACATACCAAATCTTATATATGCACCTCAATTATAAGCCATTTTATAGTATTTACTCTGTTGTGGGTTGTATGGGAGGTGGGCGTGTTAGTTTGTTTCACTGTTTTAACTGTTTTAAGAAAATTATCATTTGTCCAGGAATTTGGGTGCATATGAACATGTTTACTCCTTCCGATAAGTCTACGCTTACGGACCACATCTAAACAGTTCGGGAGTAGGTTCTACGAAACATTTTTTCTTGCGTTAATACCCAAGGAATTAAAAATTTAAAGAAATACTTATTTCTATATAAACATTACTCCTTTAAGCTTAAACAATTTTTTCCCAAAATGAAATAACGTGATTATCTATGTAAATTTTACCAAAAATACCCTTTACGCAAAATTGCACCTCTATCTTTTCAATATATTTTTTTAAATGAGTTGATAAATAACATATAAAAAATTAAAAAAAAAAACAAAAAAGGTTTTTGGAGCTATTCACTCTCAAAGTAATTTCCGGTTTTTCAATTTCAGTAAATTTAACATCACTAAAAACGCAATGTTTAATGTCGAATAACTTTTGAAATAAAGTCTGGACTTAAATAATTAAATTCATATTGAAGATATAATTATTCAGAAATTTCTAAAACTATCAAACATGATTCATTTCTTTTTTAAATTTATCCCACAGCAGACTTACAATTATTTTTAAACTTAGATAACTTTTCACAGAACAATGCGATTTTAATAATAATTACAAAGTATGTATAAATGTTTTAGTTTTCACTCATTTTTAAACTTAGATAACTTTTCACAGATCAATGCGATTTTAATAATAATTACAAAGTATGTATAAATGTTTCAATTTACAAATTTTAATTTTAGACGAAAAACTGCCATCACTTATAATTGAATTAAAGACATAAAACGGAAAATCGCACTTCTATCTTTTTCTCCTCAATTTTTAATAAGTAAAATATCACTTTCTGAAAGTTTAAGCAAAATCAAAAAATAGTTTTTTTCCCTTCACTGCTGAAATTTTCAGATTTTTTAATAATTTTTAGAAAAATTATATTTTTCAAACTAATTTTATATCTGATCTAGTTGAAGGATTTCTTTAAAAAGAAGTACCATCAAAATCATCAGATTCTGTTTTTCAAAAATATACAATTTTATGTACTTTAACACTTGTTCGAGAGTTATGATATTTTATCTGTAGAAGGTAAATTCATAGAAAAGATAATAAATTTTCAGCTCATGCTCTGTGTCCAAATCTTCACGTTTTTCGAAATTTTGCAAAATTCTCTTAGTTGAAGAATTATCTGTCGATTGATATATAATAAATCATATTAAAAAAAAAAAAATACAAGTTAGTTTTGCCCGCAATTATTACACTGTGTGGTCTGAAAGTGTTAAACCACCGAGCTTTATAAAACCAAATATGTGTCGTTTTGGTTTGATAACCTTTTGCCATTTTTGATCCAAAGGCATTATTCCATTTGTGTAGACCTAAGTGCGTTTTTCAGGCTTCCAAAGAATTGAAATTTACACCATTAAGAGAGTTCTGCAGAGATGAAAAAAAAATAATCTGAAGGTGCAAGGTCCGGACTATATGATGGATGCATCCAAACTTTCCAGCCAGCCTCTCTTCGTTTCTGCCGGCTCATCAAAGATGTGTGTGGTCTGGCGTTGTCATAATGGAACACAACATCTGTCCTGCTTATTAATTCTGGCCATTTTAATTGAATTGCTTGCTTCAATCTCTTTAAATGTTGACGGTAGAGAACAGAATCAATTGTTTGACCAGGTTATAGAAGCTCATAATGAGCTTTCCAATCCCAGGTGTCAATCCTGGCTTTGCCACCGTTTGTGAAGTTTCACCTTGCTTCGTCCATGATCTTATTCCCATATTAATGTAGTATATGATCTACTTTTCATCGACCGTAATCATTCGCTTCAGAAATGGTTCGATTTCGATCTGTTTTCGCAGTGATTCGCAAATGGATGTTCGGCAAATTAAATTTTACCGTGAGTCCATGCTTCTCCATGTGTCCAGCTTTCTTCAAATGGTATTTTCACTGAATTATCAAATGTAACTCGAATCTGTTTGGTGATGAATGTCTAGTTCCCTCTTGCTTAATTTTTTCCATGATTTCATTGACTTTTCAGTGATTCGTCGACCAGAGCGAGGTGCATCTTTTACATCAAAATTATCAGATCTAAAACGAGCAAATCACTTCGCTGCTGTTATTCTAGTTACAGCATTGTCTCCGTAAGCTTGCCAAATTTTTTCAGCAGCCTGCGACGCATTCTTACCTTCTCAATGAAAGAAAAGCAAAATATGACGATAATGCTCCGAATTTTCACTAATTTTTAAACTTAGATAACTTTTCACAGAACAATGCGATTTTTATAATGTCTTCTATAAACCTAGCGACAATTTGTAGCCGAACTTTTTCGAATACCCAATATTCGCCGTTTTGTTTAATCACCTTCTCCCATCTCTGTCTTTGATTCATTACTCCGCGTAGGTAGAAGTTTCCACTTTTCTCTGTAAAGAACCTTTGAAGGTGCTGTTTGATAAGGCCCTCATTATTAAAGGTTTTGCCTTTAAACCTGGCGAGGCCAGCTTTATTCATGTCAAAATCGTCCCAAGTTGACTCAAACCTCCTCGTTTTCTTAGCGGACGACTAAACTGAGCGGCGGGCTACCTGGCCTTAAATAGTTTGTGCGTCGGGTTTGAAGCCCACCACGTAAAAAAACCATTTGAATGAAGTGTTTAGTAAGAAATATGAGAAAAATGATCCGCAAATCTGATGACGACTACCGCAAACGAAAACCTGATAATGATTTACGGATATGCACCTGGAATGTCCGAACTCTTAATTGGGAAGGTGCCTCTAACCAACTTATTTATATCTTGGAAAGATACAAAGCTGATAACACTGCAATCCAAGAATTGCGATGGAAAGACAGGGTTGTTCTTGGCAAGCAGTCTGTGATATCTACTACAGCGGCCATGCGGAAAAGCACGAGTTTGGGTGCGGATTTGTAGTTAGCAAGAGATGACGGCATCACGTCCTGCGATTCACTCCTGTGAACGAACGACTTGCCATAATCCCCATCAAGGCTAAATTCTTTCATATAAGCCTAATATGTGCTCAAGCTCCGACAGGAGACAAGGACGATGAGATCAAAGATACTTTCTACGAGCGCCTTGAAGACGCTTACGAGCGCTGCCCCCGTCACGACATAAAAATTGTGCTTGGTGACTTCAACGCTAAGGTGGGCTATGAAAACATCTTTGGTCAAACAGTTGCAAAGTTCAGCCTCCACGACAACACACCCGATAACGGAATGAGGTTGATTGACTTCACCGCAGCACGAAATATGGTCGTGGGTAGCACTAGATTCATTCTTAATATTCATAAGGCCACCTGACTGTCCCCTGACCAAAATACACAAAACCAAATTGATTACGTTTTGATTAACGGAAGGCACTCTTCTAGTGTATTAGATGTACGCACGATCCATGGTCTTAATATAGACTCGGATCATTATCTTGTCGCAGCTAAGATCCGTACACGCCTGTGTCCAGCAAAGAATGCGCGCAACCCTACACAAAACAAAGCTAGACGTCGCCACTCGACTAAGATCCTGCTTCAAGAAAGCACTCCTCCGATCGACAATATATGCATGCGGTGGGAACACATCTCCCACTTTATGCGTGCGGCTGCCGAAGAGGTTTTTGGCTACCACCGCCCCCACCGAAACCAGTGGCACGACCAAGAGTTTCACGACGCCGCTGCAGAGAAAAACGCCGCCTACAAAGCCACCCTGCAGTCGGTTGTAACGCGTGCTGCTATGGAGCGATACACAGAGAAGTAGAGGGACGAGAAACGTCTTTTCAGACGGAAAAAAAGGCAAAAAAGGCTTCAGGCAAAAAAGCGCGAGTGTGAGAAGATTGAGATGTATGGCGACAGGAACGAGGCCTGAAAATTTTTCGAAAAGATAAGACACGTGGCAGAAGGCTTTAAAACTATGGCCTCTTCCTGCTAGGATGAAAACGGGAATCTAGTGACCAGATTACACTGACGCTATCCAGATCTAGTCTTCTGAATGGTGATGATGACAACAATCCCGCCAATAGAGATGATATCCCGGAAACCCCAATTATGGATGACAACGTTGAAGTTCCGCTGCCCGACTATAATGAAGTCTTGACAGCAATAACAAGGCTTAATAACAGCAAGGCCGCGGGAGCCGATGGTCTACCCGCTGAGCTCTTTAAGAACGGAGGCGAAGCTTTGTTTAAGTGCATTCACGAGCTTCTATGCAGAATATGGTTGGAAGAATGCATTCCAAACGATTGGAACCTCAGTGTACTCTGCCCAATCCACAAGAAAGGCGATCCCACTATTTGCGCCAACTACCGTGGGATAAGCCTCCTAAATATCGCATATAAGGTCCTGTCGAGCGTATTATGTGGAAAACTGCAGCCCATTGTAGGCCAACTGATTGGACCTCATCAGTGTGGCTTCAGGCCTGGAAAATCTTCCACCGACCAGATATTTATGCTACGACGAATCTTGGAAAAAACCCTAGAGAAACAAACCGACACCCATCATCTTTTTGTCGATTACAGAGCCGCTTTCGACAGTACAACAAGGAATCACCTATATTTATAGGATGACACTGAGCAACACCAGGACCTCTTCCCCCCATTTGTTACCAAACGAGGTTTCAGACAAGGATTCCTTATCGTGCGACTTTTTTAACCCAATCAATGAGAAGATCATTCGAGCTGCTGATCTAAGACAAAGATGCACAATACTCTATAAGAATATTATGCTGCTAGCGTATGCTAGATGATATCGATATTTTTGGCCATAGCGCACGCGAAGTCAGTGCAGCATTCTCCAAATTAGAAAAGAGTTGAGTCGCATGGGTCCTACAGTGAACGCAGATAAGACACAATATCTGGTGTCAACAAACAAACAGTCCCAGCGTCTTGGCACCCACGTCACTGTTGACAACACCTCTTTCCAGGTTTTGGAGAACTTCATCTACCTCGGTTCCAGCATTAACTCCACCAACGATATCAGTAGAGAGATAAAACGAAGGATAGCTCTTGCCAACAGGTGTTACTTTGGGCTAAGTAGGCAATTGAGAATCAGAGACTTTTCTTCTCTCGACGAACAAAAGTCCCGCTCTATAAGTCACTAATAATGCCCGTCCTGTTATATGCAGCACAAACCTAGACTTTGGGAGCGTTCGAGAGAAAGATCCTTCGTCAAATCTACGGAGCAATCTGCGTCAATGGCGAGTACCGAATACAATGGAACGATGAGCTGTATGAGCTATACGCCGACATCGTCATAAAAAAGCACATATAAATCGAGCGACGAAGACGACGCATCAGCGGAGAAAATATTCGATTCGGTACCCAGCGGCGGCCAACGCAGAAGAGAACAACCGCATCTCCGTTGCAAGAACCAAGTAGAGGACAGCCTGACGAAACTTGGAGCTTCCAACTGGTGCCAGCAAGCGCAAAACAGAAATGGCTGGCGCAATTTCTTACACCAGGCGGAAACAGACTTACAGTGGTAGGCGCCAACTAAGTAAGTAAGTTGCACCTATATCCAGCAAATACTGTATTGGTTCCAAAATTGGATGTTAGATTAATAAAGCGTTTTTACTAAGAAGGAGAGCATGATCAGCCATGCATATACCTTCTGTAATTCAACAATGAACCTTGCTTGTAATTCTGCCCCATCAACAGCACAAACGATTGATCGCCAAAAGTTTGCACAACGGCGACAGCCGAAGAAAAATTCGTATCATTACAAAACCTGTTTAATTTTTACTTTGCCTTCGTTATTCACTCCTCGCTATCAAGAGATCAGATTTTGCAAATGATTCGCTCTATGATGGCTACAACAGCGAAATTTGACAGCCGCAGCTGTTGAATGGAAAGCTAAAAATGTTTAATTTGACCGGTTAGACTGTTTAGCTAATGGAAGAACCTTTCCTTCAGCAGCCTTTCCGTTGATAGTGAATCAACAGCGAATTTTGCCAACCGCAATGGAAAAACCTTTCATTTAACAGTTTTCGCAAAATAGCTTATTAAAAGCACACATTTTTCTGAGTATAGGGAGTACGGCGGATGCAGAAAGAAGATGCCCCATCCAAGCGATTTCAAGGTGTCTTTCACTAGTTTTGCTTT
Organism: Coremacera marginata; assembly: GCA_914767935.1. Classification (NCBI taxonomy): domain Eukaryota; kingdom Metazoa; phylum Arthropoda; class Insecta; order Diptera; family Sciomyzidae; genus Coremacera; species Coremacera marginata. The sequence goes on along the minus strand of OU612045.1, from coordinate 61,617,433 downwards.
GTGAAATGGCGCGTTTAGTGTAACAAAATCACTTTGCCATGTTTTCTGGACCATTCCGTCTTTCGATGCATGCGTTGTTAAAGACCCACCAAAAATTTCAAGCTAATTTCAGTTTTTGAGGTTTATTAGTTTATGAGCAATCCTGCATGCCAATTTTTTTTTTCTAGGTGCCTCAGGGATTTTATTATTACAATGAAATGGCGTCATAAACAAAAAAGAAAACGAATTAATTTTTAAAAATGAAATACTTCTTTTAAAATATACAAATACACAAATTTTGAATCAGTATCCTTAAACGTTATTTCGTATTCCACTCATAAAGCATACTTAAATTAAAAAAAAAATGGATATTAAGTAATGATATTAAGTCCCCTAAAGAGGCATTACCGTTTATATAAAGTCACTTTGTATCTGAGGTAGGCGTGGTTTTCATTACATTTGCCAAATTTCAAAGTCAAAGTTCATATTAGTAAGCATGGCTTATATTCTATATTCCAAGTCACTGAATTCACTTTTGTGGTATTTTAAGAAATTTTACAGTTGGATGACGTTATCTTGTATGGCAGATAGGCGTAGTTTGATTAGATTCTGTCAAATTTAATATTCAGAGTTAATAATAAAAATCAAAGCTTATGCACAAAATTTCAAATCATTACAATAATTTTTGTGGTATTTTAAGGGACTTTACCTTTTAAATAATGCAACTTTGTATGAAAGGTAGGTGTGGTTTCCATTCGATTTTGCCAAATTTAATAGTAAGAGTTCATATAAGAAATCAGATCACTTTTGTGGAATTTTAGAAAACTTTGTAGCTTGCATGACGTCACTTTATATGGGAGATAGGCGTTGCATGACGTCACTTTATGTGGGAGAAAGGGCAATAATTTTTGTGGAATTTAAGGAGACTTTACCTTTTAAATAAAGTCACTTTGTTTAATTTTTTAAGGCAGTCGTGGTTATCATTAGATTTTGCAAAATTGTATAGTCAAAGCTTATATCAAAAACCAAAGCTTATGTGCGAAATTTCAAGACAATTCTTTAATTTTTGTGAGTTTTTAAGAGAGTTTACGGTTAAAATAAAGTCACATTGTGTGGGATATAGGGTGTGATTTTCATCTGATTTTGCCACAAAAATGAAAGAAATGTCTCGAAATATTGCTTTGATATTTAATATAAGCCTTCACTTTGGATTGTGGCAAAATCTAATGAAAACCACGCCTACCATCCAGACAAAGTGATGTTACCTCTAAAATCTAAAAATTTCACAAAAGTGAATTTACTGACTTGAAATGTAGCATATAAGCTGTCGAAATCCATCTTTTCTAGTTTTTTTTTTTCATATCTATCGCAAATTTTTTTAACTTTTTAATCTTCCTTCCAAATGTGAAAATATTAAATTTTCTTCAATTGAATAGGTTAACCCATTAGACGCCAAGACCATTTAAAATCGAAAATTATTAAGTCCATTGATTTAATTTTATTGAAAAACACATAGGAAACTTAAAAAAGATACACCAATAAAAAAATAAATGTATTTAGTAAGTTCTTGAGCCTGTGCCCAAGCGAGTACAATGGCACAATATATGAGCTACTTAATATATACTCAATATTTTGTGGTATGAAAAAGTTTAAAACACTCTTTTTCCACACACAGTGCTACGCCACACTGCTCGCAAGTCCATCGTATTCGGTTGTGGCATTGGCGACAACGTAAACGGTTTTTATTTTTTTTTGGAAAATGGTTTCCAATAGTGGTTGCTTCACTAGAAATAACTGATCGCTTGGATGTTGATAAAGTCTGTGTGTAATTCCATAAGTAGTGACGGACAATATCACGATGAAACTGGAGTAAGTCAATATTAGAGTTGTTTTATACAAATGCCATGCGTTGGCCATAATGGAAGTAATCATTGCAGTGAAAAGCGGCCACCACTTCTTTCTAGGGGATTTTATTCTGGTTTATTATTAACTGCTTGGTCATTAAGATAAACGCCTCCCATTCCTGAATTGTATTCTGCTATCAATTTTGGCTGTTTGACATTTATTTTTGCTTTTAATTTTGAGCACCATTGGTTGACGGTGTGCATTGGGTCAATACCTTCAAAGTTTCAACCAACGGTTACAGCGCTGTTATCATTCCACTTCACAAAAATTATTTTATTAGCCGTGTCATATCTGTAGTCATAGCATCCTCTTCTTTCTTTTTTGAATATAGTGTTAGATTTCAGTGGACATTTGTTTGTTCTCGACTCGCGTATAGATCCAATAGCTCGAAATCCTTTTTGCTCCAGCATAACTAGCAGACCATATGAACTGAAGAAATTATCGAAAAAAAAAACAATGTGATCAGAGCGATTAGGAACTTTGTCCAAAAAATCAACAACAACTGTGGATCCAAGTGACTTTTTTGAGCACTGACACCTTTGGCTCCACAATAGGTGCCACATTGCTACAAGAAGCCGCTACTGCTCGTCAACATCCAATTTTGTAACCCAAATCTGACAGGTCTGCCTCTAATAAATGGTTTTGAAGAGTGACTACCAAAATATCGTACCATTGACTCATCAACCAAAAGCTTCTCATGCATATATCCAAACTGGCAAAATTTTTTGGATAGTAACGTTATCAGGGGTCTAACTTTTGACATTTTGTCGGTAGCTATCAAATTATAATTGTCAGCGAAATGAAGATATTTTTTGATTTCCCTGAATCTATTTCGGCTCATATTGTTGGTAACAGATGGCAAACGAAGGTCTTCATCCATTTTTCAATACATATCCGCTCTCGGCATAGAATGATAGCCGCTAAACCGAAGAATACCCAAAAAGGTTTTCAAGTCATGTTCGTTGAATGAAAAATTGTGCGCATTAGCCTGTGACGCGTAGAGGCGAGCTTGCTCAACGATCAAATTCAAAACGTTCATATCAAATAACGTTTCAAGCACTTCAATCGGCGACTTGCCATCTAGATACGATACCATTTTTAGCATGTTCTCCATAAAAAAACTGGTTGCCGGAATATCGGTAGCACATCACTGAAATAGTGAAAATTTTAGAAAATTTTGGAAAAACTCTCTTTATTTCTCTTGTGGAGTATCTATCACTATTATAGAGGTATCTATACTATCGCTATTATACCATACCTCTATTTCCCCTGCAACATCTTGTGGTATAATATTAGCATAAAGATCCTCGGCGTCGATCTGGTGGAATATAAGCAATGCCGAAAGAAGCATGAACCTTCCACGTAGTCCAAAGCACTGCTTAGGTTTAACATACAAATCGTTTGCTATAAAAAGTTGATGTTTTGATGCCATCAAATGCCATTTCAATGCGAAGAATAGTCTAAAAAATGCCTTCCTTATTAGCCGTTGTACCAAAGCGAGTACACTCACGTTAAAAGTAACTTACCTAATTTGTTATAAAATACGTTATAAATTTGCCGTTTCCAATTCGTTTTGTAGATATATTTTAATAGTCATGCACAAAAAAGAATTATAAAACTTATTGAATACATTTGGTAGATAGAAAACAAACGACTGACCTCAGCAAAATCTCGTAAATCGCAAAACATGACACAATAAACTAATCGGGAAAGTCCCGTGTTCCTAATTATTTTTGTGGCAAAAGCTAAAAAAGTGTTGCCAATACAGCGTAAAAGGAATATAAAGAGAGATCTCTGGAAACGATTTTATACTTTAAAATTTACAATCAAATTATTTTTACCGTTTTTTTGTACTCAAGCGAGTACAGTGGTAGGTAATGGGTTAAGTTTAAAAACATTACATTCTTTATTAATAAAGATATTAAGAAAATTCTTTCTGAATTGTGACATTTGTGCATACTAACTTTTATTGTGCATACCAACATTTTGATATATTAAAATTTTTTATTTTTTAATTTATGTCCCCATACAACGCACTGTGCATCGTCGTTTATCGTAACCATATTTGCACTCTTGCTTTTTTAATTTTTTTTTCTTATTGTTTTATTTGATGTGTTGTGGCTGATTTTGTTCTGAGTTGTGTCGTTTTTTTTTTGTTTGTTGCTGTTGTTGCTTTTTATGATCTCCTCCATGGAAAATGGTGAAACTAGGTTACTAGAGTTCTGTAATTTTTACTTTTATTTTTCCATTTGTTGCTTAATCATACGTTGCGGTCACACTTGTGCGTGCGTTTGCGCCTTAGTGCGTGTGTGTGTGTTAGTCTGTATGTAATTTTATGGCGCGCAATTTGGTTGTGGCCTTTTTCATTTTCAAATAGCGAAACGTTTTCTAATTAACACAAGTTTTACTTTTAGTTAATGGACATTTTTTTTTTAATAGTTAATGTTTTTTTGACTGAATTTGAGAAGAATGAGCAGATTGTTATTTTTCTTGGAAAACTTTTGGAAAGAGCATATGGGGAATTGATGAACTTTGGTTAACAAAGTATTTTTAAACATTATTGTTGCTTATAACTTATAATTATAAGTTATATATATTGTGGCTTATAACTTAATTCGTGCGGTTTTTTTTCAAAATTTGAACGTTTATTAAAGAAAAACAGATACAATAGTATTATTAAAAGTATTGTCCATCGTTAGCCACTACTTTTTTTCATCTTTCTGGTAACATATTGATTCCGCGCCTAAAGAACTGCTCCAGTTTTGAGGCCAAAAATTAATCATGCCAATTCCTGATACTCTGTTCTGAAGTGAAGCGTATCCCGATGAGAGCGTTTTGCATAGACCGAAATAAATCATAGTCGGACGGCGCAAGATCCGGGCTATAAGGCGGGTGAGCCAAAACTTCCCAAGCAATATTTTCCAAATAGTTTTTAACCGGTCTTCCAACATGTGGCCGAGCGTTGTCATGTTGACAAATTATGGCTTCGAGTCTGGTCGGATATTCCGGTCATTTCTCGGCTATGGCTCTCTTTAAACAGATCAATTGTGTTCACCTGTGATTGTCTGGCCCGATTTTAACAACTCATAATGGAGCACACCCTTCTGATCGCACAAAATACAGAGCATTACCTTGGCACCATGGATACTTGCCTTTCGCTGGGAAAGTCCTGGTTGTCCGGGCTTCACATATGAATGTTTGCGTTTTAGGTTGTCGTAATTGATCCATTTTTCATCCCCAGCCACGGTCCGATGCAAAAATTACTTCTTTTTGTAGCGTTCAAGCAATATTTAAGACATGCAAAATCGTCTTTCCACATCTCTCCAAAATCACCACTTTTAAATCGTACAAACCACTTTTGACACTTTCGCTCAGCTAGAACATGTTCTACTTAAATGTTGTTTGAGTAAGCTATGATGTCCCCACAAAGTTTTACACAACATTTATTTTCAAAAACATAATAAAAAAACTCTAGGTAATTGTAGTTTATCAACCATGTTTGATACTGGTTGTGTATAACCATTATTGCAACCATAATGTTTTTTGGTTGCCCATAACCATTACCGCAACTAAAATAATTTTGTTGACCATTATCCCATGACCATTATCGCAACCAAAATATTTTTTTGGTTGCCCATAGACATCAACCATAACCATTATCCAATATGGCGACCAAAATTTAAAATTTTTTCGTATTTTCATAAAACTCACTTGGCATGAGTAGGTCAATTTTGTTGATAGATAACAAAAAAAAATTTCTATTGATATAATGGCTATGGGCTACTGATGGGACAATTAACTGAAAAAGTTTTATTAATCGGTTATTTTCTTTCGGTTACCGATTTAATTGTATCGTGTTTTCCCGTTCGATTAACAGAAAAAATAATCGAAAAATAAATTATCGAATGAAAACCATCACTAGTAAATGATCCAATTTCACAAAAAATTTAAATTTTAACAAATTTTAACAAATTTAAATTTAAATTAAACGGCAGCAAATTTGGCGCATCTTTAAAGACAGTAACAAATAAAATAAATAAGCACAGGCTACAAGCAATGGCTCTTATTAGAAGAGAAGTTTGGAGGCAACTTCTACGGAAAAACGGAATCGCTTAACTACTCGTACAAAACGTCTTTCAAAGCTCTTGTTTTTGAATACAATTTTAATTAAATAATGTTAATTTTCTTAATATTACATATTTTCGTCATCAGTGTCAGTAAAACGTTTATTTATATATACTTTTTCTTTTTTATAATTTTTAACAGACTTTAAAAAGGTTCTCTTTATCTTTATTTTTACTCCCACCGAATTAAACTGTTGTCAAGTTTGTCGGTGGGTGCTTTTATTAATGCTCTATTTAAATTTTTTTAGAAAAATTTCCGATTTTTTTTTATTTTATTGTTTTGAAAAACATCTTAAAAATGTTTTAAAAAAATTTCAGAGTAAATTTCGAAGCCGTTTAAGAGATATTCGTGTTTTTATGAGTAGTAAACGCTTATAAAGTAAGATAAACAAAAAATTTAATGGGATGGTACTGTTTTAAAAAAATGTTGGGGCATTTTTTTTTATATTTTTTTTCTGAATGTACAACATTTCAAGAATATTTTGTAAATATTTCAAGTAAATTGTGCTAAAACTAACGAAGATACTGTACGAGTATATGAGTTAATATATGTAAGATATGATTTTTTTTTAATTTTTTCTGGTTTCTATATAAATATGTTCTAATTATACCAATAAGAAGAAATATTAAAAAAATATGCAAAAAGTTCCAAAAGAAAACTAGTGTCCGATTATTCGGCGATGCCACTGTATATAACCCTGTACGCAATACGCGTGGGGGTGCAAATATGCATTCACTCTTTTGCTAATTTAAAGAAGGTCTGCAGCCAATTTCTTAAAAATGTTTAATATACGGATATTTGAAAATATTTTTTATTGCTAAAAACTTAGCTTAATGTATCACATTAATTCTGGTCCACAAATTTTGTAGTCTTGTTCAAAAAAAATGTTTTTGATGAGAAAAAGAAAATAAATAAAATATATTCGTCACTAAAAAAAATGTGTTTTAAATACATAACAAAATTGTATTTATTGGCAACTATATATATAACAATATACTGGCAACTATATTGAAAAATAATAAATATATTCAAAACTTTTATTTGACTCTTTGTTTGACACTGAGACACTCATTGTCTAATACCCGTCCCAGTTTCCTGGTAGCATGACATCTCAATTCTATTGAGCTATCCAAAGCTTTTGATATCAAAAATTTGGCTTATATGTCCGGAGCCACACCCCCTTGTTCAATGCTCGTCCACGTTTTCTATTAGAAAGACATCATTCTGAGTTTTAATGTTCTGTGACTGACTTCCGCGAAAAACTGATTTTATCAATTTAATATGAGAAATCGTATGGGCGAAAGGGTATACACTATATTTGCAATATCGCGAGAACCGCTTATGCGATGTTGTACAGATAAGTTTTAAAACCCGTGCCATGACTGGCCAAGCACAACGTAAAAATTTGAACAACACCACTGGAACGGTTAAGAAGTGATGGAGTAACAAACGCACAGCATTCGATTTTTATATATATAGAAGATATTTGTTGATACCATTCATTGAATAGCTTAAAATTGTGGCTTATTTTGAGAGTGAAAAGTTATGCAACTTGTACTGCTCGTCCAGAAGAATTCAGAAGACTTATCTAAGAAATTGTTTTGGAAAAGTGCTATAAAAGTACACAAAAAACGTATTTTATTCAATGTTAAAACCAGTGTGGGCCGTCCCAACCCTATATTAAGAACAAAGATCAAGTAAGTATATTATTGACAGTATTTTTGTAACTTTAACCTCTTTCAGATGAAGCACCTCTTATGTATGATTAAAACACAATATACAAACAATATATTACTTATGTCAAACATATCGTATATTACGGTCAACTTTATTCAATCAATTGAGACAAATTATTTAAGAAATAACTTTTCAAACCCACGGTATTGAATGCGACTTCTACGACGCACGATAATAATGAAGCTTATGCAGGGACGAAAAGGGGGAGGAGTGGACTAGGGGGTGTATGCTGCTCCGTTTATTTTTTAGAGTTGGCCTTAATGCTATTTATTGCTAAAATTTGTTTTAAATATTGAATTATATTAACAATACTTATGAACGAATCCAAAGCTGTGTTTTTTCAAAGCGAGTTGTAAAAAACGACTGCTTATTGTATGAAAAGTCGCTTCATACTCGCTTAAATATGAAGCGACCCATTTCCATTTAATATTAATTTTGTTTTTTATTTAAGCGAGTATGAAACGACTTTTCATACAATAAGCGGTAGTTTTTTACAACTCGCTTAGAAAAAACACAGTTAAAGTCAGTTGTACCACTTTAGGCGTCTATTTCACTTTAAGCTATACCCAAAAGCAACTTCAGTCAGCCAATTCACTTTCAGTCGTATCTTAAACCACCGTCAGTTGACCAAATCAACATTTAGCCGTGCGCAAAACCAACTGCATTCAATCCCAAAACCCAAATGCAGTGACATTTTCATTTTTAGTTCTTCATTTCTTTAGCCATGCGAATTTATTTCAGTCGTACCATTCGTTCAGTCTCGTTTAAAGTTTATTTATAATTAGTGCTAATATTGTCTCATTTTTCTTCAAACAATTAGCATGAATTCAAGATTGCAAAAAAAAAATTTGAAAATAAAATTCTTTTTTTTTTCTCTCAACAAAAATGGACATTATTATTACCTTATAGGAACAAACTAACTTGTTTTTAAAAACAACTAGTTAAAAAACTAATTTAAAATAAACCAGTATATGAACTACTTTGAATTATATTAAGGCGGCATCCACTTCAATTGTAAATACCCTGTAGGAAAATCAACTAATTTTAAAGTAGTTGATAAAATAGTTTTTTGTCAACCACAACTAGTTGAAATTCTGACTTTTTTCCATAGATCGAACTAACTTATTTTGTATGGTGATGTCCGCTAAATAAGTCAATTGACTTTCGTCTGCATATATTTTCAACTACTTGATAAATTAGTTATATTTAAATTATTTTTGTAATTACTTTAAAATAGCCAATTGAAAACTATTACTGATGGCCTAAAGTTAATAATATTTGATGAAATAACATGGTTAAATATATATAAACTTGTAATCTAATAAAAATTTGTAATTAAAACATGTCAAAATCAGAGTAGTTGCCGCCTTAATATAATTCAAAGTAGTTCATATACTGGTTTATTTTAAAATAGTTTTTTAATTAGCTGTTTTTCCAAACAAGTTAGTTTGTTCCTACAGGGTAGTTTTATTTGCATTATATATGAAATAATTGAAATACTACTTAAAAACAAGTGATTGAAAATCAACTTTGAATTATATTAAGGCGGCAACTACTCTGATTTTGACATGTTTTAATTGCAAATTTTTATTAGATTACAAGTTTATATATATTTAACCATGTTATTTCATCAAATATTAACTTTAGGCCATCAGTAATAGTTTTCAATTGGTTATTTTGAAGTAGTTAAAAACTAATTTAAATTTAACTAATTTAACAAGTAGTTCAAAATATATGCAGACGAAAGTCAATTGACTTATTTAGCGGGCATCACCATACGAAATATGTTAGTTCGGTCTATGGGAAAAAGTCAGAATTTCAATTAGTTGTGGTTGACAAAAAACTACTTTATCAACTACTTTTAAATTAGTTGATTTTCCTACAGGGTAGTTATACATTATTTGTATTAGTATTTATTTAAACATTTTAAAGAAGAAAAGTTAATGAAATAGTAAAGCTCTGTTTAAGAAATTATTAAAAACAAAAACGAAAATTGAGTGATTCAATATTGTTGAAATATGTACTACTATTTTATTTTCATTTAAAGATGGAACGATATGGCAACTGCCTTTAAGATTTATAATGGTCGAACGGATGAGTAACTTTGATGAATTCGATTATGTTTTATTAAAGAAAAGTCGGGACTTAAGAGTATTCAGTCGACCAAAATACCTAACTACTTCTCCTATCAACATGGTCTCAGTACGACCCTGAGTTTATGTTGATGAAGACAATGTTGTTGATGGATACTTGATGGTCATAAACTCAAACACATACAAACAATAGAATATCGAAACAACTTAAGTCAGCATTTTACACAATAGAACCAAACATGATCATAATATAACAATAAAAGAAGAATGAAGAGCGGTAATTAACGTTCGTCGCAGTAGTAAAATAAATAAATAAAAACCAATAAACTGAATACGTAGAAAGAAATCACTGCTTTTTTACGAGCACAATAATATAAATATAGTTATGGACATAACCATTTGTAAAGAGCGACCCCTAAGCGTGATGGTACTCCAACCATTTCCCATATTGGAGGTTTGGCGTAAACTGTGTATGTAATAAAAATATGTTAAAAAGTTTTATGGAAAAATACATCTAACATTTCTAATTGTCAATCCATAAGAAAACAAAATTAACAATGCATACAATTGCAGTATTACGTCTTGTCTTAAGAAATAAACAAGTCAAAATTGAGTTGTTGCTGAAGTCTAATTTATAAAAAGTTGAAGTTTATAGTTATAGTTAAGTTCAAGTTTATAAGTTTATAAAAGCTACTTGAATTTGTATGTCATATTTTGGCTAAGAACACTCAAGAAGCTCCAGATTTTTTTTTAATGAAGATATACACAATGCACAGTGCTCCGTTTCCATACAAGCATTGGGCAAAAAAAGAAGGAGTTTGTCAGAATACAATTAAAAATCATTTCTAAATGGATAATGATGCGCTGATTTCAAAAAGATTATCGTTTTTTACCGGCAGTATTTCTTAAAAGTTTTACCTTTGTTGTAAAACACACTTTGTTTTAGTTATTTTTTACTAAATCAATTGTCATATAAACTGAATGGGCTGAAAGGGCTGAATAAAACCCTTGATCTTCTTTCAAACAGGGACCGCAAATAACGATTATCGCTATCAATAGAATAGCAATTTTTTTTTTATCTATATTTTTCGATCGGAATAAAAGTTATTTTTTGATCGTTATTTTTTCAATCAGAAATAAAAGTTATTTTTTTGATCGTTATTTTATCGATCAGAAATTAAAGTTATTTTTTAATCGTTATTTTTTCCATCAGAAATAAAAATCACTTTAAAATCATTATTTTTTGATCAGAAATAAAAATCATTTTGCAATCGTTATTTTTTCGATCAGAAATGAAAATTATTTTTTGATCGTTATTTTTTCGATCAGAAAAAAAAGTTATTCTTAATCGTTATTTTTTGGATCAGAAGTAAAAATTATTTTTGATCGTTAATTTTGCAATCAGAAATAAAAGTTATTTTTTTAATCGTTATTTTTTCGTTGAGAAATAGAAGTCTTTTTGTGATCGTTATTTTTTCGGTCGGAAATAAAAGTTATTTTTTATCGATATTTTTTAGATCAGAAATAAAAACCAATCATTGATAGATATTTTTCCGAACACTTTAAAAAAATTTTTTTTTGGCTTAAATAATATCTATATGAATTGAAATCAAATCAATATTTACGCATGTTATTGGGTTCAAATTAGAATGTTATTGAGCATATAAAAAATAAAATTTATACTTACCACCCTTCGAACCCACGTTTACTATCATACAAACAAGTTGTCTTGGACAAGGATTTTATCTACGATTTTGACAAGGATAAAGACTAGATTTTTGACATGGATTTGGAAAAGTATTTGGATAAGTATTTTGTCAAGGATTAGTAAAAGTTTTTGAACAAGGATTGGACATGGACTTTGACAAGGACTTGCGCAAGGATTTCGATAAGGACTTGGACAAGGATTTGAATAAGGACCAGACCAAGGTTTTAAATAAGGAAAATGTGGAAAATAGTAGTAGCAATAGAAAACGGTAGTATTTAACAGTAGTAGATATGGGATTAGATAGAGGGTTGCTGATTTAGAATGTTTGATGTTAGAATTTGAAAAACTTTTTTGACACTAGGGTGGACCCTCAAAACTTTTTTGTTTACTACATATTCCACATGGCAGTATTAGATAGTCACTGATTTCGAATTTAATGTTAGCATTTCAAAAAATTTTTTGACGCTAGGGTGGACACTAGGTAAGTTAGGACGCTAGGTTTTACACATTTTGTGCATGCGCTGGTAGAATTAAAGAGTCGCTGAGCTTGAGTTTGAGGTTAAAATTTCAAAATCTTTTTTGACACTAAGGTGGACCCTCAAAATGTTTTTTTTTACTACATTTTGTACATGGCAGTATTAGACAGTCGCTGATTTCGAATTTGATGTTAGAATTTAAAATATTTTTTTGAAGCTAGGGTGGACCCCAAAAATGTTTTTTTTTTCTTTTGTTTTACACATTTTGTACATACGCCTGCAGTATTATGGGTCGCTGATTTAGAATCTGTGATTAGAATTTCAAAAATTATATTCGACAATATTTATTTGATGCACAAAATGTGTAAAAAAGAAAACATTTTTGGGGTCCACCCTAAAGTCACATACAATTTATGAAATTCTAATATCAAATTTAAACTCAGCAACTCTCTAATTCCGCCAGCGCATGCACAAAATGTGTAAAATAGAAAAAAATTGTTAGGGCTTTTTTACGACTTTTTTAGAAATAGGGCTGTGGCAATTTTTTTCTAAACTATACCGTAATCGAATAAAATCTACCTCCGAAATTTCAGGTAAATCGGCCCGCAGTTTATTTAGTGATTTCTGAAAAAATGGGCGTATGTTTAGTTTGACTACGACTTTAATACAGTTTCCGACAACAACCATACGAACTAAATTACAAAATAAAAGTACAATACGACAAAAATCGTTTTAAATATAGCATTTTCATTGATTTGTGGGCGGTAAAAATAGGCATGGAAAACCATTTTTAGTATAGTTGCCGACAGTAATCATTCAAAGGCTATAAAATTTTAGTCTTAAACGACCCCAATTGTCTGAAATATATAATTTTTATTGATTTGTGAGAACTGAAAAGTTTCTTTTTACTTTATCAATTTAAAAATTTATCAAACTTTTGAAGAATGTGATAACCAATAAGAACACACAAAAATCGCCAAGGAAATCAGACGCTTCGTTCTTGAGTTATGGATCAATCAATGTTCTATTGTTGTGAATTGTTTTGTTTTTATTATTTAGTTTTCATTTATTATGATATTGTTAATTATTTAGATTCAATTTATGTTCAAATTGGTTATGCTTTAGTTTTATGTTTATCAATTACAAACACTAGTACACATATGTATATTTTTTGTCCCGATCACTTATAAGAAATACCTGAACTTTCTTGACTTGTCACGATAACAGCCTTTCAGGATCTGGCAATCTCAGCTGCTTGCGTTTGTTTTTTCCTTTTTGACATTTTCTTTTGTATGTTTTCATAAAGTTTCATAACTGACAAGCCGGGTGACGTAGGCTGCGCAGAAGATTTCATTTTTAGCGCACGGAGTGCGTCATCTTTATATCTATCCTTCTTGCATTACTAGTTGGTATCAAAAGCATTTTTACTCTGTTTTCTGTTTTACTGCTTATTCGTTTTCTCTTTTTCTATGCGCTTTTGACAGATGCTGGTCGACAAAAAAATGTCACTCCTACCTAGTAAATTATTATATTATGCTTCTTTCTTCATTTTTTTGTATTCTGATTTTTTGTTTTGATCATTGGGATATATTTTTTGAACAGTCTTGGCCCGATTTTGAGTTTTTTTTTTTAAATTCAGCCGTGATCCAATTGCTTTAACGTGTTCCAATTTTGAAATATTTGGTATTTTCGGTTTTGCTTTGTGTATTTTATGTATAAGCTGTTCTATGTCCATGTCTAGGTTTTCAATCACCAAGTTTTTGAACAATTCTGTAATATTTCTATAGTTTATTTTTGGTATGAGTTGTTTTTTTATAGGTTTTTTTACATTGTTTTATTGCATTTATTGTAGTACTTCTGTATTTGTGATCGGAGGTATGTAATAAGTATCTTCCAATTCATAGCTTATTTCATGTGTTGCATTTACTTAAAAGAGTAAATAAGGAGTTTTTAACACCTCACAATTTTTTTGTGCCATCTGTTAATATTGCGATCATATTTTCAACTTCAATGTTAACATTATAAAGGCATTCCTTTAAATTAGTATGCAGAATCGCAGCCGATGCCTTTGCACCAAGAAAAATGCCAAGAAAGTCTGTTACAACCATGCATTTCTTTGTGTGAAAATAACGAATGCATAAAGACTCCATTTTGTCTGAGACGTCGGTAGATTCATCTACTTACTTACTTACTTAGGTGGCCATAACAACCCGTTTTCGGGTTTCGGCCGACCTTATCAGCTCTCGCCAGGCGCCTCTGCCTTGCGCGTGCCTTCTGCAATCGGATACACCAAGTGCGGTTAGGGCTTCCTCAGCCTGGTCCATCCATCGGAGGCATGGTCTCCCTCGTCGTCGCTGACCAGCGACCCTCGCCTCGAGCACCTTTTTCGCTGGAGCTTTGTCGTCCATACGATGGACATGACCCAGCTAGCGTAGTCGCTGCACAGTTATACGCCGAACTACGTCAATGTCTTCGTAGAGCTCCTACAGTTCGTGGTTCATTCGGAAGCGATAGTCATCGCCGACTCGAAGAGGACTGACGATTTTGCGAAGAACTTTTCTCTTGAACACCCCCAGAGTAGCTGCGTCAGTTTGTCAGTTTCAACTACCCATGCCTCAGCGTCATAAAGAAGCACAGGTAGAACAAGCATCTTGTAGAGTGTTAGTTTTGTCGATCGAGAGAGGCCTCTGGAACTTAGTTGTTTACTGAGCCCGTAGTAGCACCTATTAGCAATTATTGTTCATCGCTTTATCTCCAGGCTGACTTCGTTGTTGTTATTAATGGCGGTTCTAAGGTATATAAACCTTTTTTTTCTGATGGCCCAGTATGGATTTATTTGTCCCACGGGTAAAGAAATTTTTTTTGGACGTCAATTTGCAACGCCACCTGTTGGCTTACATGTACATGAATTTTACTTTGAAGACTTGATTAAAATAATAAAAAAGATTTTATAAATATCTGCAGTAATTTTTTTTTAATCAGCCTTTAAAAATCGCCTTTAAAAACAAGCCAATGGTTCAAGAACGACCTTGTTTTTGGATAAATTAACACCTTTTTGGATCAATTTAATATTTTTCCTAGTATAACGTAAAAAATTATTTTAGCGCTTTTTTCGGGTTATCTCGCCAAAATATCGTCAAAGAAAAATATTGAGACAAAAATAATTCAAAAATTTCTCTCACCAAAGTAGTTGTTCAAAACACCAAATTGACGAGAAATCGCAATAACTGGCCACACTCTTATAGGGCGAAATGGGTTAACTTCTAATTACAAGATCTATTTGAACTTTATATACTTGTTCTAGTTGTTGTTGCCTTCATAGTTGTTGGTTTGTGCAACTTTGTTTCAAATAATAGCTAGTCGTGCGGAAGGTGCAAAAATCACTACAGACAGCCAAGGTTAAGGTTCTTTTAAGTTCAAGGTTAATATTAAACAAAGCACTTGAACAACGAGGTTTTATTTGTTTATAAATGGTTTTGTTTTTTCTTTTTGTTTTGTTCTGTTAACTTAATGTTAGCACACAGACTACCGAGTAGGTACGTACTTAAGTTATAAAAATTTCAACAAAATTTATTTTTGTTTTCTTTATTTTTTTTTTTATATCATTGCTGCAAGTCAAGACTTTGTCTCGAAAAGAACTTTATTAATATTTTTAAATGTAATATAGTATGTGTTGCTGCTCTTAATGCTGTGCTTGATCTTCTGATCTGCAGGAGTTATTTTTATATTTGATGACGGTCTTTAGAGTTTCATCGTTGAGTAATTGTTGTTGGTGTTGCTGTTGTTGTTGCTGACATATCATGCTATAGTGACTTGCATGTCATGCATGAGAAGTGAATTAATTATAAGCTGTTGATGTTGGTTGCTGTTGTTGCTACTGCGTTTTGGGTATAGCGATTTTCACCTCACCGCCATTGGTAGCAATTTTTGGTTGAAAATTACTTGCAAGTGGTTAGTGGCAGAATTAATTGGCTAATAAAAAAAATTAAATGATATAATTTGTAATTTTGCATTGGAGTAAATCGAGTTAGTGAAGCTTAAACAGAATGACTGCATCAGAATTATGATTCAGTTTTGTATGATTTGTTAAATGATTCAGTTTCAGCTGTGTTCTATATAGTATAATGTGAGTTGAAAGTTTGCAGCTCATGTCAAGCTTAAGGGGCGTTAAGAAGCTAATTAAAAAAGTCCTAATTTATGGTCTCAGTTAACCAAATGATATCATTAAAAATGCTTAGTTCTTTAATAATATGTGAGACAAAACAGATTTCATTCTTTTGTTGCTTCTTAAGCAAGTTCAACTATCTAAGTAACGCCTTAAATAATCAACATTTAAACATTTTCGATAAAATGCAACATTTTTGATGAAAAAAAGACAAAACCCTTATACGAGTATTCGGGACTACCCGACTAACGTGGGGTGACTACGAACTTACATGAATAACCTGGGGTGGAATCGGCTAAGGTAATAATTGATAGTTGATAATCAAAATCATCGCTTTTGCTCCATGTAAGGTGATAATCAAATTGACATTCGCTTTTTTCCTATTGAGATCATGCGACAGCTATTTAGGTATCATTTATACACACTTCCAGTTGAGCCAAGTGGTCAAGAATTTGTTGTGGAGTGTCGCGCGGCTGAAGAAAAGTTATTGCATGCTAACACTACTTATTAGTGTTGCCAGATATTTTTCGAAAAATTCCGTATTTTTTTGTAATATTTTGGAAACAAAAAATCCGTAGAAATCCGAATGCATTTTTTAGTTTGCTTTAATTACTTTATTGAAAATTTTATCGAAAAAAAATATTATAAGGCTACCTCCGAGTAATAAGGCGCTAACTTTCAAGACGATATCAATACATTTCTCCGTTATATGTAACATAAACCGACTTGCTCTTTTCTTTTCAAAGTGCAAAGTTGTGTCATTCTCACGCAGAAATCTCACAATGGTTTATAATTACATCTACGACAATCAGAATAGCTTTCCCGGAGTCAACCAACGCAAAGACCTTGGAGTATACTTTGACACCAAGCTTATGTTTGATACTCATATAGATTATGTTGTCTCAAAAGCCAACTCTCAGTTGGGTTTTTTGAAAAGAAATTCTAGGGAATTTCTGGATCCTTTTACATCTAAGACAGTCTTTGTTAGTTTGGTAAGATCCCTGTTGGAGTACGCGAACATTGTGTGGAATCCTTTTTACGAAACTTCAAAGTATACGAATCGAGAAAATTCAAAAACATTTCACAAGGTTTGCCTTACGTAGATCACACTCTTGGGAAAACATGTCGCCATACTGGGTACGTTGTAGGTTCAGTCTTCATGTTTGATTGCTATTATTGCTTATTCCTTTCAGTGTTCCAGCTCGCACTCTTAGGGATTTAAAGCTTTTTCATAATCAATGTCACAGAACTAATTATGGCTTGAATGAACCTATTTCGAGGTGCCTTTCCAATAGCAATCTTGTAGCGCACCAGATTTAGTATCAACCGTAAATTGTTTAAGAAAATGCTCTCAGACATCTTTCAATGAAATAAATAACGATTATATAAACTCCTCAATATTCTTTAATAATAAATGTAATGTATATAGTAAAAACTAATGCTGCAATTACTTAATATAGCTTTAAGTTAAATATGTAATCTGTTAGCGTAGAAACCCGGTAGATGGTAAGCATATAAAGAAATAAATAAATAAATTTGTTAAGTTCGAGGAGCGTGTCTTCTCTGTTTGCATAAAAATTTTGAAACAATCTCAAATTTTTTAACCCAAAATTTGCTTAAGGAATATTATTAACACAAAGGACTGCCTCCGGAAGTGTTTTTGATAAACATACTCATGCGCTTAAAAGAAATTTTACTTATGACAAAATAAAAAAAGTAATTTGTAAAAATGATTGCTTAATGAAATGTTTAAATAAAAAAAACAAAACAAGAAAAATCCTTAAAAAACCATATTTTACAAAAATCCGCATAAAATCCGTAATTTTTTTTTTACCTAAAAAACCCGTATGTCTGGCTATGCTGCTACATATTGCCATCAGTGCAGTTGTGACTCAGATTGGCCCTTCGTTACATATCGTCATCAATATCGACATCAACAAAGCAAACAGACTACAAAATAGCTTCGTATCGCAGCTATTACCTTAAATTCAGAACACAACCAACATTAATCTTGGGAAAATTCTCGGATTCGAGAACATAGGAAAATAAAACACAGTGTTGCCAGCGCAAAAATATTATTTTTTGTTCATATTGCCACTTTTTGGTCGTTTTAACCGAAAAATAAACAAGTTTTGCATGAAATAAAATTCGTTATAACCGAACCGTTTAAACGGGTTCGTAATAAGCGAAAACCATGCATGGGTTATTAGAATTAAAGCGCGTTCTTTTGAAATGGGTTCTATTTAGGCGAAAGTTCGCTTTAAACGGGTTCGTTATGAGCGAAAAGTACTGCATATATAAAACAAAGTCGTGAAATGTGTTACTACACTGAGGGAAAAAAATGCTTTGATATCAAACAATTCATGGTTTGAAACAACAGATTTCACTGTTCGATCCTATCCAACAGACGAAACTGTCAAAATATCAGTTGATCAACTGTTGATAATTTTTTTCTGTTTTTACAGTTAATATTTTAACAGACTTAACTGTTCCGTTACCAATTTTTGTCGTCAATATAAACCCAAATTAACTGTTAAATTAACAGATACGCTGTTGAACTAACTTTTTTTTTTTATATAAACAAATTGAACTGTTTTGATTTGTCAACAAATTGAATTGACTCCCCAGCACCTCACAGTTGGTTTAAGACTTTTTATTTGTCAGAACAAAGCCAATGTTTCTATTAAATCAACTACAAAAAATCGTAAACTTTGCACATTTGCCGAAACAAACCACGTGAATGTATTAATCGTTGTGTACAAAACGAATACAAATGCAAGGGTACTCGTTGAAACGAATCAAAAATTTTCAAACAATTAACGCAAAGCAAACTCTTCGATAATGAAAAAGGTAGACAAATGTTTTACGATTGTGTTGCCAAAAAGCTTCAAACTAGAAATATATCAACATATAAATTCGACAGTGGAAATTTCCTTAAAACCGTTTATTTAACAAAGAAAAATGTTAACTTGAACGGAAATCTCTCAAATGAACAGTGTTTGAAAATAACAGCGACCGACTGTTAATATCACAGTTAAAACTTTTCTTGTGTAATTCCATAACTCAAGAACGAAGCGTTTTATTTGCTTGGGAATTTTTTGTTGTTCTTCTTGGCTTGATAAATATTGCCAGACCGCTTTTCACCGCCCACAAATCAATAAAAATGATATATTTTAGACAATTTTGGTCGTATAAGCCAAAATTAGGTAATTAAGTTTGCTTGGCTACTATCGGCAACTGTACTAAAAATGAGTTTCCACGCCCTCTTTTACCGCCCACAAGTCAATGAAAATGCTATATTTGTAACGATTTTTGTCGTATAAGACTATGATTTTGCAACTTAGTTCGTATGGTTATTGTCGGAAGCTGTTCTTAAAATGGGCGTATTCAAACTATTGATGCACCCACTTTTTCAGAAATCATTAAATTGACTGTTGGGCCGATTGTCTTCAAATTTTGGCCGAAAATTTTATTCGAGTGCAGTCTAGTTTAGAAAAAAAATTGCCACACGCCTTTTTTAAAAAAGTGGCCGTAGCTATATTTTGACCACGCCCATTTTTAGAACAGTTGCCCATAGTAACCATACGAACTCAATCATCAAATTAAAGTCTAAAACGACCAAAACCATCTGAAGTTTATAATATTAATTGATTTGTGGGCGGTGAAAGGGGTTGTGGCATTTTATTAAGTTGTAGGTAATTATCAAGAAATTATAATTTTTGATAACACACAAAGCTACGTCAACAATAATAACACATGACAATAATAACACTTTAAAGCAACATTACGACACTTGGTCAAAGGGTGCATTAATGCATAAGAACATTTAGATAAGTACTTAGCAAAAATTTTTTGGTTTTTGGTCTGATTTTTACGAAATTTTTTCCAAAATGTCCAATCTAAGAATTATATATAAACTATATAGAACCTATTTGTCAAAGTAGAACCTTTTTCAACAAATTTTTGTATAAGAAGTCTACTTGTATAAAAAGCATAAAAACCTCTTTTTCAAAAATCCAAGAATTTTGCCTAAGGAGTTCATTTAACCCATAGAAAGTACCTATGACCAAAGTAGTTTCAAAAATATTGAAAGTTGAACCCATTTATCAAAAATACCAAGATTTTTGTCGAAAGAGTCCACAGAACCAATAAAGCTCCAATGACCGAACCAGTTCCAAAAACATTGAAAGTGAAACCGATTTGTCAGAGAATTATTTGTCAAAGAATAGAGTGATCTATTAGTGTATATCTATACTATTATATAAAAGGGTAATCACGTATGCGGCGGCCGTGGTGCAGGTGGTAGAGTGCGTGGCCCATACGCCAGAGAACCCTGGTTCAATTCACCTGACACAGAAAGTTTTTTCAATTAAATTAATATTTCAACCTCAGAGAGTAAAAACTGCCATGAAAAGCTTCTTGAGAACATAAGCCGTTCGAAGTCGGCATAAAACTTAGGTCCAACGTAGGTCCAGTTCTCGATCATTTGTGTTCAAACATTTCACAACACCCACAATACAATTCGTCATAAGTGGCTCGGCCAAGGTTCTTTCAAGGGCTGAAATGGCCATTTCGTTTTCGTCTTTTCGTTTTTAATCACTTATGTATGTTCGCGACCGCAAAGCTTCAAAGCGGCAGGCACTATTTCAATAATTAGTTTTCTATTGAATAGTTATGGGACTCAGTTGCGCCATAGACTATATTCAACTTGCCACGCCCACTTTTGACTACCAATAAATGCAAAAAATCTATAATAGTAAGAAATATTTAAGAGATTTGGACGGAAAAAACACCCATCGATGTTATTTTATTAAAAAAACAAAAGAGCCACGTCCTCAAATAACTCAAGAATGGTTCAGCCGATATGAACGAAAAAAGGGTACAATTTTTCTGTATTAGATTTAGATGAGTAAAAACAAAATTTACCGCACCTACTGCCACGTCTACTATATTGATAAAACAAAGTGAAGTGTAGTGAACGACTGAATCGATTTCAACAAAATACGATTCAAACAATTCTAACTGCATTTATATGAGTATGAACTATAAGAAGTTTGCCACGTCTACTTGCAATCGATTTCGACGAAAAAAAGGTGTCAACTATTTCTGTATTTCATTTAAAGTTATAATAACTACACACAGCTTACCAGGCCCGCATGCCCCACTCACGTTATTTAAAAAAAAAATAAGACGAGAACAGCTGAGCCGATTACAGCTAAAACGAAATCAATTAAGTTTATGTTTCATGACTCAAAATAGTGAAAAAGGGCCTCCAAAAGAAGATAAAGTAGAAGTGAAAGTATTCAATTCCACCCCTTCCAATTTCGTACCCAAAAGGCATTCTTTTAACATACGAGAGTGGTCCCAAAATTACCCGACCTAACAAAGAAAACACGATAAATTTGGGAAGAAATATTTTTATTTTTCATCCAGCATTACCATATGGGCAGTTAATCCTGTTTTGGGCAGTATTTTGAGCAGGTAGACAGGATCATATTTCTCCCAGGATTTGGGCAGGTTTTTTTTAATCCAGTTTTTTAATTTTCGTTGAATAAAAAAAATAGAATTTTTATGTTTATAAATTATATGTAAGTACTTATATAAAAGTAGCAAATAAAGTTGCTACTACTTTTTACATCCTTTCAAAAATTTGAGTTGCTACAATGTATATTCAATGTATATGATCACTAAAAATAGTTTAAAATTACAAAGTAACAATTTGTAAATTTTGAGTTGTGACTATTTTGTATTTAGTGTGCGATATTTTCAATTATCTCAACATTGCGAATGAATTGCTTTAAAAACTTATTATATATTTTTTTTTGTTAATATTATTACATACCTAATAAGAAAGTGATCAAATTATAACTTACTTTAAATAAAATATTAAAAATGTTATAATAAAAAAATTTTAAAATATTTGTTTCTAGTCCTTTTATAAGAGCAGTATTTTCTCTAAAAATACAGGATTTTTTTTTGAAAATTACAGGATTTTCAAAAAAACATATGGCAATGCTGTTTTCATCATAGTCTTTTTTCAGCTCGAAACACTCTTCCCATCGATGTTCAGAAGTGATAACCGCCGAGTGCCTCAAAATAGTCATCAGCCCCAGATTCCACCTCTTCATTGTTGGCAAATCTTTTACCACCGAGCCAGTTTTTCAAGTTTGGAAAAAGAAAATTGTCCGAGGGGGCTAAATCTGGCGAATAGGGTGCGTGAGGAAGCAATTCAAAGTTTGAGTCATTGATTTTGGCTGTGTGAGCTGGTGCATTGTTTTGATGAAACAACCCTTTTTTTTCGCCAAATGCTGCCGTTTTTTCTTGATTTACTCAAACTCAAACGCTACAATAAGTTCGTATAATACTCGCCGTTGATTGTTTTTCCTTTCTGAAGATAATCAGTGCAGCATAACAATGAAAATCGTTGTGGAGTTAGATACTAATTGGCGAGGTCTTTCTACTGGAAAACTGGCACGGGCATTGAAAAACTGGGAGTGGATCTGCCTATACAAGACAAATTTTTGATAAAGAATAGCTATGGAAGTAAAAGTCACAGAACATAGAAACTAAGAATGGTGATTAGCCTAAATGAGTTACCCTTCCTTACACTTCTACTTGAAAATTGGGACGGGGATTGGACAAGTGATTGTTGCTTAGCCCATACAAGCCAAACTTTTGATATCGAATAGCTGTGGATGTAAAAGTTACAGAACATTGAAACTCAGAATGGAGTTACTATTTGTTGATGTTCTGCTTCTGGGAAACTAGAACGGGCATTTGATAATGAGCGTTGTGTCAATCAAAAGGTCTAATAAAAGTTTTGAATATATTTATTATTTTCCAATATAGTTGGCTGGTAAAACAATACACACCGGGTATTGCTAGTAAGCGCTGGATAGTTTTAAAAAACGATATTAAAAAGACAAATGTCCGTAAATCAATCCTGTTTTAGTCAGTTGTGAAACTAATTTCTGACCAAAAAAAAGAGAGTTTATTTTTGAGAGGCATCAAAGTCCAGCAAATGATGTATAGTAGAACTGATTTAGAAATCCGAAAAGGTTCATAAATTAACTTAAAAAGATTATTTTGCTTGATTTCATAGTTTTCAACTTTTTTTATCAAATTCTTTCTCAAATAGTTAAAAGCGACGTCGGTTCTTTTGCAAAATATTTTAAGTGCTTTTTTTTTCTAATTGACATATTTATGAACCTCCAAGAAGCGGACTGTATTCTACGTTAATCTTCAAGTGGTCAGTAACTGTCTAGCTCATCTTTTTCTCATACATCTTGCTACATCCTCTGCAGCAATTTGTGACCTAGTTACGCTGCAAATGCAGATGATCTAAACTTCTTTTCCAAATGTATTTCAAATTAAGTAATTGCACTGCACTGCCTCACATGCTGTGGATTCCGTACATTTAGCGATCACTTGCTTGTGTTAGTTTGTATATTTGTTTGTTTGTAACAATCATTACTAAAGATCATACGTTATTTCCAGCAAATAGAAGCTTACAAACAGAACGTTCAACACAAGAGGTCTGATCTAGAGCGAAGTACTACAAAGAATTGTAGCAAATAAAGAAAAGCATTCTTTGGCAGTCCAAACACAAATATGCACAAAAACATACATTCACACATACATACATTTTGAAGCATACAAACATACGTATATATTTATAATAGGGCAAAAAATGATGGAAGCCAAGAAATGCACTGACTGCATTACGTTCGCTTCTGATCTTGCTTTAGTTCTGTTCGTGATCGACTCTGATCGATCGCGCCTAGCATTTTTCATTAGGAATGTTTTGAATTCTGAATTTAGTTTGGCGCGCAAATTGCGCATCGGCAAAAAATTATTTATTGTTGTTATTATTGTTGTGATCGCCAATGCTAATTAAAAGATCTTCCATGGAATGAATGTGTTGTACAGATATGAGCTGAATAGATGTAGAAATAGCTAGATAGATGTTTGGCTAATAGATGGAGGAGGCAGTTACAGGCGGGTGGAGATTGTGCTTAGTAAATTTAACTATTACCAAAGCTTGCCATAGAAGTGGAGAGGTGTGAAATTTTAGCATTGCTTGAAACACCTACGGTGTCGGTTGACATTAGGGATGTCGATCCCGGGATCCCGGTATGAGTTAAAGATGGCGCCAAAGTTAAGTGCTGAAAAGTCCGGTGTCCATGTGGCGGACAGTTAATCCCTGGAATTCCATTCGTCTGAAACAAAAACACAAAAACGATTCTTAAAGTGGGATGCCTCCGCCCGGTAATATACCATAATATTTTAAAAATTGAAGAAAGAAAATATTGGGTGATATGTATTAAAAAAACAAATTTTTTTTAATTTTTTTTAAATTTTTTCTAATATATTTTGAAAGATTGCCTTAGAGAATATGTTAAAAAATAAAATAAAACAAAGTTTTCCAGGATTGACCCAGCCAATCCTGAGATTAACTATCTGCAATATGAACATCGGATTTTTGAGCACTTCACTTTGGCGCCATCTATAACTCATACCAATTATGAAAAAAAAAATTGTTTCAATCTTCAAGGATATACAAATTTTTTCAGAAATGTTTGTTCTAATAAAGGGCCCATATCTAATAAAGGGCCCAAGTTATTAACTTTAGAAAATTGCTTACTTTTTCCCTATCCGAAACTGTAATGATACCATTTTTTATTATTTAAATATTTATGTGCCTTATATAAATTATAATTCCCACAAATAAAAAATAAATTAAAAATACGTTAAAAAAAGTTATTTCTGCATCAGAATATTAAATCCACCATTTTGAATTTTTAAATTTTGTCTTCAAATTCGGAATCAACGACCTTCAAAACTCTCATATATCGATTTTTAGATACAAAACATGTAGCCTTATAGTTCTGGTCAAAAATATTGATCAGTGAAACGATATGGGATCGTTGCATTCTGGGCCGGTCTAGTGAATATATTTTGAACTCTCATTAATTTTAATTTAACTGGTATCAAAGTTCAAAAACAAGCAACACCAAAAACATAAACTCTTTTGTTTACTAGTATCTGTTCCTAATTTCACTAATTAATGTTAAAAAATGTCCCGGAATCCCGGGATTGGATTTGTGCAATCGCCGAAGTGGTCATAAATCGAGATCCCTTGTTGACATGCGCCGCATTGCATGAAGCTCATCATGAACATTGACATGATTGCTGCTGCTCTAATAATCATCCTTTCATTCTTGCTACTTGTTTTTTGCATGTTGAGCGCTGATCAAGCAGCTAAGCTAAGTCAACTGTTTGTGTGGTTTCTCGAAATCTTGTTTTGCTTTCGCATTTAAAGTCGTTGTTTTTTTACTCGAAGGGCCTTCGTCTGTATTGAGCCCTCTAGTGGAGGGGTATTGAAAAGTTAAAAACAGAAAATTCTTTAGAACAGGTATTTGTTAAGGTTTATAATTTTTCTAAGAAAAAGGTACTTTGCAATGAAGTCGTATTATCAGAAGGTAATTGTTAAATATTTGTTTGTTTGTAATATGTAAAGGGTGTGCCATCGGTTGAATAATTTTTTAATATTGCTCTTAATTAAGAATCATGCCACAACATTATTTTATGGTAACCATTTTAATTCCAATAATAGTACCATACCAGCAAGCTATTCAAACTTTTTTGTTGTTTCTGTAATGAAACAAAACATTTTTAACAGTGAAAAAAAGTGGATGGAAAAGTGAATGGTCTAAAGAGTGAAAGTTGCTTATACTGCTTTTGTTTGAAATTTCTTAGGAATTGCTTGAGTCCTAAAATTCTGCTATTTTTTCAATAAAAAAAATATGTTTGGTACATTTTGACATCCTGAACAATGTTTGTTCTGCAATTTTGTAAAATTTTGAGTTTTGGACGTTTTAGGGGTGGTTTTATGGATTACCCTTTGATTACCAAAAAAAAATAGAGTGACCACCAGTCACTCGTTAGAGAACTGAAATGCATGCGGCATGCGTATGAGAAATCTTTATTTTTATGATTTTTTTTTTAATTTCTGATATAAAACAGCCCAATTTGAATGGTAATCATAAAAACAATTTTTTGTCGGTCTTAAACAAGCAAAGTGGAATATCGCATTTAAAGCAATATACAGTTATTGTGTTGTTAGATACTAGAGCCCTGCATGAATATATTCATCAAGTGAATATACCCTGATTCTCTGCTGTAGCAGTCACTGCAAGCAAAGCTGCAAGCGAATAAACGAATAACAGATCGTGTAGCAACAGGTCGTGTAGTGCAAGAGAATAACTTTTTATTTGTTCTCTGTTCTCTTTTTATACACTTTTGTACTGAGGTGAGCTCACGATCTACGCAATGTTTCAGTTATTTCTCTGAGTACTTAATAAACTACACGAATACTCAGAAATCAGTTGCAGTGACCTGAATAAGAATCAGGTATGTTGGGTTTTCCCCGCAATAAGCTTT
The DNA here is from genome assembly GCA_914767935.1 of Coremacera marginata. Classification (NCBI taxonomy): domain Eukaryota; kingdom Metazoa; phylum Arthropoda; class Insecta; order Diptera; family Sciomyzidae; genus Coremacera; species Coremacera marginata. The sequence continues at coordinate 61,590,802 of OU612045.1, read as the reverse complement.
ATGTTATTGTTAATGCATATTTGTGTTATTTTTTGTTGCTTTATTCGCTACCTTCGATAAAAAAAACACTAAAACTGACGAAAATAGTTTATATCGGCCGTAGCTGAACTCCTAGAGCGGTCAAATATATGAGCTGGTCCTATTATTTTTTGCCCCTTAACATTTCTCCAAAACACACCTACCCTATATCTACCACCCTTCTTTTGCTCCCCATACAATAAACACAAAAGCTGACGAAAATAGTTTATATCGGCCGTAGCAAGATTCCTAGAGGGGTCAAATATATGAGTTGGTCCTATTATTTTTTGCTCTTCAACATTTCTCCCGAACACACCTATCCCCTATCAACCACCCTTCTATGGGTCCCAATACAAAAAACATTCTTTTCGTTCTACGAACGAACGAATAAAAAAATATTCGCTTAATATTCAGGCTATGAACAATGATATTTTTGTTATATTTTATTGCTTTATTTACTACCTGCTGTTGTTAGTAACGCATCGTGCTCTTATTCTCTTCGTTTCTTATATCTGAATAAAACAAAGAGAGTGTAAGATCAGGTAGGAGCAAAGCAGAAAATGGATAGAGGACATTTTTTATTCTATAGCTAGAGAATATATTCAATGAGGCGAAAAAGCATACTCATGCACATGGCAGAATTATAAGGTAGGGCCGCTTCGCTTAGTGTCCTCACGCTTCAACAAAGAGTGGATAATGTGAAGGTTGGTTAGTTGTCAAAACGACGAATTTCGTAGAAATTGAAAACGAAGAAAATATTTTATGTTTTCAAGTGCGGTCGGTGTGTTAAATTTGTGATAATTTGATTGGAAATATTATAAAAACTATAAAATGTGAAAGAAGTCTTAAAATTGCAAAAAACCTGTAACAATTTTAACCTAAAAACAATTGCGAAACGTGAGCATAAAGAAACTGGAGATGAACAGCTGATTTTGACATCTAGCCCGCTTTATTCTGCTTTCTATTAGATACTGCTCTATTAGAGCTTAGTGTAGTGTAGTGTAGTGACCGACATTGTCCAAACGCTTGATTTTGTCACTTGACGGCAATGTTGAACTTTCTGATTACTTGGCATCTGCATTTTATTAACACTTAATTAATGTCTATGATACATTCACCTAAATTCGATTTTTTCTATATTCATCTGAAGGGTGTAATTTTTAGAGGCATAGAACTTTTTTTAAACAAAACATAGGAAAATTAATGAATGGTTAATCTAGAGTTTAAACTTAATTTCGTGCATGTGGCCATCGCGACTTTGTCTTATAAGGAGCATCCTGTCGGTTCAATTTTATCTGGCTTTAATTTTATTTGGCCTTATCTCGCCAATAACGCCCCGAATATTGGTTTCCATAGCTGGCTTATCAGCATAGACCATAGGCAGTACCTAAAGAAAAAGTAGTCTAACGGAGTCAAATCACATGACATAGGTGGCTACTTGACATTCTCATTTCTTGATATGATTACAGTCACAAAAAGTTCGTCTTAATAAAGTGATGGTTTCACGCGCCATATAGCTTGTTGCACCGTCATGCTGGAACCATTTAGCACTTAGACGATTGATATTGACGTGGCAAACCAAGCGCTCCCCATTGTCGGTAACGTTGACTACATATTCAGTTTTGAAAAAGTATGCACCAGAGATCTGCATAAGACCATTCGTTTTTTTTGCCACTCGAACAACATTCGCCGTCAGCCACAATCACACACAAAAAGTAATGCATGCATGCCGCTCGAGTTCGTAAATAACGATTGCTGCAAAGCACAGTTTGTCACGATTGCAATCGATACAAAGGCACCATCCAGACTGTTCAGGCATTCGGATCATTCGTTTAAAGCGCGAGTGTGCTGCTGAATGAATTTTCGTTGTTTTCGTTCTTCCCTGAATTTTCTAGGACAGTATTGGTGTTTACCTATTATTGAATGCTTGTCGGTTATGTATTCAAAAAACATTCTTTATGCAATTAATATTTTTCCTTGGTGCGAATAAAAGCATGAAGTTTTCTTGCTTTTGACAAATGTTGTTCATGTCTTGCTTCGTTGGCCATTCTTGTGTCGTAGGCATTCGTAATCGAGAGCGCTCGAAATCAATGGCATTAATTTTAATACAGAAGGCACATTCGTACCTCATATATTGAAGAGACATTCGAAACGCCAATTGAATTCACTCAAGCTGTTCTCTAGTATGTACTAATGATGTCTTCGGCATGCAAACCATATCAGAAAGTAACTTTTTCTGAATGTAAGGGAGCCTGGAGAGACTCTTCAGGATGATTCTCACTCCAAATACGGTAATTTTGCTTATTTATATCAAACGACGAATAGTTTTGTCAGACGGTGCTTATTGGCCGTTATTATATTTTTCGATGATATAGCTACACGTTAACACAACTAAACGACTATTTTCAATGTACATTAGTGATGTACATTGGAAAGATATATTGTTCAGGGTCGTTCGGTATATTGAAAAGTTCATTAAATCGGTAACACTTTTGTTATCAAATTACAAATTTTATTTATTCGCCAACTATATAATTACATGTATATCTTCTATATAAAGGGTGGTTAAATTTTAAGGGCCGATGTTGAATGTGAACCACACCTAAGCGTCAAATTTTTCTGCATTTCATTTGACATTTTTGGATTTCAGACTTACTCAATTTGAACCATGGAAATATATACAATCGAGCAACGCGTTAAAGTTATTCAGGCTTATTATGAAAATAGGCGTTCAAATCAAAATGCATATTGTGCACTTCGTGATTTTTTCAGTCAATTTAATCGTCCAAATGTGCGTACAATCGGAAAAATCGTGCAAAAATTTGAGCAAACCGGGTCTGTAGGAGATGTGAAAACACCAGTGCATGCTCGTACAGCTCGTACTGCAGAAAATATTGCTGCTGTTCGCGATAGTGTGGCTGAAGAGCCGTCCACCTCAACTCGTCGTCGTGCTTAACAATTGCATCTCTCACGCACGTCATTGATGAACATTATGTATAAAACTTGCATTTACACGCTTACAAGGTGCAATTGACTCAAGAACTAAAGCCTCTTGACCATTTCAAGCGTCGTCAATGGTCAGAATGGTGGCAAGAAATGGCAACAGTGGATGATCAATTTTCGAAGAAAATCATCTTCAGTGATGAGGCACATTTTCACCTCAGTGGATTCGTCAATATGCAGATTTGCCGCATTTGGGCGAATGATAATCCAAGAGTGATTGTCGAAAAACCAATGCACCCACAAAAAGTGTCTGTTTGATGCGGTTTATGGGCTGTCGGCATCATCGGGCCGTATTTTTTCCAAAATGAGGCCGGTCAGACAGTTACTGTGAATGGTGTTCGCTATCGTGAGATGATAACGAACTTTTTATGGCCCGAATTGGAAGATATGAATGTGGACGACATGTGGATCCGACAGGAAGGTGTCACTTGCCACACAGCTAACGAAACAATGGCTCTTTTGCGCGACAAATTCAATGGTCGTGTTATCTCACGTGGTGGCGATGTCAATTGGCCGCCAAGATCATGTGATTTGACACCGTTGGACTTCTTTCTTTGGGGTTACTTGAAAGAAAAGGTGTACGTCGATATTCCAGCAACAATTCAAGAGCTAAAGGATGATATAATTCGGCACATTAACGGCATACAACCTCACTTATGCCTCAGCGTCATCGAAAATTTGGACTATCGGATGGGGGTGTGCCGCCGAGGTCGCGGCGGCCATTTGACCGATATTTTGTTCCATACATAATTGAACCATACCAATATTATCATAATAGAAAATAATGACAATAATTTCCTAAATAATTTGTGTTTTATTCAAAATCAATATCGGCCCTTAAAATTTAACCACCCTTTATATAAAAATAAATAATTTATGTATTTGTATTGTATTGTATGTATTTGGGTATGTGGTTATGTGTGTATATCACGTATAGACTCCAAAACCACCGAACCAAAATTTATGAAATTTTTAGGCATACTGAAGCAACATTCTGGAAGTGTTCCTGTGAAGTTTGGTGTTGATTGGACAAGCGGCGTGGTACCTCCCATTGAACCCAAATTGGCTCTATCGTCCACAAACCGAAAAAAAAATGCTATATATCAGACCGTTTTAATCATATAAAACTAAAATTTGGTAATTTTGTTCAGATGGTTACTTTCGATGACTGTAAAAAAAATGGGCGGGGTCACACTATATCTACGCCCACTTTTCAGTAATCATTTTAAATCCTGAAATTTTCAAGTTTTGATACTGAATCTTGGTATGCAGGTGCTATGGATACAAGTGGCAGTCACGGTAAATATAAATGTTGTCACGCCCACTTTTGACGCCCACAAATCATTTTTACTGATTTAACGGCCTGATATAAAGGCCGTAGAAGGCTAAGATTTAATAATTTAGTTTATATGATTACTCTCGGCCAATGTACAAAAAATGGTCCTACTATATCTACGCCCACTTTATTAAAATCAGGCTTATTCCTGAGTTGTACACGTTTTGATAGTGAATCTTGGTATGCAGGTTCTATAGATCCAAGTGGCAGTCACTATAATATAAATGTTGTCACGCCCACTTCTACCGCCCACAAATCAGAAAATGCTTTATATCAGACGGCTTTTGCCGTAAAAGACTAAGGTTTTGTAATTTAGTTCATATGGTCACTCTCAGTAACTGTTAAAAAATGGGCGTGGTCGAAACATATCTGCGCCCCCTTTTTCGAAATCATGCTTATTCCTCAGTTGTACACGTTTTGATAATAACACTTGATATGCAGGTGCTCTATGTGGCAGCCAATATGCATATATATAAAATTTGCCACGCCCACTTGTGCCACTCACAAAAAAAAAACAAAACGAAATGGCCAATTCTAGCGCTTGAAAGCACTTTGACCGAGCTTCTTATGATCAATTGTGTTGTACGTGTTGTGGAATGTTTGAACACAAATGATCGAGAACTGGACCTACATGTTTTATGCCGACTCCGAACGGCTTATGTTCTCAAGAAGCTTTTCATGGCAGTTTTTTTTTTCTGAGGTTTGCCATTGTCTGCAGAGAGGTGACGGCCGAACAGAAAAATTAATTCAATTGAAAAACTTTCCGTGCCAGGTGGGATTCAAACCAGGGTTCTCTCGAGTATGGGCCACACACTCTACCCACTACGCCACGGCCGCCACTTGGTTTTTTTTTTTACCCACAAATTAATAGAATTTCTAAAAATCAGACGATTCTCATCGTTAAATACTAAAATTTGGTAATTAAGTTCATACGCGTACTCTTCACTCTTCAAAAATAATTTTATTGAATTTATTTATTAATAAACTAGTGTTAATTACAATTTAAAAATTATAACTAAGTAAGCACTTGCTGCCAGGGCTATCGGTTAGAAATAATTTTAATTCCTGAGATGTGAACGTTTTGATAGTCAAACTTGGTATGTAGGTGCAATGGGACCAAGTGGCGGTCACTATATATATAAATGTTGCCATGCGTACTTTTTCTACTTATCTATCTGTAAATAATGTATGTATGTACTAAGGGTCCTCACAAAAAAAAAGGTGTTCGGGTCCTGCACCCAAAATTTTCGGTATAGCTTTCGAAATAAGTCACACATCAATGAAACTCGGTACGAACTTATTATAAAAGCATGGCTTCACTAAAGCTACGCCCTCTTTTAGGGGATAAGCGCTGAGCGCAGCGAAAGTTTTTCTAGTGGCATAACTAACAAACGGTAAAAGAAGAAAAAGTAAATGTTTTTGTAGTCTCTATTTATGGTGATTCATATATATATTTTTGTCATGTTTTTTTTAGATGGGGATGCTACTGTTTTTTTTTTTATGAAATCTCATGGAATTAGCCAACAATCAATATAGTTTTGCTTAATGTAATCATAGTTTCAATACGGATATATGTTTGAAATGTGTTAGTCGCTTACTTACTGTTACTAAAATAAATGGCAGCGCTCATTCTTTTTTCCTAATAACATATCATGTTCTTCGATGGCAATTTCGCACTGTAAATACGCTGCTGTTTTGACTGCTTTTGGCTGTGATCATCATCATTATAATTTTTTATCTGTCTGCCAAACGGTTGTTTTTTTATTTGTTTAACTCATTCTTTTTTATTGTTATTGCATTTATCAAACTTTTTTGAGTGGTTGTGGATTTTATTTTTATTCGAGCAATTAAGAAATTAATTTGCTAATTATATAAGGACAGGTTGATTGTTTTGGAATTACTTGAACGCAAGCAATACGAGTGTTTGTTAAAATAAAAAAAGATATGTAGCCATATTTGACTTAAAGTACCAGGTATATGCATAAGTTTTTTCCGGTTGTTTTGGTAAAAAATACGTAGTTTGCTATGGAAACTATTTTTTTTTTTTAATCAAAATATTGGCCACACATTTCGCCCATCTTTCAGGTAATTTATGAATAGCATGGCAAAAAAACTGCTTGTCTTTTGTGGCAAACCATTCGTCGAGCCATTTTCTCAACTGCCTCGAAAAAGCTAAAATGCTGCTCTCTGCGAGCGCGTGACCCTTTGATGTGAAGAGGTGATAGTTAGATAGTGCCAAGTCTGCGGAGTGCGGCGGGTACAGAAAGATGTCACATCCAAGCGAGTTGAAGGGGTCTTTCAGTAGTTTTACTGTGTGAGACGACGCGTTGTCGTGTAGCAAAATAACTTTGCCATGTCTACTGACCCATTCCGACCGTCTTTCGATTAATGTATACTAGCCTGTATACATTAATCCTGTATACAATCGGCCTCTGGCCGAAATTCGGCCATATCAAAATCGTTTTTTCTTTTGTTTTTTTGCTGAACGCACCAACCCATAGCCTGAACAGAAGTATTTAACAAAATAAAAATTATAAATATCTTTGCATGTGTCATATGAAGCAAGCAGCAACAGTTTTTTTGACGCTGACGCTGTGGTAAATTTATTTTGTTGAGAGAGAAATTAAGAGCTTAGTTCTTTTGAAGTGTCTGTGACTCTCTGGCATTCCACTCTGCTCGTGTATGCTACACCAGCGATGTTTAATAAAGCCGTGCCGCTATGTATTTTGTTGTTGGTTTCTCATTGTCCATTGTAAAAGAAGAGTTTTTACATTTGCTTAGTTTTACCTATCTTAATGACAATATTTTCGAATAAAAACATCTACACACATCTACTCGAAAAAACGTTTTTTCCATCGATATAAGTTTTATGTGAATATGTTGAAGTGAAAACAGGTAAAAAAGGATCCACAAACTTCACTACATACTTCGATTATGTTTATATTACGTATACGTGGCCAGTATATGTATACGTGGCGTCTGATGAGTACCAGCCTAGTTTTATTCACATTTAAAAACAGTTTATTTATTCTAGCGAACTCAAAAGTAAGGCAAACATCGCGTTCCATATGTGAATTCAAAACCAGATCATATTTATAAGGATAAAATATCTTTATATCTAAAATATCTTTTATATTATATAATATATAATATAAAATATCATCGGCGAACAAGTTCACACGATCAGCAAGATTTAAATTACACAAGTCATTTAGATATAAAAAAAAGTACCGATCCCAAGCAACTACCTTGAGGAACATCGCATTTGACTTCAGGAGTATTGCTTTTTCCGTCGTTTAGTTCTATATACTGTTTAGGATTTTTGAAGTAACTTTCAAACATCCTAAGCTCTTTCCCTACATCAGCAGAGGATTTAAACTTTTGCAACATTATATTACGACCAACTACGTCAAAAGCTTTCGAAAAATCAGACAGATATAATTTACCACATTTACAACAGCTTCTACGGTACCACAGCATTTTTTAAGCCCGTATTGGTTCTTATAAAAAATTTATGAAGGACTTTAATGGATCATTTTTTCAAATATTTTATCAAAAATAGAATGAAAGGTGTCCCAAAAGTGGCTTTTATGCGCTAGAACCCAGGTTGAAATCCCATGTGACACAGAATGTTTTTTCAATTGAATACATTTTTCTGTTCGGTCGTCACCTCTCGGCAGACAATGGCAAGCAACAGAGAGTAAAAATTGCTATGAAAAGCTTCTTGAGATCATAAGCTGTTCGGAGTCGGCATAAAGCTTGTAGAGCAAGTTCTCTCGATTATTTGTGTTAAAAAATTCACAACACGCACAACACAACTGATCATAAGAAGCTCGGTCAAAGTCCTTTCAAGGGCTCAAATGGCCATTTCATTTTTTTTTTCGTTCCAAAAGTCACTCAAATGGCTGCCTTGACCTTGTTTGCACACTTAAACCATTTTCATGAAATTAACCATGATATTTGACATAATTTTAGATCAATTGCAGCACTGGCCAGTTGGATTTCCTGTTTTAGTTTCGGAGTCGTTCAACGCTTAATGGCATAGACTTTGCTTCAGAGGAAACCGCAAATTTAGAAGTACAACGGCGTCAAGTCGCATACTCTCGGTGGCAAATTGACGTCACATCTGCGCGAGATAATCATCCCTTTGAATTTCGTTTGCAATAAATGCTTTAACTGTATGGCAATTGTGACCGTTCTGCTGAAACCACATGTTGTCAAGATCCATATCAGTAATTTCAGACCAAAAGCAGTTGGTCGCCATGTCGCGATATCGGGCATTATTCGCAATAACTGCGGCTCTAGCTGCATTTTCGAAGAAGTATGGCCCGATGACACCGCAGCTCAAAATTCACACCAAATAGTGTACCATTGTGGGTGCATGTGAAGCTCTTGGATTCTCCGTGCCACAAATGCGGTAGTTCTGCTTATGGTCACTAATGATGATTTTCTTCGCTTCAATAATCGTGACTAACTTAATGATTTTTTAACACCCAATCTGAGAACGTTCGACGCTGCGTATGGTCTGCCGGTCAATTGAACCTTATAAGTATGCAGATGCAGATCTTTTGTTCAAATACGCTGCATCGAGCTCCTGCTAAAGCCCAATTACTGACCACGATAATGAATTGACGTTGATGGGTCATCGTCAACACTGCCCGTTGTCATGGCTCTGTTTTCGTTCGAACGGGGGGAACTGGGCTCTCCAACACAGCCAGTGGACTCAAATTTATTGATTAACTTGACCAATGTGGTGAGATGGTGAGTTATAATGATCGAAAAGTGTGCGGATTTTGCGTTTCCCCACCGAGAATTTCTCCATACTTACTGTTGACAACTGTCATACCTTCTGTTCAAAATTGAGCCGAAGTGTGCGAATGAATCAAAATTTATGATAAGTAGTTCTCATAAAACTAATGATTTTTTTAAGGATGGTAACACTGTTAAAGGCTTGGGCGTTCATTTTTTGGCGCGGTCTGTCTCGCAGTTTCTTTCTTATTGCTTTTTTAACAACTTCACCTCTAGTCTTATCAGCGAATTTCAAGAGTGTGCTTGAAATTGTGTTTTACCAACGGAATTTCTTGTCCGAATGCATTAAAATGAAAGCCCATGGGAGAGTCTACTCTATCACGTATGCAGAAATTTGAGTGGTGCAAATGTTTTAAAGAGGGTTGCACATCAGTTGACAACTTGACTCACCCTTCTCGTCCAGCAACATTAATAAATGATGAAAATGTAAAAAATGTAGGGAAATTGCGCTCGAAAATCGTAGTCTGACGATGAGAGATATAGTTGGCGAGCTTAATGTAATGACTGAATCGGAACACACCATTTTAGATGATGTTTTAGGTGACGCACAGTGGATCTTTTGACCAATCTGGTGTCAGGAAAGTCGCAACTCTGTTTTTTTAAAGTTTTTAAAGTTGGGTTTATATTTTGAATATTTTCCTTGTCTTCTTGATTATTAATTCCGTATTTAAAAAAAAAATAATTAAAAACCGCACATTTTTTATTTTTGACGGAGTTTTCATTAAACCAAACATCGTACAATTCCCTTTTAAAAATCATCATTAAAAGCGTTATCTTGCTTGTAAATATCCTTTTTAAATTAAACTTGCCACCTCACTTTTCAAAATACAACTAAACGAGTGTTTACAAAAAATCTGATGCCGATCAATTGAAATTCATGCCTAACGGCATTTAAAAACGCACGCCTACTATGTTCAAATAGGGCCATTTTAAAATTAAAATTTCTCAAAGAGTAGCAAAAAGTAGCAGGATTTTTTTTTTAAATCCTCAGAAGTACTTATCGAATTTGATAAAAAATACAGTGATATGGATAAACTCCGTGAAACTCATATCTAAAACCTTACCTCATGTTAGCATATAGTTACGATTTCGAGAGTTTTAAAAAAAAGAAATTTTCTTTGTTTTAAGAATCTCATACTTTCGAGATTTAGAAACAGTAAACCACACTAGTAGAGCTTTTTTAGTTTTATTTTTTTAATTCTTCACACAAACCATACAATTATGTCACGTACTGCATTTGAAACTGACGTACCATGATGCTTAATGTTCAATGGCTCATAACTCAGTCAATTTTTCACGCAAAATTAAAATTTTGATACTGTTATAATCTTTGGACATTTCTCATCTATTAGTGATAATTTTCTTTTACTTCTGAAACGATGAATTTTTTGACTTTCCTGACACCAGATTGGGCAAAAGATCCACTGTGTGACGGGTTGCAGCATGACATGTGCCACAATTTCTGAATTTTCTTCAAAAAGTATTTCTCAAAACTCTATGCATAAAAATGCATAAATATCATAAAAATAATTCGATACTCGGTACTATTAACTTGGAAACTACAAAAGCTTGAAAACTATTATGCGTTTTTTATCTAACTGAACTTTTAGATCCCTCCCGACTCTCGGAACGTACCTAGTCGCTAAGCAAGTAACGCATATCTGGAAAGAGGCGAAAGTTGGAAAGAAAGCGAAGAGCTGATGCATAATCCTCCGAGTAGATCTCAACATGCGTATAGAGTAGGTAGGGCTATGGAGAGTGCTCTTCACGACTTAGTAAGATTTGCTGAAAAGGAGCTGTTTTCAGAAGGCATTGCGATGGCCACATTTATGGACATCGAGGGTGCTTTCGACAAAATATGTTTTGGAAGGCTGAGGCAAGCCCCGACAGAGTGCGATGTAAGCCCAATGATAGTAAATTGGGTAGAAAATATGCTCAAGCACATGGCGGCCAACATGCAGAATGGTAGTCAATACTAGAGGCAGAATAAGTATAGGATGTCCCCAGGGCGGGGTGTTATCGCCAACCCTGTGGAATATAACTGTGTACTCACTACTGGTTAGACTGGATGAATCGGGCATACACACGATAGGGTATGCAGATGACATTGCGTTGGTGGTCTGTGGTAAGTTCATTGACACCATTTCAGACATCATGAGCACTCTGAAATGGCGGAGGAGTGGTGTCGAGAACAAGGCCTTACCGTAAAGGCAGGAAAGTCAGACAATATTCTGTTTACTAGAAAGATGGCAGGTCTGAGGAAAGAATCACTCAGACTTTTTGGAACTGAAATCAACATGTCCACGAAAGTTAAGTATTTAGGGGTAACCCTGGATAGCAAACTGAACTGGAACGAGCATGTAGAAGATAGGATTCAAAAAACCAAGAGGGTTCTTTTTCAGTGTAGACGCGTTTGTGGTCTCAGATGGGGGCTAAGCTCAGTGAAATGGGTCTACACTATGATGGTTACACCTGTCATCACGTATGCTTCAGTGATTTGGTGGACAAATGTCAGCCAGAAAACCATTAAGAAGAGACTGGACAGAGTCCAATGGCTGGCGTGTGTTGGAATAACATATGCAATACGCACCACTCCAACGAACGCAATGGAGGTTCTGTTAGGTATGCTGACTTTGGATTTAGAAAAAAAGAAAGCGACGGAGCCCTCAAGATGTTGCGAAATGCTACATGGCATGGATCAACGGCTCTACATGGTCATATGCGCATCATTGATATTGTACATAGAGATGTCAGGCAGACGGGTATGCCTATGGACGGAAGGCAGAGAGTAGGCATAACAGAAAAATGTTATAAAACTCTTATAACAGATGGAGTCGTCTGTGATGAAATCGCTGTAACGATATCAGTATATTCCCAGACGGCTCTCTGATGAATGGCAGAGCCGGGGCAGCCGTTTACTCAGAAGAGTTGAGCCTATCCTGTGTACTGAGATTAGGGAGCTTTGTGTCTGTGTACCAGGCGGAAATGCTTGGTGTGGTGCATGCACTGATAGATGACCGGGTCAATGGCAAGAAAATTGCCATTGCCCTTGACAATCCAGGTTGGCCATAGAGTGTCTTACCAAACTCAATAGGTGCGCCCAGACAAATGAGTTCACACTTATGTGGGTGAGAGGACATTCTGGCATAGAACAGAATGAAAATGCTGATTCTTTAGCGAGAGAAGGATCAGCAGGAGAGTTCTGTGGACCAGAACCACGTATCGCCATAGGCGACAATATGGTGGCAGGCCTTATTAAGCAATGGACGGACTCGTAACACCGTACAAGGTGGGAGAAGCTGTTAATTGCAGGCAATCGAAGGCGGCCGTGAAGTGGTCTCGTAGTGAGGCAGCAAAAGTTATTCGTTACAATCGAAGGACTTTAAGCTGGCTTACTGCACTGGTCACAGGACACATCACGGTCCATACATGTACCATCTCAGGAAGATGACTCTAACCGAGGACGATGCGTGCAGGTTATGCCTAGAGGAGCCGGAAACAGCAGCACACATTCTGTGCCAGTGTTCGGCGTTGGCAAGCATAAGATTGACCATTCTATTACGTCCATTTATTGGCAAAGCCGAGACTGGTCAACTGACCTACAAGGATATGCTTGCAAGCGGTCCAATGGGGGGCATCCTTTGTCCAATGGGGACGAAAAAGGACCCACTGTGGTCCGCTTTGACCAATCCCCGATTTATTATATATATATATATAACTGAACTTTTGCTGTACAATCGCGTTTCATCTTGGTTTTCAAAAGCAAAACAAAGCTTGAAAGCCTTGTATCAATTGAAGTGCAGACACAAACCGTATGAGAAATTTAGTACTGTACAGTGTCTTTGTATGAAAAACGATAAATAAATGGCGCTGCCTGCTGCACATTCATTTTTCGTTACATCGAATTGGAAATCACTTCAACATAACGGTGCTAAATAATGTTCATTTCAAAATGTAACTACTATTAACTTGGAAACTACGAAAAAAAACTATAGGTTTTTATCGTTTTCAAAAGAAAATCAAGGCCTAAAAGCCTTGTATTACTTTTAGTGCAGACACAAACCGGGTTTCATCGCTCCCGTTTTATCGTATTCCGTTGTTTCTTTTTACGCCATTCCCGTTGTTTTGTTCGATTACTGTATATGTTTGTTTCTCTAAGCTTCATCTGTTTCATCTTGATGTCACTTCCGTTTGATTCGACATGTTTTTTAATGTAACGTCATATCCGTTACTTTTTGTTTACGTCATTTCCGTTGTTTTGAGCTTCAAACCACTACCGCCGCTAAAGAAGTTTCACTTCAGAAATATTCCGGAAGCTTATACGTTTATTCAAAAGTTAATCAAGCTTGTTCTGATACTTCATTGAAGATATTAAGCTGATTCATTGAAATATAATGAGCCACATGAATAAAAAGTCAGCGATTGCTTTTACTTGAAGTTTATTTTTATAAAAGCTCTTGTCCCTCAAGTAATTGTTACACATACATTAATACATTTAAGCAACTACTTACAGAATTTGAGAAAAAGCTTTTGCTTAATTTTTATTGATCAGGGTCAATGTAGCAACATTTGGCAAAAGTGATAAATGAAGATTCTTTAATAAACTTAACAGCTTAAGAGCGGCTAAAAAAAACCTGTGTGTCTTTGTGCTTATATTGTTTACACAAAATAATCAACAAAGAATAAAAAAAAAATTCAAGAAATAAACACCAGCAAGTAAAAATAACTTAATTTTTTTGTGCACGAAATGACCAAAAAATGTTAAAATTTCATTTCAAGGTCGATGAAGAAGAATGTCGATGCTGTTGTGTTGTTTTTTTTTTGCATTTGTATTGTTGTTCTGCCTGCTGTTTATTGTTGGAACAGCTCGTATGCATCCATTGCTGCTGCTGCTGCTGGCGGGTGTTTTAAATGCACAACCAAATGAATCACAACTCGAAGAGGCGCAAACTGCGCAGTCTCGAAGGATTGCTGCGAGGTCAACGCCAGTCTGGCGCGCTGATTAGTTAGAACATTTAAATGAATAAATAACAACGACAGTAACAACAACAACGTCTTAAAAAATGAAGTTAAAATCTTAAAAGATTTTGTATTTGTGGCAAGTACATAAAATCGCATTATTTATTACCCAGAGACATGAATGGTTTTTGGGCACAAAAGAAGAATTATTTTTATTTTGTGTATTATTTGGCTTAACGGATGCTGCTGCTGCGCATGCGCAAATGCTTGATTCTCTTGAAGTGGTTGCGAGCGGTTTTGTTGATTCTTTTTTCAATCTAAATGGTTTGCAATATAAAGCACTACCATTGTCATTGTTTATTGCAGTTGTTATTGTTGTTTATTTTTTAAATCAAACATTTATTTGTTGCTTTGACTTCTGCGTATTTTTTATTGTTATTTGCTGTTTGCTGTTTAAAGCTTTTTTTCGAACCTTACTTCGTTTGGTGTTAATTAAAGCTGTGGTTATTTTTTTTCTCTTTCAGCTGACAGTGCTGCCACTTTGTGGTGCTATGGATTTGATTTTATTTGACAAACAATAATTTTTGTGTCTCTGTTGAATGTGAGAATTTTGTGGGCGGCCTCTTTTCTGAGCAAAAAAAAAAAAAAAAGGAAAGTGTAACAGCAGCCGTAAATAAATCTTGTTTTAATTCTCGATGCTGCTGTTGCTTGAGAATTGTCTGCGGTTCAAGGTTTTTGCTGCAGCTAATTAAGTCTTTGAAATATACGAGGATTTTTTTACACAAAAGCTGCTGTTTCTTCAAATAAGTTGCGATTTTTTTGCATTTCAAATAAGACTATCCACATTACTGTCAACCGCCATGAATCATTTTTAAGTTTCACCACTTTTAAGTTTCTTATCACCGCAACATATACCAAAGCGTTCTTTACTTTATAATCAACAACTGACAGCGCTGCCATGATGACTGATGAGGTGTGACCGACCGAGCTCTGAAAATAGAAAAAAAGAAACCAAAGAAATTAAACAAAAAAATATTAAGCGTTTTAGTTACATGAGCCACTGGATTGCTCAATGTCGAACGCCTATGCATAAGCAAGCAGGCGCAAAAGGCGCGCGTCATTCGCATAAAACACCGCGATGCAGGCTCTGAGGCAATACTTGCATATTGACCCATATTAACACTTGCAGTCATTGCAGCTACTGATGCTCCATGCATGCCTTCACGTTGACGAATTGCACAGATTTTCGAAAAGGAAAAAAAAACCAGAAAAAAAATAACAACAGTGGCTAGCTGAAAAGGGGCCCTTTGCCGGACTGAGGCTGTTGCTGAGTTTCTGTGCCACTTGTTGTTGTTTGCGACTTCAAGTGAAGCGTGTTGCTGTTATAACAAGGCGAGAAGGCAAGCCAGAAAATAAGAGTTATCAAGCTTTTGTTTTATTTGGATGCCAGCGTAACTTTTTGTTTATTTAGCCTACTTTTTAAGGAGCTGCACACAGCCGGCCTTACACAAGCTTTTAACGCTGAGTACAGTAACGACTTTATACACTGAAAGATAAGGTAAGGTGCCGATCGGCCTTTAGTGTGTTCCACTTAGACTAGGAAATTGGTCCCTTGTAATATCACAAGAATCTGCAGTTCCAAGGACGTTTGAACACAGTCAAAAATCTTGGACTAAATTCTAGCAAATCCTGTATTGCATATGGTATATTCATGACACCTAGAAAAGCAAATGTACTGGAAGTAAATTTCATAAACACAAAGCGAGAGCTGCGCCCTTTTATGTGAAAACAATATAGAATACAAATATTGTTCTCAATAGTACCAATTCGACTAACAGTACTCCGAGAAAAAAAAGCAATAGTTAAATCAGCTAAGTCGGCTTGGGTAGACAGAATTGTATGAGAATTATAAACTTATGTGCTTATTCACCCAATCAATTTATTATTTAAAACATTGCTTTGAAAGCACATACTTCGATACCCTCGATACCCGAAAAAAATTTGATTCACATAAGCCCAAAACTAAAAATACAAAATTTAAAAAAAAAATTTTCTGCAAAAAAAAAAAAAAAAAAAATACAGGTGCGTCGTTGGACACACGAAAGATATTTGATAGTTTTTTTTGTAATAAAATAACTTTTAAATTCAAAAATTTAAAATAACATACAGTAAATTAAAAAAACACACGTTAATATTCACACTAGTAAATTTTATTACATTTCATTATTAATTTAATTATATTATTGCAAATTACATTCATTGCTATTTCAACGCCCTTGTGGGCAAACAAAATGAAAGCATGTACCAACAACAACGCAAACGCGTTCACATCAACAAAAAGATGAGAAAAATATTCCTTTGCCCGCCGTGGGAATCGATCTTGGACGTTTCCATGCTCAGTCCATCGCTCTACCCACCGATCCAAACATCCTTGCTTCTATTTGCTGTTATAACTGCAGCTATGTTAACATATGCTATATTAACAGATGCAGTATATCACAGTAATCTGTTAATAGCCATACAACAAAAATCTATTAATAGATTATGTGTTGTGCTGCAGCATATCTTCAGTTGCAATTAATTGTGGTATTCACGGTGTTGGGCAACTGGTCTGGCAGATGGGCACAAGAGTAAATTAGCTCTAAGCAATAACAACATAATATATTTGATGTAAATTAGCTCCACGTTAGCTCTTTTGCTTCACCCAACCCCTTTGAGTAGATTTGAGTAGCTAAACTACCACAGAAAAATGGAGCTCTGTGACTGACGTTTCCTTATATTTTACTTTGATTTTAAATTATTAGCTGCGTTAAAAGCGGAGTATGTTCACAATTTGTTCTGCTATTTTGCTATTCAGCTTATCTACACGATCATTAGCCCAATATCGTGAATACCACTAATATTGAATCAACGTGTAACGAAGATCAACTCTGTGTAACGAAGAAGTTTAGTTCGACGGATAATGTAGTGGATCCTCTTAATCGGTGGGTGTGAGTTTGAACCACACGACACAAAGTGCTCCGTTCCTTGGACAAAAATCAAAAACTTCATGGAGAAGAACCCCAACTTTATTGATATCATTTTAAAGGAAATTATTGAAATAAGAGAAAAAAATAACATTTTTAACAATTAAACCATTTTTGTGTGTGCTGCAACACTTCAAACTCGAAAATTTTCTTGCTTAAATGATCATATGCACAGTTTTCGTGCGTAACTAGTAACTAAAAAAATTCCCAAAAATACATTTTTAGCTGTATTATAACAAATTAACTATTTTTTAAAAGGCAAAAGAAAAAAAAATATGTTTTTAATTTGATCGGAAAAAATAATAAACAAAAATGTTATATATCGATAAACAAAGAAGTTTTTTCTACAAGATATATAAAAATTGCCCATTTTTAATGGTCATTTAATGGTCAATCGCCCAAAATTGGCCAAAAAGTAAATACAGGACCATTAAATATATACCTTTTACTCTTTGAGCCATTTAAAATATACTCCGCTTTTTTAAAATATTGACTTTCTAAAAAATGCTCTATCAGGCCATTTCTTCTCCGCATCAGAATTAAATTAGGCCTAAAATTAAGCAATAATTTTTGAATAAGTGCATTTTCAGCATTTTGCTATCTAATATAAAAATGAAAAATCACCTCTGATTTCGTAAAACTCTTGGAAATATTTTGTTTTTCCGATCTCTAAATCGCCGGTTTGACTTGCCTCGACAACATATTTGCTACTGTAGGTCCAAGGGAGATACCCTTAGGCTCTAGCCGATTTCTACCATTTTTAGTACACATGTATAAATCTATTTAACCACCCTTCTGACGAACTTTTGTTAAGATCGGATAGGTACCCCTAGGGTCTAACGGATTTCAACCATTTTCAGTACTATTCAGTACATCTATAACTCTATTAGACCACTCTTCTGATTAAGTTTTGTTAAGATCGACCAACTTTTGTGTGTACCTCCCATACAAAATAACGTAAGAAATTAATATAGGTCCAAGGGAGGTACCCCTATGTTCTTGATGCAAGCAATAAAGAAGCCATAAATTTCTAAGAAAAACGGTGTCGAAAAAAGAAAAGTGTCGTGTCGAATTCACTCAAGCAAATCACAAAACGAGGCGCAAACAGCTTCGCTTAAAAAAAAAAACCGAAACTCGGAAAAAAGTTATTACTGTTAAAACTTAACTTTTTGATTAAAATAATTTATAAATTTCCAAATATTAAGTTAAGTTTCAAATTAAAATTGGCAAGTTAGCATATAAAATTTAGGTGTTTAAATGAAGAACTTGGGAGGCTGAAAACTGCCAAAGCCAGCTTATAAATTATGCTAGGTTTTTTGTTAATTTAACATAACCTTTTTTCTCGGTGCAGTTGACGTATCTTTGTTTGTCATCTACTGGTGGAGACGAGATCTATCCAATCTCTTGCATATTAGGGGATATATCAGTCCGGTCGTACTAAGCGCCACTCCCGCCGGCCACTCTAGGTCTGTGCAAGGGACTTTACACAAACCATGATAGTCACTAAGGCTTCCAGTCCCGGGATTCCCGATCCCGAAACCCCGGAATTCCGGAGGCTTTTTGCAATTCCGAATTCCGATATTGGATCACCCCAATACCGGGATTTTTCCTTAATCTTAAACTAAAACACAAAATTTTCAAAAATATTTTTGTTTGAGCAGCCACGCGCTCGAATATTTTAAGTTTTTCGAATCTCCCTGTGTATCTTTTAATTTTATTTTGTTTGTTGCTTGCTGATTATCTTGAGAAGCTTCATTAAAAGGTTAATTTTAACCTACAGCAGGTTATATATGCAGCAAGCTTAGTTCAAGTCTTGCTGACGAAACATTAGATGCTTTAATTTTTTTAAAATACTTTGCTTACTTAGGTTGCCGTAACAACCCGTGTTCGGGTTTCGGTCGACCTCATCAGCACTCGCCAGCCGCCTCTGTTTTGCGCGCGCCTTCTCCAATTGGATACACCAAGTGCGGTTAGGGCTCCTCGGCCTGGTCCATTCCTGGAAGGCATGGTCTCCCTCGTCGTGGTTGACTAGCGGCCCTCCCCTCGAGCACTTTTTTCGCTGGAGCTTCGTCGTCCATACGATGGACATGACCCAGCCAGCGTAGTCGCTGCACAGATATACGCATGTCAATGTTTTCGTCGAGAGATGCATATGCATACCGATGCATACCGGCCTTTTGTACGATCCCCTCCATGATCATGTTGAAGAGATCGCAAGACAGTAGATCACCTTGCCTGAAACCTCCTTCGGTATTGAAGGTTTCGGAGAGGTCATTTCCTACCTTGACGGTGCTGCGTGTGTTACTCAACGTCATTCTGCAAAGTCTAATCAGCTTTGCAGGTATACCGAACTCAGACATTGTTGCGTATAAGCATTCCCTTCTCGGGCTATCGAACGCAGCTTTAAAATCGACAAAGAGAAGGTGTGTGTCAATTTGATTTTCGTGGGTTTTCTCCAGGAATTGTCGTAGCGTGAAAATCTGGTCTATGGTGGACTTACCAGGTCGAAAGCCACACTCATAAGGTCCAATTAGTGTTTTTGTAATCGGCTTTAATCTTTCACACACTACGCTTGAGAGAACCTTATATCCGATGGAAATAAGACTGATACCTCTA
This sequence comes from Coremacera marginata, assembly GCA_914767935.1. Lineage (NCBI taxonomy): Eukaryota > Metazoa > Arthropoda > Insecta > Diptera > Sciomyzidae > Coremacera > Coremacera marginata. The sequence continues at coordinate 61,571,035 of OU612045.1, read as the reverse complement.
TAACTGGCGCAGATTGTTGTGTCTCCTTTCTTAAGTGTAGGGCACAGTACACTGAGGTTCCAATCGTTGGGCATGCTTTCTGCTAGCCATATTTTGCTGATGAGCTGATGCATGCGCCTTATCAATTCATCGCCGCCGGTTTTAAACAATTCAGATGACAGGCCGTCAGCACCCGCTGCTTTATTGTTTTTGAGTCGTTGGATAACAACTCGAACCTCTTCATGGCTAGGTGGTGGTACTTCCACTCCGTCATCGTTGATTGGTGGCTCTGAACTGCGCTCTCCATGGGCGGCATTGGTGGAATCGTCGCCAGTAAGTAAATTGGAGAAGTGCCGTCTCCACAATCACAGCACACACTGTGTATCCGTATTCAGATCTCCATTTTCGTCTCTACAAGGGGATGCTCCGGGCTTGAAACCTTGGGTTAGACGCTTAACCTGTTGATAGAATTTTCGTGCATCCTTCTTGCCCTGGTATACTTCTAGTTCCTCACGCTCACGCTTTTCCTGCTCTCTTTTCTTGCGTCTGAGAAGGCGCCTCTCTTCCTTCCTCTTTTCGCTGTAGTTTTCTCGCACGGCTCGCGTTGCAGCTGACTAGCGTTTTTCTATAAGCGGCGTTTTTTACTGCAGTCGCGATGCGACACTCCTGATCGTACCATTGGTTCCGAGGTTGCGGGCGCCGGAAACCAATGACTTCTTCAGCGGCAGCGTGCATAGAGTGGGATATATGCGCCCAAAGTCCGCGGGCGTCGTCGGGTCCAGAGGTTGGTTAGTTGAGCTTAACCGAGTGTTGAGCGGAGTAGGCCTCGGCAGTCCATTGTAATTGCAGCTTAGAGACATCTAGCTTTCGTTGCATTTCTGTGCGTATGTTCTTCGCATTGCATAACCGCATGCGGATCTTGGCTGCAACAAGATAGCGGTCGGAGTCAATGTTGACCCCCCGAAATGTAGGCACATCTAGAACACTAGAGGCATGCCTTCCATCGATTACAACATGATCAATTTGGTTTCGCGTTTTTTGACCCGGGGACAGCCAGGTGGATGTCGAGGTGCTTAAACCTGGTGGTACTAACTACCATGTTTCGCGCCGCGGAGAAGTCGATCAGTCTTAGACCGTTGTTCGTGGAGGTCTCATGAAGATTGAACTGACCGACAGTGGGGCCAAAGATGCCTTCCCTTCCGACTTTCGCATTAAAATCGCCGAGGACTATTTTCGCGTCATGGACCGGATGGTGGTCGTATGCGTCCTCAAGACTAGAGTAGAAGGTGTCCTTGACGGCTTCGTCCTTTTCCACCGTCGGGGCGTGCGCAAATGATGAAAAGAAATTATGCATTGATGCGGATCGTGGCCAATATTTCGTTCACAGGTGTGCACCGGGAAACAAGGTGGCGTAGTTTCCGGCTAACGACGAATCCACATCCGAGTTCGCGCTTCTCCGCATGGCAGCTGCAGTAGATATCGCAGTGTGCTTGTTTAGAGCTGCTTTGCCCTTTCCATCGCATTTCCTGGATGGCGGTGATGTCAGCTTTTATTGTTTTGAGGGACTCCGCCAGTTGGATAATGGCACCTTCCCTATAAAGGGTCCGGCCATTCCAGCTGCATATCCGTAAATCATTGTCCGTTTTTCGTTTGCGGTGGTCGTCAACGTAATTGGGGTTCTTATCCGAGGCTGGTTTAGTTTTCATTGGGCAGTAGTAATGTGGCGGGACGAAACCCTGCGCACATTCCATGTTTAAGGTCTATGGAGCGACCTGCCGCTCAAATTAGCCGTCAAACTGACGGATGCCAGTTTGCCGTTGACCAGGGAACACCACGTGGAGGTTTGAGTCGACTTGAGACGATTTCGACATGGATAATGCTGGCCTCGCCAGGTTGAGGCGGTCAGACACGTTGCCATGTGAAGGTTGGCCCCCTGATCTTGCCGAAAAAAGTATCTTTTATACAAAAAGTCACTGACTTCTCAAATTGCCTTCGTAAGTCTGAATTTTTAAATATACCTAGGTATATTAATATTATTTGAATAGAAAGGTAGAAATTTTAAAAAATGTACCATCACCAATTAAGACCAACAACACAAGTCTTAAAAGTGAAAACTTAACCCTATTGTGTAGTGTTCAACTACATGCTGGTGATTTGATTTCGCCCGCTGCTAACGTGTGCACGCTGCTGATGATTCCTCGTTATTTTCTTGAGCTGATGTGCTTCATTTATGTTTTTTACGATTTTTTGCCTTAACTTTTTTGTTTGTTCTCGTTGTTTTTTATGGTGGTTGGTTTGACTTTTTGTGGTCATTCGAGCACGTACAAACTTTTCATTACATGCTCTTTACGTGCAAAACAATAAAACAACAACAACAAAAACGATAGTCACAGCAGCAATATCATCACTGCTGCAGCCAGCCAAAGCTAAAGCAACAATAAAAAAAAATATTGTATTTAGAAGCTTACCTATTCGATCGTTTCTGTGGTTGCTACCATTGTTGTTGTTGTTGTTATTGTTTCTCAGTTAGTTGCTTGCACTAAGCTTAACTTATCATGCTATACATATAAGCGCCTAGCTTAGGTCCAAAACACAAGCTACAGTGCCAACAGTAGTCAACCTCTAATGCAGTCATGTGACGATAACGTGACATAGCTTCACTTAAGAATTATTTACAATTTGTAGACAAACTATAAACTTAAACTAATTCTAACTTCAAGCTAAAAACAAAAAACATAAAAATAACTACGTGGCCTCAATCATCCTCTTAACAATTGACGAACTTCGAACAACTACCCGCTCCACCCATCGCAATCACCTGCTTGAAGCTTCAGTCGTGACACGTTAAGAGGCGGACGCAAAAACCAAATAACACGCTTTGAAGTTCTTCTCTAGCAAATAAAGTGAATAGCAGCACGAGTTACAACAACAACAACAAAATAACTAAAGCAGAGCTGCAGTATTTTGCCATTATTTATTTAATAGTTTTTTTTTTCCTTTTATGTGTGACAATTTTGAAGATTAATTTTACAACAACCAAAACAAGTGTAAATTAAAATTTTAATATTTTAGCACATTTTAAGAGCTTTTGGCTTGATTCAATTTATAATTGTTGTTGCGGTTTTTAAAAATTCCATTTTTAATGTTTTGTAAAACTTTAATAAACTTGATTAAGGGCCTACTAAAGTTTTTTAAGCAAAAAAAAAAACCTTGTATTAAAAGTTTTATTTATAAGCTACTGTTTATTTTACGTATTTTTTTTATGTTATAATTATATGTTTTAAAAAAAAGTTTTTGAATTTGTGGATAACAAATATTAAACCATATAGCATGTAAATTCATAGTTTTGTAAAGTACCTTAAATATGTGGTGGACACGATTTTGCAGAGCTTATTCATCTAACAAAAAAAAAACAAATGATTAAGGTTCTGTTGAAGCTTTTTGCGCTTTTGACCGAAGATTTTAGAAAAATGGTGATTTTTTCTAAAATATCAGCAAAAAAACTGATTTCTGACTAAAAAATTATATTTTTTTTGTGTTATAAAAAAGTATTTCTCCAAAATAGAAAAAAAAATAAAAAAAAAATTTTTAAAAAATAAGCTTTCATTTAAAACCAAAACGTGAACTAAAAAGAAAAAAACAAATTTCTGTGAGATTTGTCATATAAGTATATATATAGTAGGTATATTTTAGATTCAGAAGAACCTCTCTCTTGGTTACCCATCATCATAATTAAAGCGTACGCAAATAGGCAAGTTCTAGGGACGTATATAAATGTAGAAATTTTCAAAATGTACTAAAAAGTTTTTAGTCTTAAAAGTTTATTATGAACATCTTTTATTTTGAAAGCCTTACACATAGCATTTCAATTTTTTAGACCATTAACATTAACATATGTATTAACATATTACATGTACCATTTACATTATTTATTGCATTATATGCTTTATTACGATATAGCATTTTTATTGATTTGTGGGCGGGAATAGGAGGTGTAGCAAAACTTAAACCCCTATCTCATACTTGATGTAAATGTGCTGCCACATTTTCAGCTGAATCGGCCTAGTAGTTTTGGAGATATAGCATTTTTATTGATTTTTGGGCGTTAAAAGAGGGTGTGGCCAATTTTTTTTTCATAATATTGCATTGTCACCGGGTTTACACATGTATGCTAAATTTCAGCTTAATCGGAGACCCACAAGCTGTCGAAAAATTGTTTGCAAGATTTGCGGACATACATATATACATATATACATATATACGAACGAAACAAGTTAAATAAAAGATTATAAAAATCGAACGAATAAAAGTACCGATCATATTTGCTTAACAAGTGAAATAAATTTGGTTGCGATCCTTGGTATAGTTTTCAAGTAATGCCGAGTAATGCAGTTTAAAGTTTTAGAAGTAGTTTATTTACGTATACATTAATTTCTTTTCAACTAGCATAGTATCATCTATTTCAGGACCATTATTTATTATTATAGTGAAAGAAATTATTTATATAAAAATATATAAAATATTAAAAGTTAGTTAATAACATATACATATAAAAATCAACACCGTCAACGGTTTTTTTATTAAAAATAACTTTGTTTATATTTATGGGCATTTCCACAGCAAAGTCCACCATGACCCAAAAATTAAAAGTTATTAAAAATTTATTATATAATTATATTATCTTAGATTATATTGATTTAAGCAATTTGCACATAAATTCATTTACCATGATGATCAAATCGTCTGCACTATTTCACAAATGTAATTTTTCTTTTTAATTAATGTTTAGTTAATGTTTCGTAAGCGTTTTTGTTTTAGTAAATACGGAAGGCATTGACTAAAAGTAATGCAGAATGGTTCAGGCAAGGAGAGGCAGAATATAATAAATGTGTTTTTTAATTTCTAAATTACATAATTACTTAATTACCTAATTACTTATTTACCCAATTGAATTACAATGGGAATTTAAGTAACGTAACGCCAGTAACGTCACGTCAGATGACTTAGCCTATTAACAAAAAAATAGGGAAAGTTTTTTAAATTTGATTACTTGGAAAATATACTTATATTGTTTCAAATCCTCCTAAATAACGTTTTATACAATAAGTCTTGCTCAGTGCGCAAAGTTTTGCAAATTTTGTAATCCAAGTCCTAAACAACTTCTCTTTTTTTAGCGTCACTTTAGAGCATTGTATGGCTTATATCCCTAATTCTGTAGGGTCGAATGTTGTAATTGTTTTACTTAATATAGTGCTACTTAATTACTAAAAAAATATAAAAAACCATTTTGAAAATTTTACTCTCATTTACACTCATCTATTTTTTGAAGGGAGGTTTTACTTATGCAAACAATTTTTTTAAAATGGATTTTTTTAAATTATTTTGTGTTGTACAACTATTCGATAATATGTAAAAAAGTTTTCAAATCAATCCCGCTAATAACAGGTCATTCAATAAGTCCGTTGGATAAGTAAGAAAAAAACAAAATTTTGATAAAACTCGATTATATTATTCAACATAGTTGCCTTCGAGAGCGATACAACGAGTATAGCAATTTTCCAACTTTTCGATACCACTTTTATAGTGCGATTTCTCTTTTTCGTCAAAATAGGCCTCAGTTTTAGCGATTCATTGAACATGAATTTCTTTCCAGCAAGCATTCTCTTGAGATCTGAAAACAGGAAAAAGTCGCTGGGGGCTAAATTTGGAGAAAACGATGGGTGTGTAAGCAATTCAAAGCCCAATTCATTAAATTTTGCCATCGTTTTCATCGATTTGTGACACGGTGCATTGTCTTGGTGAAACAACACTTTTTCTTTTGCAAATGTGGCCGTTTCTTGGCGATTTCAGCCTTCAATCGATCCAAAAGTGCACAGTAATAGTCGCTGTTGATGGTAGTTCCTTTTTGGAGATAGTCGATAGACGACTGTTGGGTCTTTGCTCGCTTTGGATTCGGTTCGTCAACTGCTGTCCACTCAGCTGACTGTCTTTTGGATTCTGGTGTGTAATAGTGAAGCTATGTTTCATCCATTGTCACATATCGACGATAGAATTCGATTTTATTGCAGTTTAACTGCGCCAAACACTCCTCTGAAGCATCAATTCGATGTTGTATCTGGTCGACAGTGAGCTCACGTGGCACCCATTTTGCACAGAGCTTTCGCATACCCAAATGTTCGTGTAAAATGGTAAAAAAACTACCATCTGATATCTTTACAATATCAGCTAGCTCGTGCACCTTCAATTTGGGATCGTTAATAACAAATTTGTGGGTTTTTGTGGAGAAAAAAACCTATGTTACTTTAAAAATAAACAGAAAATTTTAAAATAGAGATTTAACGCGTTTGTATTTCTACAAAACAAAAATTTTTTTTTTATAATTCTCATTTCATATTGTCATTCTCATATAAAGCTTATTTTTTTTGTAAAATACGTCGCTATCTGAGATTGAATTAAAAAATTATGTGTAGAAGAGTTATTGAGCAGGCAATTCGGACCATGCTGAGAAAAACATTTGATTGTTTGAAAATATTTTTGACTTACAAAATTTGAAGGTAAGATGAAATAAAAACTAATTAATTATTTCAATACATAAAATATTTCAATATTTTAAGCCGCAATAAAACAAACAAACTTCATCGAATGGACTTTACATTTAGTATTCGAGGAGTCCCAGGGGTCGCTGATCAAGAATCTGATGTAAAAAACGAAAAAATTAAAAAAATGGCATAAAAAAAAAAAAAATTAAATTAAATTGTTTAAAGCTCTATTTCAAAACATATTCGTTTAATATGAACACAATTTCATTTAATTTTAACACATATTTCCCTCAGTGTACGTTTTTGGTTCAGTGTAAAGGGGATTCCTTCACCAGAGGAAACCCAAAATATCAGAATCTAAACTTTTTTGTGTGGATGCTCTCTTCATCAAATTCAGACATCTCTTCAAATTCAGTTTTTCAACGATATTTACCTGTAGAAATTTTCGTTTTGGGCGTTTAGGAAAATGTTTTACTAAAAATACATATTTGAAAATATTGAAAACAGTTTTTTAAAATTTTTCTTTAAATATCAATTAAAAATTCGAATTTATCATTTGTAGCAACGAATTTAAATTTTATATTTTAGAGAACTTGAAATGCGGTAAAAATGAAAGGAAACTACTTATTTCTGTGAGGCAATATCTTCTGACTTTAGCATATTTCCAGGCAGATCTTTTTTATCAGATAAATATTCATCATCATTCATCTTGTACCAGTTTTTGGTAGCCTTTGCACAATGCACAATGTTGAAAAATGTTCCAAAACTGAATTTTGCAATAAATGAGCTATAAAATCTACAACTTCTCTGCACTTTACTGGTTATATTCATGACAAGTAAAAACTACGAATTCTTTCCATATTCATTGCAATTCTTTTACTTACGTTCCCAAAAACGTTTTTATTACTACGTCTAAACACTTTCGAAATAAGAAGAGAAGATACAGTAAAGCTCACAAATAAGAACCACTTATCAGTTGAGTAAATTAAATTTCCGATTGATATTCATCTTAATTAATAAAAGTTATTTTATTGGCAGGTAGTTTAACTCTCCCCCCTCTCCCCACCCCATAGAATTCAGCCGAACACATTTACATTATTTTATTATATATGGGTCAAAATTCATGAAACGTATCACTTTTTTTTCGACACTTTTATATTTTTTAATGATATACGATAGATCGGTAGCTATTTACTGGCACAATAATTTCTCCAAATTGTGAGTCGAAACCTTTTTTATTTTTAAACTTATTGGCATTAATAATTTAGAGCTCATTCTTTTTCTTTTGTTCGTATGTAACAAACCGTCCGACCGATTTTTATGAAATTTGTTTATGTTGTTTAGCAAAAGTTATAGTTATTAACAGTTTTTTTACTGTGTCGATTTGAAGGATATTTGTTTGTTTAATAACTAATTGTTTACAACAAATTGTGATAAAACTATGTTCTGGAGCATAAATAAATCTGGAAAAAATTCCAAATATTGCCCAAAATATAAATAAAAGCATATCAAAATTTCAAATACTGCGGTTTTTTAGTTAAGAAGATATGGCTATTTAAACTCAACGCTTTATAACGTTTGATGACGCTGAGTGAGCGAGCTAGCATGTGCTCTTCACGGAACGCTTATTAAACAAGCTTTATTATTTCTGATTATATTTCGGGACTTCCCCGTTTTTGATGGCAACGGAATGAATTTGAAGAAAATAGATTAGTATTCAGTAAATCTCGACCGAGCTCAGTTCTTTTAAATTGTATAGTATTATCTGAATTTTATGAAAATGCCACCTCCAAAAGTTTGTTGCAATCCTTATAACAAGGTCAGGCACAACAATGTTTACAAAAGTATTCAACGAGCTAGTAAAAAGTAAAAAATTACCTATTAATTTCACTGTTCTTTGAATTCATTAGTTAATTATTCTTTTTATAGGTGTAACCTGGAATTTTTGTGCGATGATGTCGACAAACTCTTGACTGATTTGAAGACTAGTTTAAAGGACTATGTAAAACATGATTTCATAGCGAATAGTCAAGCTATGTACATTGCTACTTTAAGAAAAAATCTTCAAAGAGGTGAATTTTTAGTAACTTTGGATTTTTCGGAAAATTATTCTTTTGTGGTCCAAAATTCGATACAATCATATCATTGGAATAACGATCAGGTCACTTTGCATCCATATGTCATATATTACATCGAAGAGTCATTAGACAAAGATAAAAAAGTCGTTAATCTTATTAAACATCCCAACTTTGCAGTAATTTCCGACTGCCTCAAACACGACTCAGTTGCTGTGCATGGATTTAACAAAAAAATTATTAAATTTTTAATTTTTGAGCGAAAAAGTAAACAAGTTAATTTTCTTTTCTGATGGTGCTGGCAACCAATATAGGAATAAGAAAAATTTCTGAGTGCAGAGTGGCATTTTTTGCGACATCGCATGGCAAGAGCGCATGTGATGGCATAGGCGCAACTGTGGAGAGAAATGCAGCTCACGCAAGCCTGCAAGAAACGAATGGTCATATAACGAATGCGAAAGCTTTGTATGACTGGTGTCGTAGTTATTTTCAAAATATCCATTTCGTTTATTACGCAAAGATTGAATATGACGCTGAAATTAGGACATTGGAAAAGGGCAGAGACGATCCAAAATACAAGAAATTTTTCAGTGTATACAACTTGTTATATTTGAATAAAAATATGATATCAGTTTATTTGTTATATATCTTCGGCAAACGTTAGACAAACAGAAAAGCTTGTGTAATAAGCGGTCCGTGAAGATCACATGCCAGCTCGCCCACTCAGCGTCCGCAAACGTTACGAAGCGTTGAGCTCAAATAGCCATATCTTCTTAACTAAAAAACCGCACTTTTTGAAATTTTGATATGTTTTTATTTATATTTTGGCCAATATTTGGGTTTTGGGTTTTTCCAGATTTGTTCATGCTTCAGAACATAGTTTTATCACAATTTGTTGTAAGCAATTAGTTATTAAACAAACAAATATCCTTCAAATCGACACAGTAAAAAAGTGTTAATATCTATAACTTTTGCTAAGCAACATAAACAAGTTCATAAAAATCGGTCAAACAGTTAGTTAGATACAAACAAAAGAAAAAAAAAGAGCTCTAAGTTAGTAATGTCAATAAGTTTAAAAATAAAAAAGGTTTCGACTCACAATTTTGAGAAATTATTGTGCCAGTAAATAGCTACCGATTTAGCGTATTTTCATTAAAATATAAAAATGTCGAAAAAAAAGTGATATGTTTCACGAATTCTGACTCATATGTTACATAATCATAAAAAATTTTAGAATTTGGAAATAATTAAAAAAAAAAACTAATTTAGAGTTTTTTATTTTACAGTATGAATTCATTGACTTGTTTTATTGGGATATATTAATGCATATTAGGTAAACTTATAAATCGGATTTTAAAATAGAAGCATGAGCAAAAGTATTATTAAAGACTGAATTCTCTGTTGAAATCGTTAATCTTATTCTTTTATTTTCAATAAAATGATATAACAATAAGAGATTTAGACTTTAAGTTACATTTGTAGGACTGCTCTATAGCTTTAAGCCTTTACTTAAAGATTGTAAAAAAAGAATAGTCTGAATAAAATCATTTGCTATTGAACTATTTTTATAAGTTGAAGAAACATTAAAACACACATTTTCTCAGTATCTTTTATGTTCAACCATTTTCTTTTATAAATGTTCTAAAATATTACATAATAATTTAAAAATTTGTGTCACCGAGCTATTGCCCATACTCATCTTATTGAGAATCCGCTATCATTTATTTACAAATAAAAAACTGAATATTTTAAAATCATTTATAAAGGGTGGCTAAATTTTAAGGGCCGATGTTGAATGTGAACGTCAAGTTTTTTTCTGCATTTCATGTGACATTTCTCAATTTCAGACTAACTCAATTTGAACCATGGAAAGATACACAATAGAGCAACGCGTTAAAGTTATTCAGGCTTATTATGAAAATGGGCGTTCAGATCAATATGCATATCGCGCACTTTGTGATTTTTTCGGTCAATTTAATCGTCCAAATGTGCGTACAATCGGAAAAATCGTGCAAAAATTTGAGCAAACCGGGTCTGTAGGAGATATGAAAACACCAGTCCATGCTCGTACAGCTCGTACTGCAGAAAATATTGCTGCTGTTCACGATAGTGTGTCTGAAGAGCCGTCCACCTCAACTCGTCGTCGTGCTCAACAATTGCACCTCTCACTCTCGTCGTTGATGAACATTATGCATTTACAAGACTTGCATTTACACGCTTACAAGGTGCAATTGACTCAAGAACTAAAGCCTCTTGACCATTTCAAGCGTCGTCAATGGTCAGAATGGTGGCAAGAAATGGCAACAGTGGATGATCAATTTTCGAAGAAAATCATCTTCAGTGTTGAGGCACATTTTCACCTCAGTGGATTCGTCAATAAGCAGAATTGCCGCATTTGGGCGAATGATAATCCAAAAGTGATTGCCGAAAAACCAATGCACCCACAAAGAGTGGCTGTTTGGTGCGGTTTATGGGCTGGCGGCATCATCGGGCCGTATTTTTCCCAAAATGAGCCCGGTCAAGCAGTTGCTGTGAATGGTGTTCGCTATCGTGAGATTATAACGAACTTTTTATGGCCCAAATTGGAAGATATGAATGTGGACGATATGTGGTTTCAACAGGACGGTGCCACTTGCCACACAGGTAACGAAACAATGGCTCTTTTGCGCTACAAATGCAATGGCCGTGTTATCTCACGTGGTGGCGATGTCAATTGGCCGCCAAGATCATGTGATTTGACACCGTTGGACTTATTTCTTTGGGGTTATCGAAGGTGTACGTCGATAAGCCAGCAACAATTCAAGAGCTAAAGGATGAGATCATTTGAAAACTGGGCGTTTGATAATTCAGTGAAAAATGGAACTTCCCGCGTAGTAACTTCAAATGTAACACTGACTACTAGACTACTATAAAAATTTCAGCTCGCTGCGACGTTTACCTTGTGTTTGGCAGCCATTGACAGCAGACGATTATGTGAATTTTGACGAAAATCGAAAAAAGTGAATTTCGTCTGCTCATCAAGCAATATTTTTTTCGCCAAGACAAGAAAAGGCTTGATAAATACTGTGGGGACTCTGCACCATCAATTGGAGTGATTCATTAGTGGCTTACTGAATTCCGATTTGGTCGTACAAGCACAAGTGACGCCGAACGTTCTGGACGCCCAAATGAGGTCACCACACCAGAAATGGTAACTAAAATTCACGATATCGTGTTGGCCGATCGCAGAGTTAAGGTGCGTGAGATTGTTGAGGCCGTACGCATCTCAGACGAACGGGTGTGGAATATTTTGCGAAATTATTTGGATATGAAAAAATTATCCGCAAGATTGGTGCCGCGTTTGATCACTCTCGACTATAAACGCGATCGTGTGACTGATTCAAGGTCGTGTTTGGCGATGTTGAACAAAGATAAGAAGGATTTTTTCCGTCGATTAGTAACCGTGGACGAAACATAGATCCATCACTGCACACCAGAGACAAAGGAACAGTCGAAACAGTGGACTTCACCGACCAAACCTGCTCCGAAGAAGGCGAAGATTTTGCTATCGGCCCGAAAGGTTATTGCGATAGTATTTTGTGATGAACGCGGTATAGTCTACATCGCTTACCTTCCACCGAAAAGAACTATCAATGGTGAATACTATGCATCCGAATTGGACCATTTCAACAACGCTTTGAAAGAGAAACGTCCCATTTGGCGAGGAAAAAACTGCGCTTCCATCAAGACAATGCGCGCGTTCACACATGTCCATCTCCCATGGCCATGAATTGAAGTACGAATTGCTTCCTCATCCAGCATATTCTCCAGATTTGGCCTCCAGCCACTATTTTCTGTTTCCAAACCTGAAGAAATAGCTCGGCGGAAAGAGATTCACCACAAGAGAGGTGCTCATCACTGAAACAGAGGCTGATTTTGAGGAGCTTCCGAAAATGTATTTTTCAGATGGGATCAAAAAATTGGAAGAACGTTGGACGAAGTGTATCGAGCTAAAAGCTAAAGAAGTGTATCGAGACTATATTAAGAAATAAAACGTTTTTTTGCCGTTAAAATGATTTTTTGCTTAATATTTCACTGAATTATCAAACGGCCCACGTAATTAAAATACTGTACCCGTGCATTCCAAATTTTTTGTGTCAGGTCATAAAGATTTTGATATTGCATTGTGATTTTTTTAGTGATTTTTGTGATTTTACAAGTTTCTAAATAGAAGCAGTGCTTGAATACAGTTTATTTAAAAAATGCTTTATAATATACATATACTTTACAATAACATCGATTTATTAAGGATCTACAAGTATTAAGATTGTAAAGAATATACACGAAATTTTTTATCTATACTACTATATAAGACCGTTGTGACACTGCACGGATGTTCCACAATCACGCGAGAACCGCTAAACTGATTTTGACTAAATTCAAATAAACACAAATCAGCAAAATCGTGGTAGACTATGTTAAATTTGCCACGTCCATGGCGAAGCCGCGGACGGCTAGTATTTAATGTCATTATACAGGGTGTCACCCATTTGAGTGCAACTATTTACGGAGGTGAAAGGTTATGCGAGCTGAGCAAAAAATCGTAAGGGAGGGAGGGTCGATTTTCACATTATTAGGAGCTGATTCACGTTATTACTTCTAGCAGAAAAAATAATTTACAGAAAAACTATTTTGATAACTTATTCGAAAGGCAATTCGCCTTTCTAATGGTATATCAACAATAGATATACCCCACCGACTTAACCGTTACCGAGCTGTGCTTGTGTGAAAATGAAATCAATCAGTTGAAACTACCAAATTTCAACTTTGAGTGAAAATTTCTCAGAATTTCGCGTAATAAATGAATATTTTTTTATGATCAGTTTTGTAACTTATTCGATTTTCTTTTCAATAACATCAAAAACATAACCATTTCTTTAAAAATAAAAAAGTTGGCTGCACTAAAAATGTTATACTTATTAGAAAACAATGATATCGACTGCGCACAGTGTAACCGTTTCATATAAGTTGTAGCCAAAATTATTTGCAGTTGCCGCAGAGCAACGAAATTTGGTGTGGACGACTTTTTTACATAGATTAAGAAATTTTCCAAATATTGGTCAAGTCGGGCAATGACCACTCCTACCTCCCATATAAGACAAACTTAAAAATCGATGTATCTTTGGACTCCTTCATTATTTTTTAAAACAATTTAAGTCACTTCAAAAAACATTCGTACCTAAAATTGCTATAATCAGACCATTATTACCCTCCAGGGTACCCTCCATATAACCCGAATTTTAAATATCTCGTATCTTTACATAAATTTAAATAAATTTAAATAAATACTTTAAATAAATACTTTTTTGTTATTATAATCACACGCAAATACTTTCAGTATTAAAGCAATGGTCTTTACTAAAAATGGACTGTCAGACCAGTTTTTGGGGTACCCCTCATAAAACTTAAATTCTTAAAACCGGAGTACTTTTATTATAATCACTTCATTTGAACAAAATAACATAGAGAACTTTATTTTATCACAACTATTTCTTTGCTTAAAATAGCCTGAATTGATATATTGTTTGGGATACCCCCCATATAACCCACGTTTTTGAAACAATTTTACTTTAACATTTTATAAAAAAGGCGTTTTCCAAATAAAGATTCCTTATAAAATATGCTAAACGTGATTTTCTATGTAAATTTTACCAAAAATTACCCAAAAATACCCTTTACGAAGAATGACGTAAAAATAAAACAATGCAAAATCGCACCTCTACCTTTTCAACATATTTTTTAAATAAGTTGATAAATAACATATAAAAAATTAAAAAAAAAAACAAAAAATGGTTTTTGGAGCTATACACTTTCAAAGTTGGAAAATAATTTTCGGTTTTTCAATTTCAGTAAATTTAACATTACTAAAAACGCAATGTTTAATGTTGAATAACTTTTGAATTAAAGTCTTGATTTAAATAATTAAATTCATATTGAAAATATAATCATTCAGAAATTTCTAAAACTATCAAACATGATTCATTTCTTTTTAAAATTTATTCCACAGCAGACTCACAAAGTATGTATAAATGTTTCAATTTACAAATTTTAATTTTAGGCGAAAAACTGCCATCACATTTAATTGAATTAAAGACAAAAAACGCAAAATCGCTCTTCTATCTTTTTTTCCTTAGTTATTAATAAATAAAAGATCACTTTTTTAAAGTTTAAGCAAAATCAAAAAATAGTTTTTTGCCTCTTCGCTGCTGAAATTTTCAGATTTTGTAATAATTTTTAGATTTATCATCGGCTAAGTTTATCATCGCTATCATATAAAGGCTACTGATGAGTTGGTGTAGCGGCCAACGAAACAGCTGTCTAGTCTGCTGTATGATTGCCACTCTATATAAAGGGTATTGTTGTTGTTGTTGGTTGTTTTCTTCAGAAAGCAACATAGACCTTGAGCTCGAAAATATAACTCTTAATTAATAATTGAAAAATTATTAGAGTTATAATAATTACACAAAAACTTATGAAAAGAGGTCGAATAAATTTACAAATTAATTCTCTGGCAGAGCACGGCCGTTGAAAAACAAAATTATGATTAATTTGTGTGTTTACACACAATAAAAATAAAAATCTTAGTTTTCAAACAAAATATTTCATGACGTCATAGTTTAATAGCAGCAGGTTGCTGCAACTAAGACGGACAGTGAATAATAGAAGAACAACAACTAAAACTACAACATGCCTGTGAGTGGTAAAAAGCTTTGATATATCTTCGAAGAAAGAGCTTACACCGAATAAGTGTGAATCTGAAAATTCGAAGAACTTTAGCTGCTTTTCGTATCATTTGTGTGTACAATGTAATTCAGAGTAATTTTCTCTAACATTGACGAAAACAAATAGACATGAACGGCTAAGTTTATCATCGCTATCATATAAAGGCTACTGATGAGTTGGTGTAGCGGCCAACGAAACAGCTGTCTAGTCTGCTGTATGATTGCCACTCTATATAAAGGGTATTGTTGTTGTTGTTGGTTGTTTTCTTCAGAAAGCAACATAGACCTTGAGCTCGAAAATATAACTCTTAATTAATAATTGAAAAATTATTAGAGTTATAATAATTACACAAAAACTTATGAAAAGAGGTCGAATAAATTTACAAATTAATTCTCTGGCAGAGCACGGCCGTTGAAAAACAAAATTATGATTAATTTGTGTGTTTACACACAATAAAAATAAAAATCTTAGTTTTCAAACAAAATATTTCATGACGTCATAGTTTAATAGCAGCAGGTTGCTGCAACTAAGACGGACAGTGAATAATAGAAGAACAACAACTAAAACTACAACATGCCTGTGAGTGGTAAAAAGCTTTGATATATCTTCGAAGAAAGAGCTTACACCGAATAAGTGTGAATCTGAAAATTCGAAGAACTTTAGCTGCTTTTCGTATCATTTGTGTGTACAATGTAATTCAGAGTAATTTTCTCTAACATTGACGAAAACAAATAGACATGAACGGCTAAGTTTATCATCGCTATCATATAAAGGCTACTGATGAGTTGGTGTAGCGGCCAACGAAACAGCTGTCTAGTCTGCTGTATGATTGCCACTCTATATAAAGGGTATTGTTGTTGTTGTTGGTTGTTTTCTTCAGAAAGCAACATAGACCTTGAGCTCGAAAATATAACTCTTAATTAATAATTGAAAAATTATTAGAGTTATAATAATTACACAAAAATTTTTAGAAAAATTATATTTTTCAATCTATATATTTCAACTATCTGATCTTATTAAAGGATTTCTTTAAAAAGAAATACCATCAAAAGCATTAGTAGATAAAATACACAATTTTATATACTTTGAACATCTCGTTCGAGAGTTATGAAATTTTATCTGTAGAAGGTATATGCAAAGACAAAAATTGGTAAATTCACAGAAAAAATAATCAATTTCAGCTCATGCTGTGTGTCCAAATCTTTACGTTTTTTCAAAATTTTTGCAGAATTCTCTTAGTTTAAGAATTGTCTGTCGATTGATATATAATAAGTCATAATATTACACGAAGAGAAATTTTCCGTTTAGCGCAACTGAAAAATTAGCCAATTATACTTCGTTTTGCGGGTTGTAGTAGCGGCAAACGAATATTCAGTTGTAACTAACGCAAAAGTAGCGGAAAATATCGAAAAAATAAAAAAAAATAGCAACGCATTTCGCTTTACTAAAAATAGCTATTCAAATATTTATTTTATTGTAAACATTTCTTCTAAAACATAAATTAAATATGATTTGATATTATTGATATATATCTTACTTCAATCATTGGAATTCGATCCCGGACTCGCCGATGTCTAGTTTACTGCGCGCTCTGCTTAACGTGTTGCACCACCGACAATTGAATTCTTAGTCGGATAATATTCGGCTAGTGCTGCTGCTTGGAGTTTAATTGTATTGAAGTAAAGTTACACATTTTTTTTCGTTTATGGCAAAAGTTAATGACAGAAGCTGTCATGGACAGAAGCTCGAAAGAAGCCCGACAAAAACGAAAAGTTTCCACCAGATTTTTGTGATGGCAGTGGCATACTGGTTAAAGTGCTTGATTTGCATGCGAAACAGCCTAGGTTCAAATCCCCAGCCGACACAAATTTGTTTCTCGTTTTATTATTTGGTTTTATTAGAAATTAAATTGAATTGAATTGAATTGAAATAGAAATTGAATAGAAATAGAAATACAATAAACAAATTCTTTATTTGCCGCAATTAAAAAATTTCACGCGCTTATAACAAACGAAATTCTTTTCCTGCAACTAAATAACCCGTTGTCCGCAAGTTTTTCCGTTTTTCATAACTGTTAAAACATTTGCAAAAAACGTTTCCAAGCACGATGAACGAAGTTCGTTTACTACAAATTGGCGATAAACGTTTTTTTCTCTGCGTGTACAAAAAAAATTACAAGTTAGTTTTGGCCGCAATTATTACACTGTGCTGCGTTACTAATTGTAATGTTAGTATTTGTGATTATTTTCTAATAAGTATAATTTTTTAGTGCACCCAATTTTTTTTTTTTTTAGAGATATGATTTTGGTGTCATTGAAAAAAAAATTTAATAAATGACAAAAAATTTCATGTATGAAGCGAAATTCTGAGAAATTCACTCAAAGTTGAAATTTGGTAGTTTCAACCGTGAAATGAGACCCCCCCTCCCCCTCCCGTACGATATTTTGCTCAGCTCGACGTAACCTTTCACCTCCGTAAATGGTTGCAGTCAATTGCGGGGCACCCTGTACGTCATATATACATTTTAATATATGCTCTGAATATTTGACTTTTTTGGGTTGCACTTCAAGCCTCTTCGCCTCATATCTTAAGGCTCTTTCCTTACCTGAGTATTCTAGAATATTCCAATCTCATGAATGAATTCTTATAGTACCGGAGGCTGCGTTGCAATTTTTCGAGGAATTTTATGTTGAATAAATTTGATTGCAAGCAGTTGATTTATGTTTAATAATCACCGATATGAGCGTTAGTTGCCGCACCCACGGTAAAGCTAAAGTGGAGCTTAGATTTATCTTACGAGATCTTACTAACAAGTAAACGATTTTTTATACTTATGACAGCGAGTAATTGCTCAAAAAATTGAGTAAAAACCAATTTCTGACTTTTATGCACGAGTTCCAATGCAAAAGTTCTAGTTTGCAAACTTTTACTGTAGTATGCCTCTTGAATACCTTTTGAAAAAAAAAAAAACAGTTTTAATAAGAAGAAAATGAAGGTAATAAATGAAAATAATTTTTTGCGTAATTTCTGCAATTTTTATTTTTCTATAATATTTTGAAAATGCTGAAAACTTTGAATATCAACGCGATTTTTGAGAAGAATAATAGGTCTGCATTAAATCTGACTTAAGTTTTGAAATTAGCGATTCCAAATTAACTAAAATGCTAAATTTCATGAAGTAATCCTTCTATTTATGCCCAAATTTTGTATGGGGTCAAATAACTGTGCACCGGCAACGAATATTCTTGAAATAAATTCCTGCAAAATTAATTCTTTTGACAACTTTTTTTTCGACTGCCTTAAATTGCGTTAACCACAAACATTCAAATATTTAAAATTTAAATCTCAATTGCAACAAGAATAAAGCCTTCGCAAATCACAAAAAGCGGTGACGTTTAGTTTTGGTCTTTGTTTGTTGGTTTTTTGGTACCGGTTATCGTTGCATGCCAATCGCTCTAATTTATTGTATCAACCAAAGACGACGGACGTTCTGCGTTTTGCTTTCAAGGTCAGAGACATGATGCAAGAAAAAGCTGCGAGTTCCTCTGCTTTCCACTCGCTGGCTCTCTGTAGTGAGAATATGATTTTAGTGGGTAGAGCGGGGGGTGGCAGGGTGCCATCGATGTGTGCTTTGCGAAGATGTTTTTGCTGAGGTGCGGCTTGTTCAGATTCATGCGCGCCTTAAATGCACTTTTATATGTATTAATTTCAGCATCAATTTCGATTTTTTATTTTGGTTTCTGTTTACGTTAATTTTATTCTTTAATGTTACTTTTGGTTGTTTCGTATATACGACAAATTATCCCAGTTTTTTTCTTGCTGCCAGTTTAATTAATATCTTGTTTTTATATTGAACTTGAGTCGCGGGAGTTGCTTTTTGACCAGTTTGCTTTTGTTTTTTATTTCTTATGTCTTTTTTGATGTCATTCATAATTTAATTTTAATGGTTTCTTAAATTTTGGGACCATCTTTTTGAGCCTTTGGTTTTGCTTCTTGTTGCATTTTAGCAATAAATTACTTAATCAGTTCTCCTGAGTGTTATTTTCTTAATATTTGGACGTTTTTGAGGCTGGCCTTGAACTTGCTTGCATTAAGCCGAATTAATATTTCCACAACTGAGGATTTCGCTTTTGATATCATATGCATATACACCTGGATTGAGTAATTTTTAACTGTTGATTTTTTAATACTAAACTTAGACTCACAGGAGTTGAATGAGTAGTTATGGAATGATAGGAATGACGCTCTAGGAAGTGATAATGAGTGAAACAGAGGAGCTAGGTAGGTTTAATTACTTTAAGAATTAACTCGTAGTTTAGACAACAACAACGGATTGTTCTAATTGTTGTTGTTTTGGTTAAATACCTGAGTAGATAACCTTATTTTAGTCCGTATATGATGAAGAAAGCTATTTTATACAGTAATACACATTTTTAAGATTACGTCAATTTTTTTTTTTTATTGAAAAATATCCAATATTCTCTGAGTAATCCTGTGGTTCATAAAGTACGGCAAATAAAAGGCCCTTCGCGGTACGCACTTCTGCTTCATCTGTAATCATCAAAATCAAAAAAACCAAAAAGATTATTAAACTGGACAGTATAATCTAGTCTTTGTCATATGCGATTTTGGAAATATCGATTTTTGAGAAAATGCACAGAGCCAAGACAATCTATTAAAATAGAACCAAATCGAGAAGATTTCTCGATGGTTTTCATTCAAAAAGACTGTTTTATTAAAACCAAAGAGAAAATCTTATTAAAACGCTGTCATTCTTTATTATGAAAATCACATAGTTTCAAGAAGAATCTTCTTTTTTTTTAAAAAAACTATAAGAATCTTCTTAAAACTATAAGAAAGTCTTTTTAAAAATATGTGATTTAAACGTTATCTTTTTGATATTTAAATAAGAAATCTTATCAATTTATTTATAGGAAATATAGAAATTAGGAAAATTAATAAAGCAATTTCATAAAATCTTTTTAGTATGAATGTTTCAAGAAAACATTTTAATTTCAATTTCATGTATTCATGTCAACATAAAAAAGGCTAAGATTTTCTTCTCCGTTTAAAGTGTTCTCTTCTTAAACTTAAGTGAGATGAGTGAGTAAGATGACAATAGTATTTAAAACATTTCCACATCATTTCTTTCATTTAATAACGAATCTTATTAGGCAATGTTTGATAATATATATTTGGTACTATTAAGAAGAAAACCTCATTAAATAGATCTTCTTGATTTTACTTGGTAGTTTTTTGCTCTGTGGTCTTTTTA
Organism: Coremacera marginata; assembly: GCA_914767935.1. Taxonomy (NCBI): domain Eukaryota; kingdom Metazoa; phylum Arthropoda; class Insecta; order Diptera; family Sciomyzidae; genus Coremacera; species Coremacera marginata. Next base: position 61,550,405 of record OU612045.1, on the reverse strand, counting down.
ATTTTTATAGCGATTTTTAGAGAAAAATACGACCATATTTCGTCGATTAAAAAAAAAACCAAGCCACTAAAAAACCACTATGACAAAGAATAGGTAATTAACAGTACGTTCAAAAATTCCATAGGATGACACATAGATGGCGTTACTAGATTTTTTCAACATGATTTTTATTTAGTATCAACCTTCAAACGATACGTACCTTATTTGACAACAATCTGACAATTGATTCGTGAGTTATAGCATTTTGTGTGGCAACTATTTTTAATGGGAAAAATAAAATAGAATGAATTTCGAGTTTTGATAAAGCATTGCTTTTTTAAGAAAAAAAATACAATGGGAACCAAACAATGGCTTAATAAACATAATCCGGATTCTGCTCCATCGAGACAAATAGTAGAAAAGTGGATTGCTGAACTTAAACGTGGTCGTACCAGCACAAATGATCCAGAGCGCAGTGGACGCCCAAATCAGACTGTTATTCCACAAAACATCAAAAAATCCACAAATTGGTTAAGAACGATCGCAAATTGAAGGTGCACGAGCTAGCTGACACTGTAAAGATATCAGATGGTAGTGTTTTTACCATTTTACACGAACATTTGGGTATGCGAAAGATCTGTGCAAAGTGGGTGCGGCGTGAACTCACAGTCGACCAAAAACAACAACGAATTGATGATTCAGAGGAGTGTTTGGCGCTGTTAAACTGCAATAAAATCGAATTCTATCGTCTATATGTGACAATGTATGAAACATAGCTTCACTATTACACACCGGAATCCAAAAGACAGTCAGCTGAGTAAACAGCAGTCGATGAACCGAATCCAAAGCGAGCAAAGACTCAACAGTCGGCTTGTAAGGTGATGGCGTCTGTATTTTGGGATGCGAAAGGAATAATATTCATCGACTATCTCCAAAAAGGAACCACCATCAACAGCGACTATTAATGTGCACAACTAACGGCCACATTTGCAAAAGAAAATGTGTTGTTTCACCAAGACAATGCACCGTATCACAGATCGATGAAAACGATGGCAAAATTGCATGAATTGGGCTTCTAATGGCTTACCCACCTAACGTATTCTCCAGATTTAGCAACCAGCGACTTTTAAAAAAGGCAAGGCAATTATGCTGAATAATATAATCGAGTTTTATCAAAATTTAGTTTTTTCTTATTTATCCTACGGAATTATTGATTGACCTGTTAAATAAACATATAATGAAAAATGGATACTAAAAATATTTTTATTTTTTTTTAATGACTTTTAAAAAACTTCAAAAATTTTTCCCTCTAGACTAGAATACTGCCTAATTTGTGCAAATTACTCTACAAATTCAAGGAGAGTTTGAGATCGATCTCATTTATGTGGATTAATTTGTCATGAGCAAGGTTGATTAATATAGGTTGAGTCACTTAAGAGGAAATCACTCTTTTCACCTTGTTCGAAGTGTCACAATAAGCTGTTAGCTAAAAATTGTACAGATTCAGGCTTTATTTTCTAGATTTCCTTTCATCCAATCTGACAGCTCGACTTTCTGCTGTCAAGTGACTCAACCAAGGTTGCTCATGACCATGATAGAAGAACGCAGAACAGTTCCTTGGCATACCACCTGTAAGCAGAAGAATGTGCTCTGCAATAAATCCGCAAATTTTCGTTGATTTTAAAAACCGATTAATTGATAATAATATTTTATTGACTTCAATATTCGGATGTTAAAATTCCTACGAAATATTAAATAGTAACAAATTCATTTAATTATAAGTTAACAGTATTCATACTTTTTTCGTGTAGAAAAGTAGACAAATAAATTTAATTTTATTCACTTAAGAAATCCAAAATTAGACTTTACTTTACGATGACCAAATTGGAATAGTCAACCTTCAAATGTTCTTTTGTCTCTTAACTTCATGACATCGCCTCATTATTTTGAGTACATATTTACTTCTGTAACTGTATGAACAGTTTTCTAAGACAAATTTTAAAATACATAATAAAACAAAATATATGAAAGCAGTGGCGGTAACACCACCATCTGTCAAAAAAAAAAAAATGCCAAGAAAAAGAGCGTTCGTTATTAGCTGCATTTGATACGCACTGGCTGTATTCAGCGATCTTAACTTGTAACCAATCTTAACTTGTTACAAATATTTATTTGTTGCTATTATTTTATGTTTATTGAATTTGCTTATATGTATTGATATTATGATATCATAATTTACAAGTTAGGAAAGATAGTATTTTTGTCGACCAGCATTTGTCAAAAACGTATAGAAAAAGAGAAAACGAATAAGAAGCAAAACAGATACAAAATTAAACTTTGTATTGATTTTGACAAGTGTTGGTCGATGCTCTGAGAAAATAGGTAGTTGTCAAAGCTACCTTTAATTATATATATAATTAAATTAATTATTTAGCTAATTATTTAGCTATATATAATTATATAATGATTGATATTTTACAATAACTAAATTTATGTTTTAAGCAAACAACAAATGACAACTAGTGTCCGACCGAATGTAAAGTTTTGGCCGAAGCCGATGCCGACCAATGTTCAACCAAGTGGAAGTATTCGGCCGAATATCGAAGCCGAATATTAATCAAATTTTTTCAAGTACAAAATAATGATGAAATTAAGTTCTGTATATCGTTTTTTATTTATTTCAGTAAAAAAAAAGCGGCAAATATTAAGTTCGAGTTACACGCAAGTGTTTTTCTGACTGATTTCTGTCAGCATTGCATTTCTATAGCTTTTTCGACTAGATATAAAAATGATTGAATCCCTTTATGTCCTTTTGTTGAATTCTAATATTCCTGTAATTGATTTAGTAACGTCAGGAAAAAAACTTAAAAATATTTTCAATCTAGTCGAGAAAAGCTACATATATTCAATACTGACTGAAATCTGACAGAAAATTTCTAGCGTAGCTCGGCTTTTTTATTTCTTTCGACCACAAAAACAAATACGTTACGATTGAGACAATGTGACGGTCGGGTGAAAATCAAAAATTTTTGAGTTTTCTTCCAGTTCCTTCCACATGTACGATCTTATCAACCAATGTCGGTTTGAATAAAATTTACTATTTGAATAAAGTTTTCAACTAGCGAAAACCAACTTATGGAAGAACTGAAAAGAAGAGAAAAACAAAACGAACAAGTGTTTCAAGTATGAAATTTCGAACGGATTCATCGTATTATACTGAAATTTCCTAATGTCATTGAAAATTAAAACTAGAGCAGTTCAAATAGTACGAATGCATGGATTCAATTGATGTGAGTGAGTACGCATATAGTACGAATTGGAGAAAAATTTGTAGGACGGACTGTATTTTCTCTGCATTTTTTTGCCGTTTCTTTCAATTCGTTCTTCGTTAAGTTTCGATCAAATATTTACTGTGCTGTTAGTAATAAATTTGACATTTTTAGACTAAACAAAACTATTTAATATAAATGTATGCTGAATGGGAGCGATGTGTGTAGCTAATATTAATTTATTTAATGCAGCTGCTCTTCAAAACACCAGAAGTAAAAAAGTTACAACGCTTATCTTTTTCTTACAAAATATGTCTGTCCTGCCAACGCGCCACTTGTTTTCAGATTTTAAAATTGGGCAAAAAAAAAAAAAATTAGGTGGCATACGGGCATAACGAATTATAGAAAAATTTTTAGTCATTAGAAAACAAAAATATTCGACTATTTAGGCCGAAACCGAAGGTTAAAAAATTGGCCGAATAGGCCGAATACCAAAGCCGAAACCGAGTATTCGGTCGCACGCTAATGACAACATAAGCAAACAAAAAATGACAAATTGACATTTGCTTGTTAGTCTTGATGCTTATTCTTCTTGTTGCTTGTTCTTAAGAAGCTGGAAAACATTTCTTCCAGCATACTTCAAGCAACTTTCGATCTCGAGCGCAGGCTTATTGACGATTTATCGTCATTTCGACGTATTTTGACTTCAATTATGACCTGACGTTTTTCTTTCAATGTTTGGCCAAAAATTAAGTGTTTTGGTTAACGCGCTTTTCCTTCATTATATAAAATTTGAGATTGAAGTTCAGATTTAAATCTGATTTGGGTGCATGGAGCAGCTATATTTGAGTGTTGCGGTAAAATTGAAGTTAGAGGAATTATAAAATTCGATAAGTCCAAAAGAGATACTACATTTAAATATATTTGCCGATTTGCTCAAATTATTTTCTAATCTGGTTTTAGAAAACGAAAAGTCTTGATTCCGAGTTTCGGGAAGTCTTAAATTTAGATTTTGCTTATCTTTTCAGTGATTCAGAAGAAGTAGGAATGGAATATTTCTGGAAAACAGTTTATTCTATCAGAAGAGGGGACAAATCTTTGGCATTTTCTTCTATGGGAAATTAATTTTTAATATTTTTACCTAGCCTAATTCGTCAGCAAACTTTTGTTGAATTTTTTCAAATAAACTTAAATAAAATAAAAATCGAAAGCATTTTGAGTACAGAAACTTTGATTGAAGAGTGAAGAATTCGTCCTGTAAATTCGTATTTAAGCACTGCATAAAATTTAACATTACAGACTGCAGAAACAAATCACACTCGAATTTTTCACCACTTTCATGATTTTCTATCTTTTGTTTATATAAATGCACAATAGTTTTTACTACAGTACGGCAGTGGTCGAAATTTGGTCGACCTTTCCGCAATGCCATCTCCGAGCGATGCCGGGTATTCCAGTTAGCATTTTTCTTTAAAAACTATTTGGTGCCTTCCTTCTCCCTACTCAGATTCATTAAAAAAAAAATTAGAGCTTCCTCCAACTCTGATTCATTAAAAAAAAAAAAATCATCAAAATAGGTTGAGAAATACAGGAGAAAATGGTACTGACGGTTTTGCTTTCGACTATTTATATACTTTTTTTTATACTTAACCAACGCTCAGGGGATGCCCCATATAAATGCGAAAGCATTGTGTTGATTCGGAAGTCGGGTGATAGTTAGTTGAAGGGTGGAAAGATGGAGTAGTGTCGATGAAGATTTGTTTTAAATTTACACAGCTCGAACCTTCCGGGAAACACATTCGCAAGGAGATTGTTCCACAACCTTACTGTTCGACAGAAAAACGAATTATCACGGTAATGCGATGTTCTATTGGGCAAATAGGCTATGGTAAAGGGATGGGCTTGGAGAGCTGCTCGGGTTGACCTAGGAAACACACGAGCTGGTGGCGTCAAGCCATGTATCTCCCTTGAACACACCCATGTTAGCACCTGTACAGAAGGCTTAGATAACCAACATTGCGTCGATGCCCAAGAGAGTTAAGAGAAGATGAAATATTTTCATCTCCTATCCGATCCAGAAGCTCCAAATATGATCTTGAAGCCTCTGCCCAAATGTTCGAATTGTACTCCATTTTTGGCCTATGTATGAGGTATAGATCACGCGAAGATTAGATGGAGTGAAGTATTTCTTGCACCGTTTTAAAAATCCTAGACACTTGGCCGCTTCTTTTGACAGATCGAAATGTGGTCATTCCAACGGAGATCTGATTGTATCGATATGCCCAGAACGTCAAGAGCATCTGACTCCACAAGATTTACATCGTTCATGTTCAGGGGTGCTAAGGGACAGTTCCTTCGTTTGTGGGTTGACAGGCAACACTGGGTCTTGCTAGCATTAAATTCTACTCTATTAGCAAGACCCCCCTCAGAGATTTTTCTCAAGTCATTGTTAAGTGTGTAATTCATAATTTGCCTTTTTCTCTCAATCTCCAAAGATTCTGGGCATTTTTTGAAGGAATATGATACAGAAGGTCGTTGATAAGAACCAAGAACAAAGTTGGCGATAGGACTGAACCCTGCGGTACTCCTGCGTTGATGGCGTGCTCATTTGACGAAATTCCATCGACAACAACACGGATACTTCGGTCCTTAAGGAAACACGTGATCCACCGAGTAAAGATATCACCTACACCAAATGCAATTAATTTTGGCACAAGCGCTTTATGCCACACTCGGTCGAACGCCTTTGAAATATCCAGAGCAGGGTTGTTGCTCTTACCAAATAAGTGAACGTATTGGGTCCATTTTTCAATGAGGAACGCCTCGGGTCACCAGTGGAGCAGGCCCTTCGAAAACCATACTGGCGATCACTAAGCAATTAGTTGTGCTCCAGATAGTTGATTGGGTTGAAGTTAATTATGCTCTTCATAACTTTGGCGAGCGTGGAACATATCGCTATGGGCCAGTAGTTTGCAGGTCTGGTGGCATCGCCCTTTTTTGGTACCGGCTGTACATTTGCGACCTTCCAACAACATGGAAATACTCCAGTCCTGTAGGAGATGTTGAAAAAGTTTCGCATAGGCCGAGCTAGTGTAGAATCACACGCTTTAAACACAATTGATGTTATGCCATCAGGACCAGAAGCTTTGTTTATGTTGAGACTTGTGAGGACTCTTTTTACTGCTCTCTTTCGAAAATATATTTCTTGCATTGAAGAAGAACCATTTTCGACTTAGGCCAGTGGCTGATTGCTATCCGAGATTGTGGAATTTTGTGCAAACAATCCTGCCAATAGGATCGCTTTATTAACCGAGTCAGTGAAGATTTGGTCATCTTTCAAAAGGATTGGAATCGACGAAGACGCTTGATTTTTAACTCTTTTTTCTAACAAATGACCTGTTTTCACGTTTTAAAATTGCGTTACAGCGATTCCTAGCCTCGGTGCGAAGTCTATTGGTATCAGCATTCTTATCAGAACGCCAATTCTGATAGGCTTCCTCTTTGGACCTGACTGCAATCCTGCAAGTCTCTTTAAACCATGTGCAGTCTTTTGGTTTAATGCTTTTCTTCTTATTGGGGATACAAGACCGCACACCCAGTAAGATAATTTCTTGTACCATGACAGCCGTGGCATTCACATTTCTATCAGCAAAACATAGCTTCCAATTGAAGTTGTGATAAAATTATTTAACGCAGTCCAATTTGCTCTTTCATAAAACCATGCAGTCCTTTTGTGGGCTTTAGGCGAAAAGGTGCGAAGGTTAGAATATGAAAAAACAGCGGAGAAGGTACAATGATCCGAATTACCAAGAGGTGCATTGACACTCGTATCATATTGTTCATGATGAGAAGTCAGAAAAGGGTCTAAGATGTTATGGCTTTGCAAATCATTTCGTGGTAAAAATGTTGGTTCCTTCACTAGTTGAATCAATTGGTTCGATTGTGGACATTGAAATCGCCGGCGACAACGATTTCACTGTCAGGAAACAACCCCAAAATGTGCGTAATCGAATCAGAGAGAGAGTCCAATTTATTAAAAGTTGATTCCCTTCCCATAATAGATGATATAGATAATGGCTGCATTCTAACCGAAAGAGCGCTCAGGTAGCGAAGTAGCATCAAACATTTTGGCTTCCTAAAATGGTGACCGCATAGGGAACATGTTGTGTGAGCGCTTTAAGCCAAAAAAATATGTCCACAATGGCATGAGCGCTTCAGAGAACACTTATTTATCAATTTTTTCGATTTTACAAATATTGTTAACTTTGAACACTTATTTCGGTGCTGACAACTTTTGCAGTATCGATTTGATATACTCAATCCTAAAAAAAGCATCATTAATACAATTTTCAGAGCAGCGTAGTACTCAAAAGTTAAAGTTAGCTTAACTTGCGCTACAACTACAGCTACGTGCCACAGACGTACTACGCATTCTGTGCGATTCCGTGCATTAAGTATATTTTAACTTTTGACAGGTTATACTACGTACTACAAGCTACACTATTCTGGTTCCCACTTTATGCTACATACCATTCAGACCGAAAGTTGTTTAAAAGTTACAGTCAAAACGATTTCTGTTGAATTTTCCGACGATAATCGTCGGCAACGCTTTTCCAACTGAAAGTGCCTTAATTTACACATGCATATTTTTAAACATTTTTTGTTGGAAATACACAATTTTTACCGACTTACATAATTGGTGTGCAAAAGTTGAAACTCTCTTATGTTTATTTTTCAACAAAAAATGTGTATAAATATGCATGTGTAAATTTAGATTGCCTCATTTGGAAAAGCGTTGCCGACCATTGGTAGTTAAGAAGTATTTATATATTTTTCAAAATTCCTTCTTTTTTACACAAATCTAAAAAAATCTGCTTCCGTTGTAAGGAACGAGCTTAAAGTTTCTGTTTGCGCTAATAGCGGATTAATTGAAAAACGAAAGTTTGCTTGCTGGTTCATTTATTTCTGGCTCTAAATGTGTCTTAACAAAGCCCAAATACCTTGTACATACTATAATATAACGGTAAACACATTAAGAGAGAAAATTCGTGATAATTCTATACAGGATGATTTATATTACATCGTGTTCAGCGCCAACAGTTTCCATGTGAAACATTATGCTCGAAGCAAGCTGAAAATTTCAAAGAATTTTGATTAAATTGAAAATCACAGTATCACTAGATCGGTACACTAGATCGATAGTACACATGGCAAAATAATGCTCATCTTGTTTATTTTTAAGTCATGAAATCATGATAAGGATTTCAAAAGCATTTGCCATGATTAAAGTTTTTACACATGTTAAGTTCACCATTACACATTTTTATGTAATTTTGCACATCACTTTTAAAAATAAACATTTTTTGTCATTTTAAATATTTACACATTTTGAGCTCAACATTGCACGTTTTTGTGTAGTAATTCAAACATTTTTTGGTGTATATTTGAACTTTCCATACCTTTTTGCTTAGAAATAAACAATTACTGTTTCTTTTCATAAAATGAGACCAAAAGATCATAATTTTAAGCAACAACAGAAAATTCAATAAAAATTTACAGTAATTTTGATAGGAAATTCCAACAAATAATTTAGAGTGTACGTAGCAAATTTTCCGCTGAATGCAGCCAATGTATGCTAATTTGGTTCACTCTTAGCTGTGTGGAGAGCTGTTTTTGACAGATAGAGGTAGAAGAGAAAATCAACCCTTATCAATGCTGCTTGGGTTCTTATATCATGGCTCATGATGACCAAGGTTGTTTAATATAGGTTAGGTCACTTGAGAGCAGCCCGGTCAAACTGTCAGAATAGAGGAGCTGAGATGATGCATCATGCTGTCAAACCTTGCCGTACAGCACCATAGAAGCTAAAATGTTGCATCGTTCGAACGCTCTATACAGCAGACAGCATGTTAATTTGCAATTAAAATTTTTCGATTTCAAGACCATCACGCATGGTTTTAAAACATGTTGTATCGTCCGAATCTTCGTAATGGATGAGAGGAAAACACGAAAAAAAACCAGAGTCCGTACAATTTTGAGCTAACAGCTAACTTTAACAGTTAAAACAAAGGCGAAAAGGAGTGATTTTCTCCCAAGTGACTCAACCTACATATATAAAGCAACTTTGGCCATGAGCTTGAACTAATTTTTATTTTGACATTTCGAACATAGGCGAAAGGGGTGATTTTCTCTCAACTGACTCAACTTATATTAATCAACCTTGGTCATGAGCTTGATCTTATTTTTATGCCTACAATTCTGAGAGTGAGACTGAGAAAATTCTTGTGACTCACTGCTTGAGTTTGATCGTGCCAGATCGGTCTCTGAGAACTATATCATTTTTATGCATTAGACCCAATATCTTCAGACACCGCCGTTTTATTGATAAAAAGAATGTTTCTACTCATTAAGCATTAGAACCCAAGTATATTAAAAAAAAAAAAACTATGATGTTTTTTCAACATTATCCTGGTGAAATGCCTCAAAGCTGCTTTTATGTAATTAAGCTGATTTTTGTGTTTTAATTTACCCACTTGCTTTAATTATGCAATTTTGAGTTAAAAAATTTTAATTTTTATCATCTGCCGCTGCGTTATAATCATTAAAAGCTAAAAAAACAAAAGTCGAAGCGATTGTTAACTGCAGTATGATAACTTCTAAACTTAATTTGCAGTTGTTGTTTTTTGTTCTTTTTTTTTTGTTGTTTTTAAATGAATTTTTTCGCGCATTTTTTGTGTGCATCTTTGTTGTTATTTTTTGTTGTTTTTATTAGTGTTGTTGTTGCTGTTGTTTTTATTATTGTTGTCTACCCACGCTAGCTAGTTTTTCATGCTGTTGTGATGCGGCGCGGTTCTATTCATGCGCCATGGCCAAGGTTAGCAGAGAGATTCAACAACAACAACAGCAGCTTATTACAATAACAACAATTATATAGCACAAATTGTATAAAGCTTTGCATTCATTTTTTTTTCTAAATTAATCATCATCAACTTTGTTGTGAACTTTTTTGTGTTTTTTTTTTAAATTTGTTTTTATATTTTTTTTTTTTTTTTGTTAAAGTGTCGTCATTTGTTAGCTGCTTTAGAAATATTTTCTTCATTCATTTAATAAGTATTAAAAAAAAAAATAAACATTTCTAGCATTTACGAACAGCACACTGGTAACATATTCATAGATCATCATAATTTGTTTGTTTTTCTCTCTTTTTGCTGTTCTTGCCATGGTCAGTCATTAGCTAAAACGTTGGTCATTATATCAATTTGTCACTGAGTCCCTCAATATATTGAAATTATTTTAATTGTATATTAATGATACTATGCTACAATATGAGGATCAATGTGAATATTGTTAAATATTTTAATGGTTTTAAATGAGCTAGAAAAGGGATTTAGATAGTGTAGCGCAAAGAGTAAATTTTTCTTGGTCAATCTTGAAGATTAAAACACATTTGAGATTTTTTTGATCAAATCATATTTTGAAACTTTCAAAAGTAAAAAAAACTTCTACAAAGAATTTTTTGTAAAAGTTGCCATGGGCGTAGCCAGGATATCAGGCGTGGGGGACACATTTTTTTTATGTAGGTACAATTATATAAAAATACAAATTTTTAGTTACTTTTGTGCTTCAGTCATAAATTTTTTTCAATTCTACATACTATTTTTCTCTTCTAATTATATGTTATAAAATTTTTCCACTTTTTTCTCCCATTTATTTTGTTAATGCTCCCCATAAAATAAAACGCTTTGTTACGAACGAACGCTTTGTTATAAAATCATGTATTTTAGCTATTTTAATAATAATAATTTTTTTTTTCATACTATTTGATTGGACAGAAATGTGATTAATTGAACAGATTGATTACTTTATAAAACACTTAATTCGCATTATCATAAATTAAGTAGATAATAAATAGATTTATTGAATAATCAGGTTTTTTGAAAAATACAAAATATGTAAAAATTGATGAATGTATTAATAAATAAAATTTAACAATCATTAAATGATTGATTTAAATCTGTTATGACGTAGGATATTCTGTGCATTCACTCTACATGAATTAAATAACACAATAAAAAATTCAGTTTGAGAAGAATATTCTATAATAAGTATAAGATTATTTAAAAAAAATGCTCTTTAAATAGCAGCTGAGAATAAGGACTGCGTCGAATGAAATTGTACATTCATTACATTTTTTTCATAACTTGTTTTTAAAAGATCCAAAATTCAAAATTTCATAAGCCTCGTAATTAATATCAGACAATGTTATTCAATAAGAAACAAATTAAGGCACAAAATTTCAAGTGAATTGGAAAAAATAAATGTACTCAGTGAATTGGAATAAATGTTCTCAAAATAAAACATTTGAAATTGCAAAAAAAAAAAAAAGAAAATATGTTGATTTGACAAATTTTTGTCATTATTCGTCCAACAAAAATTTTCTGAGAAAAGCATGAAATCCCTTGTTGATTCAACAAGACCGTTTTGTCAAGTTGATAAACCAATTATCACTATGAACAATGCAAAGCACGCATCTCACTAACTAACAAATTTTGTGGATTTGATAAATATTTATCAAATAAAAGTGTTTATCAAATCGATAAGGCAATTATCAATATGAAGAATTCAGAAGACCAATAAAAATCATCGACTTCGTTGATTTGATAAAAATTTATCAACTTAATAAATTTTTGTTAAATTGATAAAATTTTTTCTCAAATTGATAACGCCGTAATCAACGGCATTTCGTCCAGTGATCACGCCATCAACTCAAGAGTACCGCAGGGTTCAGTCCTATCATCAACTTTGTTTTCGGTTTTTATCAACGATCTTCTGTCGTTGACTTACAACCCAATCCATTCGTTTGCGGACAACAGCAGTATTTGTCATACATATTTTTTCAAAAAACGAGTTCTTTGAAGATTGAGAGTAAGAGGCAACATATGAATGACACACTTCTTAATGACTTGAAAAAATCTCCGAGAGGGCTCTTGCTAATAGGGAAGAGTTTAATGCCAAAAAAACCCAGTATTGTTTGTAAGCCCACAAGCGTATGAACTGTCCCTTAGCTCTCCTGAATATGAATGGTGTAGATCTTTTGGAGTCAGATGCTATTAACGTTCTGGGCAAATCGATACAATCAGACCTTTGTTGGAATGCAAGCGATACTTCACCCCATTTAATCTTCGAAAGATCTATACCTCATATATAAGGTCTAAAATGGTGTATAATTCGCACATTCGGGTAGGAGCTTCGAGATCTTATTTGGAGCTTCTGGACCGAATCCAATGTCGTGCGAAATAAATGATAGTATATGAAAACATTTTATCTCCTCTCAGTTCTCTTGGGCATTTTGCATAGAGTCAAGAAAATTAAAATTTTTTGTGCACCAAATTGAGGTCGTTGTAGGTTATAAATTAAAAAATATGTATAAAAAAAAAAAAACAAAAAATCAAACGATTCAACGCCCAAGTACTCTGTACTAAACTGAATTTTTTTTATTTTTAGTTGAACCAGTCTTCAGATATTTTGCTCGCCGCAGATATAAGGTATTTCGCGTAAATATTTATGGACGGATATTTTAAGACTAAGAAGACTAAGAAAGTATGTTTTTTTTTTAAAAAACTCCCGGAGGCTTTTAAATATTTTTTTAAGCTAAAAAAACGATTTCCATACGAACATTTTCTAGAATAGAATCTTAATTACGCACTTTTTCAAGCCTACATCGCAAATTTGTTTGACTTGATCCACTTTATTTTTTAATGGAGTAACTGTATCGTTGATTTATGAATCTTTTTAATATTGCGACCGAGTCATTCATAAGTTGATCTAAAACATAATCGATTAAAGTGAATTTCGTAATGTTAAGCGTAGTGTGGTGGCGACCATGGCGCAGTGGGTAGTGTGTGTGGCTCATACGCCAGAGAACCCTGGTTCAAATCCTACCTGACAGAGAAAGTTTTTCAATTGAATTAATTTTTTGTTCGGCCGTCACCTCTCTGCAGACAATTGCAAGCCTCAGAGAGTAAAAAAACTGCATTGAAAAGCTTCTTGAGAACATAAGCCGTTCGGAGTCGGCATAAAACTTGTAAGCCCAGTTATCGATCATTTGTCTATTTATCGATCACACACACAACAAAACTGAACTTAAGAAGCTCGGTTAAAGTCCTTTCAAGGGCTGAAATGGCCATTTCGTTTTTTGTTTTGTTTTTATTTAAATGTGATATGATTTGTCGCTCGTCCTACAAATATACGTTATTTTAAGACTAAAAAATAAAAGATTTCACGCCATCGGAAAATATTTGGGATTGCATATCACAGTTAACTGACGACTATCAGTTAACTTGTTATATAAAATTGGCCGTTAAGAGATTATCCAAGAATCTTTTTTTGTCATTAAAGAAGAGATTTTCAACATTACAATTGCAAGACAGTATATCCTAATATATAAAAGGCAAGCACATTGCACTGCACCCTATATCGCTCAAAGTTATTTATTTATTTTTTATTTAAGAGATAACGTTAAGATATAAGACAGTGTCTTTTAAATGCGATACGAATTATATAATAACAACAGGTAATAAGCAATAATGAATAAATTTAGCTTAAAACTAACATTAAGTGAATTAACTTGATATAAAAACAGGAATTAATCTTATTCTAAAAGAAAAGAAGAAAGAAAACAGCTTAAGAAGAAAGAGAAAGTATTAAGAAAAGTATTGAAAAATTGCATGCTTAAAGTTGCGTTTATTTTTAATTGATTTTATTCTAACGGGCAACGCATTCCAGATTCTGTTGGAGTTCAAAGTCTGTTGGAGTTCAGAAAATTGTACAAAGGGTTCAGATTTCTGTTCGATCTACAAAATTGTGTCTTTTCAAATAAATATTTAGGTGTTTTAGTGTTAATTTAGTTATGCAAAAATATGCAGTTTCTGGCGTCAAGATAATTGAAAATATTGCAACCTAGTATTTGACTATTCAAATGACTGATGCGGTCAAACTTTTCAAGGCCATAAACGTACCTAACAGCGCTATTAAAAACATGTTGTAATTTTAGTTGGGACCTGGAATCAAGTTTACTATATACAACATCTGAGTATGAAATGATTGGCATTATGAGTTGGAGTACTAACTTTTTCCTAGTATCGACAGGTACAAATGATGCCGTCCACCTCAGGTTCCGAAGGGTATAGTAAAGTTTACAAGCAACAGTATTAATATGATCTTCGCAAGAAAGTGTAGAATTAGTATAATAATATCCAAGATTTTTAGCTTTTTCAACAAACTTTAGCCCTTCGCCAATTAGATAAATCGTTGGTAACTCAGACGTATTCAGACTAGTTTTGAAAATTGGTAAAACAAATGACTTAAGAGGATTTAGATTAAGCTTATTAGATCCAGCCCATTCAGTTATTTCACTAAACTCCTCATTCATTCTAAAACATCAACTATCAACTTGGTTAAGCGGGCTGGACAGCGTTAGCAACAAACTCAAAACGTAAAAGAGAGTCAGGTAGGAACGATCTTGTGTCAAAGGCTAGCACATTACTAGAAGACGTAGAATTGGAAATAAAATATTTATTAAGAATATTGGCGTCAAGCTCACAGTCTTCAGATTTCGCTTTGCAAACTCCCGCTTGCTTTAAATTATTCCATACATTTTTAGATGATTGCGCTCAACTCAGCTTGGACATAAAAAATACAGCTTTGCTGATTTGACTGTAGCGTTAGCTACGTTTCTTAGTCTTTTGTGCTGTTCCCAATTTGATGCAGTTGGACTCCTTTTCCATCGATTGTAAGCTCTATTACGATTTTAGAGGGCTAATTTGACATTATCAGTAAGCCAGGGACAACTGCTGTTAATTAGTCGACGAGTGACTATTGGAACATGAGAGTCAAATAGTTCACAGATTGTATTCATAAAAAACCTTAGCTTCTCATTTACAGAACTGAATAACCAGCATTCTGACCAATTTATAGTTGATAGGTCCCGAAGCAAATAGTCATAATCAACAGATCAACTGTAATTATTTTTTGCGATCAGCCTGAAAGAATGCACGGAAATGCTCTGGAGCATTGGTGTATTCATAATAAGCATTCCGTAAATATAAATAAATGCTACGTTATAAGTTTTTCCCATAAAAACGAACTAATTTATAGCATTATATGCTTAATGGGGTCGCTCTCAACAGAGTTAACCAGAGTTAACAGAGAATAGAACTTACCTTCGTATGAACACAGACTGAAAGTCCTCAATATAATGCCGCTTTCATCAAGAAGAACATTACTTTGTTCATGCTTTTCATTCAATGTCATAACTGGTAAAATCGATAGCGAATATATCTCCAGCAGTATTGTTCTTAATGAATCAATAAGGAGAACTAGGCGTACAAGATTTTAAAGTGAATCTGAGCACCATGCTATCTATGTATACAACGAACCCTACTAGGTGAGCGAACACTACTCACCATTAATGTCAAAATTCGTGTTCAGGCGCTCCCTTTCTAAACACCTTTTCTCTCCCAAATTTTTCCTCTTATTACTCACCATTCATGTTTAAACGAACCTCTTCCAATGCCCCTATTTCTTGAAAATACCCTCTTATCTCTGACACCCACTTTCATGTCCACTCCCACATCCATGTTTAAATCTACATTATAAGCATAATTAAGTATAATTATAAGACCCTTTTTTCGCCTTCCTTTTTTCTTCTTTTTGACATCTTTTGGAAAAATTTTAGTGGTGTGGGCGGATTACGGCTACTACGAATAATATACCTTCCAATCACAAAAAACGAGGAAAGAAGAAAAAATAAATAAGACAAATAAACCTGTTTGCATAAGTGAAATAAGGGGATCAGGGGGCACACCTTCACATGGCAACGTGTCTGACTGCCTCAACTTGGCGAGGCCAGCATTATCCATGTCGAAATCGTTCCAAGTCGACTCAAACCTCCACGTGGTGTTCCCTGGGCAACGGCAAACTGGCATCCGTTAGTTTGACGGCTAATTTGAGCGGCGGGTCGCTACGTGAACCTTAAACATGAAAAGTGTGCAGGGTTTGGATCCCGCAACACTACTACTGCCCAATGAAAGCTAAACCAGCCTCGGATAAGAACCCCAATTACGTTGACGACCACCGAAAACGAAAAACGGACAGGATATGCACCTGGAATGTCCGGACCCTTTATAGGGAAGGTGCCATTATCCAACTGGCAGAAGCCCTTAAAACAATAAAGGCAGACAACACCGCCATCCAGGAAATGCAATGGAAAAGGCAAGGCTGCTCTAAACAAGCACACTGCGATATCTTCTACAGCTGACATGCGGAGAAGCGCTGCAATTACAATGGACTGCCGAGGCCTACTCCGCTCAACTCTCGGTTAAGCTCGACCAACCAACCTCTGGACCCGACGAGCCGGCGGACTTTGGGCGCATATATCCCACTCTATGCGCGCTGCCGCTGAAGAAGTCATTGGTTTCCGGCACCCGCAACCTCGGAACCAATGGTACGATCAGGAGTGTCGCATCGCGACAGCAGTAAAAAACGCCGCTTATAGAAAAACGCTGCAGTCAGCTGAAACGCGAGCCATGTGAGAAAACTACCGCGAAAAGAGGAAGGAAGAGCGGCACCTTTTCAGACGCATGAAAAAGGGCAGAAAAAGCGTGAGCGTGAGGAACTAGAGGCATACCAGAACAAGAAGGGTGCACGAAAATTCTATCAACAGGTTAAGCGTCTAACCCAAGGTTTCAAGCACTTGTAGAGACGAAAATGGAGATCTGAATACGGAAACACAGTGTGTGCTGAGATTGTGGAGACAGCACTTCTCAAATTTACTTACAGGCGACGATTCCATCAAAGCCGCCCATAGAGAGCGTAGTTCAGTGCCACCAATCAACGATGACGGAGTGGAAGCACCACCACCTAGCCATGTAGAGGTTCGAGTTGCTATCCAACGACTCAAAAACAATAAAGCAGCGGGTGCTGACGGCCTGTCAGCTGAATTGTTTTAAACCAGCTGGCGATGAATTGATAAGGCGCATGCATTATTTCATCAGAAAAATATGGCCAGCGGAAAGCATGCCTGACGATTGGAATCTCAGCGTACTGTGCCCTATACTAACTCCGCCAGGCTTGCGCCTGCTCGTCCTAAGCCAGGATAAAGAAGGAGGGTTGGTTATGGGATACGTACCATACCGTAAAAGGTTAGAGTCAACCAAGAGCTCGGGGTGGCGCCCATCTTGGTAGCAGGTCACTATGTATATCATTGGGAAAAAACCCTGCGATGGAATAGCAATGGTCCATATAACTTGTTAGCACGGGGATAGTCAAACCCGTCGAAAAATGATGTGACCTTATCTATCCACGGCATTGAGACATGGCCTATATGGTCAATAAAACAAAAATGGTGTCTTAGGACACAAGGATTTGTGTGGATACCTGTGACGTTATTGGGCACAGGTCAAATTAAATCGTAGGCACTTCGTTTAGGGTATGGTGGGGGTACCATGCCTTAGATGGAAGTGCCAGTCATATACGAAACAGTGTTATGTGCACAGTCAAAAACAAAAATTCTTTATATATGTATATAAGAATTTTTTGTCTCTTTGCTGGGATGTTGTAGACCCTCATTTCGACGGGACCGAGTTGCCCAGGTGACTATCATGGGTTGGCCCTTCGGGAAGACTCGTGCTGGCTGTTGTTTGTGCACATCGCTTGCACAGGTCTAGATTGACCGGCGGGGTCGCGCAGTAGTACGACCGGGCTGGCATACCTGCTTAGTATGCAAGAGATTGGATAGGTCTCGTCTTGACCAGTAGATGGTAATGAAGGTACGCCATCTACCGGTAGCCAAACTGGTACTATTAAGGGCAGTATGGAATTCTTATTGCATACTGCTTTTATAGAATAGGGCACAGGGTAATGCTTTTGTGTTTATGAATGTGACATCTAGTACGTGGTTGCTTTTCTAGTGTCACTTGTATAATACAGGTCTGTGAAGATGTGCATTTTTTAATACTATATGTTCATTCATGAACTATAACTCCAATGTCTGTGGACCCAGAGGAATTGCGTCTTAATTGGCAAGGGTCCTCTATAAACACATTAAGGATTTCTGTGCCCTATACTTAAGAAAGGAGACCCAACAATCTGCGCCAGTTATAGAGGTATCATTCTTATTTCCATCGCATATAAGCTTCTCTCAAGCGTACTGTGTGAAAGATTAAAGCCGATTACAAAAACACTGATTGGACCTTATTAGTGTTGCCTTCGACCTGGAAAGTCCACCATAGACCAGATTTCCACGCTACGACAAATCCTGAAGAAAACCCACGAAAATCAAATTGACACACATCATCTCTTTGTCGATTTTAAAGCTGCGTTCGATAGCCCGAGAAGGGATTGCCTATACGCAACAATGTCTGAGTTCGGTATACCTGCAAAGCTGATTAGACTTGGCAGAATGACGTTGAGCAACACACGCAGCTCCGTCAAGGTAGGAAATGACCTCTTCGAAACCTTCAATACCGAAAGAGGTTTCAGGCAAGGCGATCCACTGTCTTGCGATCTCTTCAACATCATCATGGAGGGGATCGTACGAAAGGCCCGTGTGCATCGTAATGGCACCATTTTCTACAAAGGTGTCCATCTCCTTGCGTACGCTGATGATATTGATATTGTTGGTAGAACCAAGAGAGAAGCTACCTTTGATTTCACCGCTATCGAAAAGGAATCAGCCAAAGTGGGTTTGCCCATGATATGAGGGTAAAATAAAGTATATGCTGTCTACAAACAAGGAAGCGCGGCGTCTAGACTACCACGTTTCATCCGGCAGCTATAATCTTGAAGTAGTCAGGGAGTTTATATAGAAGGAGTGTTCGAGAGAAAAGTTCTTCGTAAAATCTTCGGTCCTGTTCGAGTCGGCGATGACTATCGCATCCGAATGAACCACGAGCTGTATGAGCTCTACGAAGACATTGACGTAGTTCGGCGTATAACTGTGCAGCGACTACGCTGGCTGGGTCATGTCCATCGTATGGATGACGAAGCTCCAGCGAAAAAGGTGCTTGAGGCGAGGGTCGCTGGTCAACGACAACGAGGGAGACCATGCCTCCAATGGATGGACCAGGCTGAGGCAGCCCTAACCGCACTTGGTGTATCCGATTGGAGAAGGCGCGCGCAAAGCAAAGGCGCCTGGCGAGAGCTGATGATGTCGGTCGAAACCCGAACACGGGTTGTTACGGCCACCTAAGTAACTAAGTAAGTAAAAACATTTATTGAAATAAGATACTTGCTTTGTTCTGAAATCAGCATTTAATATAAAATCCGAACTTTATTAATTCAATCACATTGAGTTAAAACCAGAGTACGGAAGGGTCCGCTCGCGTACCTTTATGAGCGTACTATTCAAAAAGGTACACAAGAATCGTACGCGCTCAGGGACGTGTACCCTAGAAAATATTTTATCGCTCTCGTCCACGAGCGCGTACCTTTTGGTGAGACTTTGAAATGTTCCTACCAAAACGTACGCGCTCGTGGTCGAGAACGTAAATGAGACTTTAAATTCTCATGAGACAGCTCGTGAGCCGCTCAACGAAATGAAAGGGAGAAATGAAATCTGAGCACTTGAGAGACAAATTGAGCTCCCAGTAGAATCTTTTATGATTTCTGTAGACTGTGGACAAATATATAGGTTCCACTTGGATTATATATGGTACTAGTTGGGTAATTGGAACTTTTTTAGGTTATGTGGACTCCTTGGACAAAAATCTTCGGTTTTTTGACAAATACTTTCCATTTGAACAAATAGGTTCCAATTGAAGTATTTTTGGAACACATTGAACCCAATTGGCGAAAATACATCAACTCTTGTCTAAGGTGTCCATAGAACCAAAAAAAATTTCTTTTATCTACTTGGGAGCTCGCTCTACTATGCTCTTTTTTCAATCATTGCCATGTACGGCTCATGAACCGTTCCATGAGCATAAATCGTCTCATTAGCGTACACGCTCGTGGAAGGGTACGCCAAATATTTTTTGTCGTTCAAGTACATGAGCTAGTTTTATCGCTTTGAAAATTTTGCTCAAGTACACGGACGTGAGACGTTACAAAAGGTACACGAGCGTGTACCAAAATTAGCTGTGTACTAGCTCGTGTGCGTATACGAGCGGGCCTTTCCGTACCCTGGTTAAAACCCAAATTTCAAGTTTGGCCTTTTTGCAATATACGCGATATTGCAAGTGGCTGATATGCGGTATTGCACGCCCAACGACGAATTGGTTACTCTCCATACTGGCGGGTTAATACAAGCTATGATAAAATAGGTACTCTGAAATATTTATAAATTCTTAATAAATAAAAAATTTATATTTTTTATTTATTATATTTATATTTATAAATACATAATTTCTTTTTTAAAAATGCATCCAGCAAATTTTTTCACCCCTAAAATTTTTTCGTCAGTGGGCTGCCCACCCTTGTCCCCTGCGTAATGCGGCACTGTTGGTAGGCACAAAAATAGGTAGTATCGCAAAAAATTAGTTTTAAAAATAGAATAAAAATTAAACTGCTGTGAGTATGAGTAACAACAATATTTGTAGCGACAAAAGATCGGTGTTGTAAGCTAAAAAAAAAATAGTTAAGTGATGTGTGTTGGCTTAGTTCTGGGGTGGTGGTGGTGGTGGCGACTAAAATGTAAGCAAAAACGAAGATCTCAATCTTAACGAGCTTAGCACAAAAACAACAAAAATCAGAAGATATCAACTCTGACGAAATGGACGATACGTTGGAAAATGTGCTCTCGAGAAAAATTCAACTATTTTTCGCTGATTCTGCTTAAACAAAAATGTCTATGTATTGGTGTTTCACGTTCTTAAAAGTTTAAACAATTACGCGCTCTTTTTGCTGCAAACTCTGTTGATTCAACAAAGTTTCTCTTCTTATGGGGAGCTGCTGAGCAGCGCTCTTTTGGGGCTCTTCTGCGTTCTGTTATGGTTATGTTAAAAACTCACCCCAATGTTAAAAGCAGCTCTTTGCTGCTCTGTTATTGCAATGATGCTAACTCTCTCTTGTCTAGCAGCAAATCAGCTCTTGCAGAGCGAGCAGTTCTCTGTTTATCTCTTATTTATTTAATAAATTATTTATTTGGGGGTTCTTGCTTTGCTTCAAGTCTTCGGGTCTTCAATCGCAGCATGGCGCTTGGTGAATGTGCTGTGTGCTATAAGCTGTTACGCTTTCAAGACACGAATCATTTCATGATTTTTAAAAGAAAATATGTTTTTCATGTTAACATTATTCTTTTTCTATAAAACATTTTCTTTATTATTAAGAAAAGTTTTTAGATTTCTTAATGGCAGAAGTTAAAAATATTGAAACAAGATGATTTCAAAAGAGTTCATTAGGATATCGGGATTCCTAGAATGTGCTTAAGAGATTTTATTTAAAAGCCTTTTTTTTACTGTTTGATTTATATTTTTCTATTATATTTTTAACTATTTCATCTTTTGCGTTGCTTCAGTTTAATTGACTGTTAAATTATCCAAAGATGCTTGTGCAAAAATAAGCTTCTTT
Source organism: Coremacera marginata (assembly GCA_914767935.1). Lineage (NCBI taxonomy): Eukaryota > Metazoa > Arthropoda > Insecta > Diptera > Sciomyzidae > Coremacera > Coremacera marginata. The sequence goes on along the minus strand of OU612045.1, from coordinate 61,528,590 downwards.
GGTCCAACACACACACACACACACACACACAAATTTAAATAGCCTACAATTAAATACAATTTAACATTTTTCTGCACTCTTCTTTTTCTTTCAAATCGTTCTCCCATGAGCTATATAAACAAGTTTTAATCACATTCACAAAAAAACGCGCGAATTTTTAAATTAGTTTGTTGCAAAATAAGTAAACTAGCTCAAGAAGCACAAAAACATCTACAACATTTAAAACAACAAAAACAGCAGCATTATGAAATTTTTTTTTTTAAAAATGTATATAAAATGTTAATCAGACAAGTTCAATTACATTAGTACACATTTTTGTTGTTGTTACTCTTTCGATTCCTGTGTTTTTTGTTGTTGCTTTTATTGCTTTTATATTTGCTGTTGTTGCTGCTGCTGATAAGCAGCATTTATAAAAATACTGTAAAATTTCTAATTTCATATTCGAGTAGATATATTTTTACATACATACATACATACATACTTATTTGCATTTCATACTGCTGGTTGTTGTTATTATTTCTGTTGCTGTGTGTATTTATTTTAGTCTTAGAAATTAGTTCAAATCGAATTTTATATTCTTTCGTTTATAGTCTGATTGGATTTATTTACTTGTCTTGTTTTTTTTTTCATTTCCGTGCACTGACCCTCCATGTTAGCTGGCTGGTCTTTGTATGTGTGTTTCGTACTTTTAATGCACTGCACAATGACCTGAATGACCACTTTTTTTGTCCAAAATTCTGAAAAGCTCTGTAAGCTGGTTTTTGGGGTGGATGCTTTAATATCTGATGTAAAAATTGCAGAATACAAAAAAGCAAATCTATTTATATCCACTGAACCATAAGCGAAGGTTTTGAGTAAGGTGAGAGTTTTGCGAACATTCCAGGTGCATATCCGTAAATCATTGTCCGTTTTTCGTTTGCGGTGGTCGTCAACGTAATTGGGGTTCTTATCCGAGGCTGGTTTAGTTTTCATTGGGCATCCGGCAGCTATAACTTTGAAGTAGTCAAGGAGTTCGTTTACCTTGGCACCGCCATTAACACTAACAACGAAATCAGCCTGGAGATAAAGCGAAGAACAATAATTGCTAATAGGTGCTACTACGGGCTCAGTAAGCAACTAAGTTCCAGAGCCCTCTCTCGATCGACAAAACTAACACTCTACAAGACGCTCGTTCTACCTGTGCTGCTTAATGGCGCTGAGGCATGGGTAGTTTCGCAAACTGACGCAGCCGCTCTGGGGGTGTTCGAGAGAAAAGTTCTTCGCAAAATCTTCGGTCCTGTTCGAGTCGGCGATGACTATCGCATCCGAATGAACCACGAGCTGTATGAGCTCTACGGAGACATTGACGTAGTTCGGCGTATAACTGTGCAGCGACTACGCTGGCTGGGTCATGTCCATCGTATGGACGACGAAGCTCCAGCGAAAAAGGTGCTCGAGGCGAGGGTCGCTGGTCAACGACGACGAGGGAGACCATGCCTCCGATGGATGGACCAGGCTGAGGAAGCCCTAACCGCGCTTGGTGTATCCGATTGGAGAAGGCGCGCGCAAAGCAGAGGCGCCTGGCGAGAGCTGATGAGGTCGGTCGAAGTCCGGACACGGGTTGTCACGGCCATCTAAGTAAGTAAGTAAGTAAGAGAGTTTTGCGAACGTTTTTGGTTAGAATTTTTTTTTTAATTTTTTTTTTTTATTTTGTCGCTTAAAAGTGCTTGTTATAAAAGATTAAATTCGTGAAATGTTACTTTTTATATTCTAAAATCAGTTAAAAAAAGGAACTTAAAATGAAAATGTTAACCTTCGTACAAACGTCATATGAACTTTTTTACCAGTGCGAGATGGATACATTTCTATCAAAAATTAAAATCAAGCCCAAATAGAATGAAAACCACGAAAACATTCCATGCAAAAATGTAATCAAATAAATTCCCCAATTAATAACTTAACTATTTTGATATTTCATATATAATTCGGAAGTTTGTCAAATTGGAAAACAATCACGCCTTTTCCCCTTTGAAACATCAATATCATGAACAACACTATGCGTCAATTCCAGCCCAGGTATATTAATCCTATTAACCCAATGATTAATATGATCTCTAATTTTAGTAATAATCATTTCTTCTTTAACAAAATATCGATATGTAATTATAAATAGTATTATGCAATAATAAAATTTATAAATCAAAAAGGTTCTTTTTTTAACTCATTATTGAACAAAAAAAGGTTTGTTTTTGAGAGGCAATTCAGTCCAAAGATTGATACAAAAAGGGTTTAATTTCGTTTCGGTTTCGAGTGCCGAAAAATAACTTTTGTATGGTTCATTTTTGAACTCATTTCCGAAGAAAAAACAGTTTGTTTCTGAGAGGAATTTTCGTCCAGCGATTAATTCAAAAAGGGTTAATTTCCGAGAGCCGAAAAACAATTTTTATGGTTCTTTTTTTAACTCATTTCCGAACAAAAAAGAGGATAATTTATGGTTCTTTTTTTAACTCATTTGCGAACAAAATAAGGTTCGTTTTTGAGAGGCATTTTAGTCCGACGAATGATATAAAAAGGGTTCATTTATGAGTGCCGAAAATGAACGTTTCTACCCGAAAAGGTTCATAAATGAATTCAAAAACGGTAGTTTTGGTTCACTGGGTACTTTTAATACACTACAAAGTTGAGCTTTAAAAGTTAACTGCGAGTATACGCCGTGTCAAGGTGTTTGTAGCCGAACTCCTCCGAAACGGCGACTCGACCTATTACTTACGTACTTACTTACTTAGGTGGCCATAACAACCCGTGTTCGGGTTTCGGCCAACCTCATCAGCTCTCACCAGGCGTCTCTGCTTTGCGCGCGCCTTCTCCAATCGGATACACCAAGTGCGGCTAGGGTTTCCTCGGCCTGGTCCATCCATCGGAGGCATGGTCTCCCTCGTCATCTGGAGCTTCGTCGTCCATACGATGGACATGACCCAGCCAGCGTAGTCGCTGCACAGTTATACGCTGATCTACGTCAATGTCTTCGTAGAGCTCATACAGCTCGTGGTTCATTCGGATGCGATAGTCATCGCTGACTCGAACAGGACCGAAGATTTTTCGAAGAACTTTGGTCTCGAATACCCCCAGAGTCAGTTTGCGAAACTACCCATGCATCAGCGCCATAAACCAGCACAGGTTGAAAGAGCGTCTTGTAGAGTGTTAGTTTTGTCGATCGAACTCTGGAAATTAGTTGCTAACTGAGCCCGTAGTAGCACCTATTAGCAATTATTGTTCTGCGCTTTATCTCGAGGCTAACTTCGTCGTTGTTATTAATGGCGGTGCCAAGGTATACAAACTCCTTGACTACTTCAAGGTTATAGCTGCCGGATGAAACGTGGGAGTCTAGACGCCGCGCTTCCTTGTTTATAGACAGCATATACTTTGTTTTACCCTTATTCATCGTCAAACCCACTAAAAGTACAAACTACTAACAATTAATTTAAGTTACAAAAAATATTTGTAACCATATCTATCGGCTTTTCTTATATTTAGGGGCACTTTACTCATCACTTCCTCAATACACTTTGTATCAATTTGCTGCTGCTGTTTTAACGTTAGCTATCAATGAAGCGACATTTTTTTCTCGATATCCTTTTCCGAAGACTTTTCTTTTCAAATTGGCCCAAAAAGTCTCTATCGGTCTAAGCTGTGGCACATTTAGTCAAATCTTTTCTTTTGACACGAAGTCAATATTTAAACCCCTTAAAGCGTCTTGGGTTGCCCGGGCATAGTGTGACGAAGCCAAATACGGCGAAAAATAATTTCATCGTTTTTTTGATACTTGTCGATGAATTTTTGAAAACTGGTAGGCATTTTTTGATGTAAACGCCCGCATTCACAGCTAAACCGGCTTAGATATAAACAGGATCGCTCACGCCGCGTTCGCTTATTGCCATCCACAGCAAAACTTTTCCCGGGTACTTTTTTTTCGACTTAAATTTTACTTTATCGGGAATTTCTATACCTGCAAGCTTGAAATAATACTTCGGGGCCTATTCATTTCCTTCGTCGTCATCCATGATGTAAATCTTCCTTGATTTTGCAGCAAACTGATCTCTGGAAAGAAGCCGTAATCGATCAAGGATTGCTGTTTCGTGCTCTGCTGTGACAACTGGAATAGTTTTTTTTGCCAATTTATCACTGCTTATATCTTTCAAGTATGTTTTGATTAACTTGCTACTTTTTTCAAAGTTCCCTGTATGATTTTTCAGTATGACCTGCAGTTCCAGCTTTTAATTTGGCACGTGCTTGAAAATCTTGCACAGCCCATGTTTTCCCACTACCAGACTGCCTTTCACTGGATTTTCCACTTTTATATGCTGCAATGGCCTTGTAAATAAATGTTTTTGTAAAACTTAACTCGCTGAAGTAATGGAAAATTTCACTTTGCTCTTTGGTTGAAAAATCTTCGCAGTATTTATAACCCAACTTTCGACGGTCAAACTTGTGCAAAGATATTTTGATAATAAATTCATTTCAGTAGTTAGCTGATATGCTTGCTGATGTCTTTTTAACGGAAAACTTGGACGGGCATTGGACAAGGGGGTGTGGTTTGGCCTATGCCAGCCAAATTTTTGATATCGAATAGCTATGGAAGTAAAAGTCACAGCACATTGAAACTCAGAATGGAGTTACCACTTGATGATGTCTTTCTAATAGAAAATTTGGACGGCCATTGGACAAGGGGGTGCGGCTCCGGACATAAAAGCCAAATTTTTGATATTGAATAGCTATGGAAGTAAAAATCACAGAACATTGAAACTCAGAATGAAGTTTCTCACTATTTGGTGATCGCCTGCTACCGGGAGACGGGCATTTGACAAAAGTGTGAAAAAAAAGTTGTTTGTCTTTGGCGTAGCAACGAGCGCTGGGTAAATTGATAAGAATAAATTAAAACAAAAAATAGATAAAAAACTTTTTAATACATTTCTAATGATTTTGATCGTATAAGACTAAAATTTGGTAATTTTGCTTAAATGGGAAGTTCACAAAAAATGGGAGTATTCGTACTATATATAAACCCTTTTTTTTTGGAAATTATGAAAATTGTATATGCTTTGATAGTGATATACCACGTTTGGTATGTGGGGTCTATTGTTCCAAGCGGCAGTCACTGTATATGGGCGTTTCCAGAAAAAAGTCCACCGTGACACGAAAACTAAAAGTTGTTGAAAACTTATTATTAAATGATATTATCTTAGAGAAACATTTTTATTTTATTGATTTGAGCAATTTCATTTACCACTATGATCAAATCGTCTGCACTGTTTCATAAATGTAATTTTTCTTTTTCGTTAATGTTTCGTAAACGTTTTTGTTTTAGTAAAAATGGAAGGCATTGTCTAAAAATAATGAAAAATGGTTGAGGCCAGGAGAGGCAGAATATATTAAATTTGTTTTTTAATTACTAAATTATATAATTACTTAATTACTTAATTACTTAATTACCCAATTAAACTACAATGGAAATTTAAGTATTGTAACGCCACTAACGTCACGTCAGATTACTAAGCCCAATAACACAAAAATGGAAAAAGGGTTTTGAACTTGATTGCTTGAAAAATAAGCTTATAACTGGTTTTAACTTAAAATCTGTACAATTTTTATTTCAGCGTAACTCAGAAAATACTATTAACACAAAAGTAAGATATTCCATGTAGTATAATTATATTATTTAAAAAAGAAAAAAAATTAATGAATTTCAAAATACGAGCCATTGTCAGCAACACGTTGCTTGAGCAAGCATGTTGTACACCGTTATCATCAACTTCTTTTAGGCACTTCCGGATGCGATGGGTCAGGTGCTTCACATTTTGGGCCTTCCAACCATTTTCATACACTAAGTCTTTGACTTCTCCAAAAAAGTCCTTAATCGGTCGACATTGTGGTAAGTTTGTTGGATTCTTCTCTTTAAGCACAAAGTAGATATTTTTGTCGACCAAGAACTCCAATGTCGCTTTTGCATAATGTGAAGAGGCTTTGTCCGGCCAAAATACGTAATCATCATTTTTATAGTGTTTCCGTATAAAAGGAACTAAAATTTTGTCTAAACATTGATTAATGTATGTCTCATGATTTATTGCAAGCCCATTTGGTTTAAAGAATGGCTCAGAAATACCCGTAGCAGAAATTGCTATGTAGAGCATAACTTTCGACTCAAATCTTTTTTAAAATTATACTTTACACCAGTAGGCGTTGTAGACACATCGTTTGTGTAATAAGCATTGTTGCCCTGCATTTGCGGACCGCTGAGTGAAAAGTAGTTCTCGCCATCCAAAATGAATGATTTTCCACTCAAATTATTGCACATCCACCGACTTTGTGATTTCACTTGCCTTATCTGATCTTCAGTGTGTCCTGGACAACGCTGCTTTTTTCTGACTTTAATGTTAAATCTGTTTAACGTTTTGCAGATATCTAATTGTGAGCATTCGAATTTTCGTGCGGCTTGGGTTTTCAGCTTCCCAATGTTTTGTGGTGCCAGAACCCGGCTGCCACTCTACTCTCACCTTTCGCCATAAAATGCACACACGTAAACTTTTTCCCTTCGTCTTCATTTTTGTTACAATTTGCTCGCGGAGGTATTGCTGCTTCGAAGCTATTTTAAGCACTAATTGAATTTGTACGCTGTTACAAATAAGATGTTAAAAAGATGATACAATCAATTCGCTAACTGCATAATACTAGCATTTTAAAACTAAATATAACAAAACTGCAAGCCATTGAAATCAGTGCAGAATTTTAATTATAACCCGTTATTATTTCAAAACCTTCTGAAAGAGGTTTTATTCAAAAAGTCTTGCCCAATTCGCAGAGTTTTGCAAATTTTGTAATCCAAGTCGAAACTACTTCTGTTTTTTGTAACGCCATGCCAGAGCATAGTTTTGCTTATATCTTTAAATACTTAGGATCGATTGTAGTAATTCTTTTCTTTTGCTACTTAATTATAACGCAAATATAAAAAAAACACTTTTAAAAATTTTATTTTTTTTTATATTTTTTCGTACAAATCGTACGTAACGCCAGTTTGGAAATGCCCATATACAAATGTGAACACTCATTAAATTACCATCAAGCAAAAAGATCCACAACAATAGTTGGAAATAATTGGATGAGGGCGTGGCTTTACTATACGCCCACCTTTTAGAGGGTTAGCGCGGAGCACAGCGAAACACGCCGGGTATAAGCTAGTATTTATATATTTATTTTGGTTGTTCAAAGAGGTCTCATATGATGCATAAATTGGTAAAATCGCAAGTATTTTTGATTATTTCGTACCCCTTTTTATCAAACTCATCCAAAGAAGATACTTTTTCTGTAAAAATATTCTTAATACATGTTATAATAATACATAAATCATAAACCCATGAAACAAAGCTTCAATATTAAAATATTCACACTAAATGACACAATATCAAAATTCTTTGTGTCGCTAAATGTAACTAACAGCACATAAGCCATCGGCATCAACACCAGAGCAGGGTCGAAAAGGATGCATTGCAATTTAATTCCAATTCCTTTGAGGCCAAATCGTTAAAATTTCAGTTTTAAAAATTTAAGGAAAAATTTTCTTGTATACGCTGATAATGCAACCTGTACATACATTAAGAGCATATGACTTTAATATTTTATTATAGAATTTTTATTTTTTGTTTAAAAATGTCGTTGACAGGCCGACTTACAAATATATAATATTTACAAATGTTTGTTACTAGCAGTAAGAGTTTCAAAATTGATTTGAAAACATTCAATAAAGAAATCATTTTTTACCATAAAATAAATTTTTTCAAAAGAGTTTTAATTTTTTTTTGCATATTTTTCAATTTCTAGTGCATAATTTTAAATCTTAAGTGCATATTTTATGTGCATATTTTTGACTTATTTGTGAATAAAAATCCGCACCCTAATTATTATTATTGAATAATGCACATAATGCAGTTTTTGATTACACTGGCTTAAAGCCAATATCTACAATGAAGGCCAGCATCCATTTCTCATGTAAAATCAGTCGCAAATTTTGAAGAATATTGTTATTTGTTTTCTATCTTTCCGTTTTCGAGAAATTGCCCACTGTAGTTCTTTTTACAAAATAAAAAAGTTGATAAATCAAAACAAGTGATATATCAAATTAAAGCTGATAAAATTTCCTAAAAACAATGCGTACATAATTTTTTGATTGAGCTGCTAGTTTTGGCAGAATAAATAAAATTTTCGAGGATTTTTCTTGTTTTTCTGAAAAATTTATAAAAGAAAAGAAATGTCAGTTTTCTTAAGAAACCCAACTATTTATTTAAATTTAATATTTTTCGCTTAAAATCTGCATTTTTCCAAAAAATATAAGCTATTGCTAAAGAAAATCTATTGAGAAATGGAAAAGTTGTGTTTAATTGAACGAAAGCGCCAAAATTGTGTAATTGTCTATTTATAGTCAGTCCAAATAAACTGATCCAACACTGGTTCCTCGACTATTTTTGAAAAAGTTAATATTTTTTTAACAGCTTTCAAAAAATTATATTTAAACTTATATTTCTCAGCTCCTATTATACATAGAATGATGAACTAAAAACCATAATATTAGGCACACTTTGCCTTTAATGGGACATATAAGAGATGCGTATGAAATAGTTTCTTCATATTAAAAAAAATTATTGCATTTTTGTGTTCAAAACGTAATATATTGCAACTTCAAGAATTTTTTATTTATAGAAAGCAGTAAGTTTCAGTCATACATTTTTTTTTTGTAGTACATTTTAACTGTTTGCATAAACATAAACTTTTTTAACATTCAGAAACATCAACTTTTTTGTTAACAGCCTCTTTAAGATTTGAATTTTGAGAAATTATCTGAATTTTGCTGAGTTTGGGGTCAATATCTCTCAATTTTAAATTTATTCACAATAAAGTACATAATACTTAGCACTATAGTGCAGTTAAAATTTTAAGTTTGATATTTGCTTCGTTTAGCAGATACAGCCCTGCAAACTTTGTGAATGTGTATTAGGGTGGTCGTTTATGACTTTTTTCAAATTTCAATGATGGATGACAAGGCTTTCAATGACAAGGCACACAAATAATCGAATACGGAGAATTAGGGCTCAATTTAAAAATCTGAAAAAAATAATGAGTCGTTTTTGTGACATTGAAGCCATTCAACAACCAGAAAAATTTTTTTGAGAGCTGTTAATAAAAAAATTTACTTTTTTAAAAATGGTCGAGCAACCAGTGTTGGATCAGTTGATTTGGACTGACTGTAAATAGACAATCACACAATTTGGGTGCTTTCGTCCAATTAAACATTAAACTTTTCCATTTCTCAATAAATTTTCTTCCGCAATGCTTATCTTGGCATTTTCTCTTTTTTTTTTTGTAAATTTTTTTGAAAAACAATCAAAATTCTCGAAAATTGAATTTATCCCGTAAAAACTAACAGCTCAATCAAAAAATGATGTTTGTAGGGAATTTTATCAGTTTTAATTTGATATATGAGGTGTTTGATTACTGTTGTTGGTTCTCGAGATATAAGCAATTAAGTGGAACCAAATTTTTTTTGTAGAAAAAACTACAGTGGGCAGTATCTCGAAAACAGAGTTAGAAACCGATTTTACATGAGAAATGGATAGTGGGATTCTTTGTACAAACAACTTCGCGTTATTTATAAACCAGTGCTATATAAGGGCTCTATCAAATGTTTTGCTTTCTAAAAGGGTTCCTTAAAGTTTTGTACTCTATCACATATCCGAAAATCATTCAAATCGACAAGTGACACCACGGGACCGTGTGCTAATGTGCAGCAGACTGTGGACAGCCCAAATGAAGTAATTGTATTTCTCTTTTGTATTAAGGGATCAATGTCTGCCCGTAGCGATCACCAGTTACAACGATTTTTGGGTGATCCATACTTCAATAATATGGGTAGAGTAAAGGAATTGCAACTGTTGGAAAAAGTATTTGGAAAAGCAAATACAACGCTCATTTCGGCAGCACCCGTCGAAAGGTTTTTCTCGTTTGCAGGCATAGTAAACGCCTCTCAACGCCACGCAATTCCAGACCACTTTGAAATGCTAACTTTGTTAAAAGCTAATTCAAATTTCTTATAGTGCCAGTTCAAATGTAGTTTCATATAACATATCTGTGGGCACAAAGAAAAGTAATTTAACACGAAATATAGTGAATACGTGATGCTTAATTTTTCTTACCACGTATTTTTTTCTGAAGTTAATGAAAGTATCTAATATGAAATTTTTAGATACAGAAATTGTCTTTCGTTTTGTACAAAAATATTCTCGGTTTCTAATGAAATTCTTGCAGCAAAAATACCAGAACAATTTTCTACGATACTTTTAGTTGTTGTTATGCCTTGTCACTACAAATTTGTCAGAGCTCTAAAAGATTGCAATAAACTCCAACGTAATATTTTTATTAATGTCTACGTGCAAAGTTTTAATATGTCCTTTTTCTTGAGCGAACAATTGATTTTATTTTAAAAATATTAACAAAGAAATGTTAATAAAAAATAATAAAGGTGTTTTGAGATAATGTAAATGTAATTGAAGATCCAACCTCCAATTACAATTCCTGTAATGGAATTGACGAGCTGGAGCTGTTCAATTACAATTTCCTAATACCCAGGAGTTGGAATTAATGTGCAATTAATTCCAAAAGGAATCATTACAACCCAGCTACTCGATGCTTTTAAACCACACATACCATTTAAAATATCAAACTCACTCAATAATAGTTATCCAAAGTCTAATGGCTGTAAGTAGAATAATGTCGAAAACTTTATAATTACAAATTCTTGACAATTCATAGTTTGACTTGAAAAAAATCTGCGAAAATTTAAAATTTCGTCACCTTAATACACAAAGGAGAGTATCTTTGATCAACCTTTTTTTAGATTTGACTTTTCTATTATATGAGTGAAATAAGTATGGTTGGGGTCATAATGCCACAACCATATTTTTTTCTGCGTGTACTACTCGTAGCTAATCATATTCAGCTCAATAAAGCTCAATATAAAATTTCTTAATTCACACATCTAAGCCACAACCTCAAAATTATCTAGCAACATAACAAAGTAATTTAATTGTTTTCGTTTAAATCTTGTAAATTACTTTTAACCTAAGCAATCATTAAAAATAGGAGCGAAAATTGAGATAAAGACATAAACGACTTAAAAGCTCACGATGACTTTTTAAACTTCGAGTCACCCTGCCTTGGCGCATCATAAATTAGTAAAACAAAAAATTCATAACAAGTCATATCTTTTGACTTTACCTTACATTTACATCAATATTCGCTGACTTTTTTACACACTTGTTTTTCCTATCTCTCTCTCTCTCTCTCTCTCTGTTTGCCTCTGTCTGACTTACAATATAAAACTGGCAAAGATTTTATGCATCAACTTAAATGCTCAACTTTTCACATAATTTTGGAAAAGTTGAAATTTTACATTTATTATTGATGCAATGAAAATGATAAAAAAGTAATTTGGTAAGAATACAAATTTTGTTAGCCAAAAAAGTTGGGACGAAAGAGTAGTAGTAAAAGCAGTATTAGAAGCTGCGAAGGACGAAGTAGTGGAAAATTTATCGTATTTGCGGTTACCGTGCGTGTGATTGTGCCATAAAAACCGAGAATGTGGTTGTCATAAAAATTGTGTGGATCAAAATTTACCGCAACGCTGTTAAGTTAGAGCATATAGACCCAACACAGCCGCGAGCTTGTTATAATGGGTTTGTTTTTTTCCATTTTTGTAGAAATTCATCTAAAAGCTTACAATGTGCTGGTACTTTATGTGTTATCCTCTGTTGATATTTGCTATATATTCTTCTTCATTATATGCCTGGTTCGGTGCTTAAGAACTATAAGCAGCGATAAGACGGTAAAGAAGCTTAAATCCACCATACATGCCAAATGCAACAACATTAACGAACAACAACAACAACAACAGTTAATAACAATATTTATAATGAAACTTAAAAGAATTCAAAGCGTACCAAATAATCTTTAAACAAAAAAATTCGACTTAAGTACAACAACAACAATTATAACAAAAAGATGACAACAACTAAAAGTGAAACACTTAACAGCACAATAATAATAATGAAAGTGAAAAAAATAAAACTAATTAAAAAAGTCTGACTGATTAAATAATGGCAGCATTTTTTCCATGTCCATGAAGACGATGGTGATGATGCAACTTTCGAATATGTGGATAAAGCAGAACGCTTCCAAACAATAGCATATAAAAAGAACTCAAGATATAAAAAAAGAAGAAAAATCAACAGCAGCAACCGAAGCAACAACAACAGAATTCAACATCAACAAAACCACCAACATCAACAGCGTTCATCACAATAAGAATAACACCAGTAAAAACAACACCAACAACATTGCAGAGCTATGCTAATCTTTAAAGAATTCAAAGAAGAAAAAACGAAAATTCTTTCGCTTATCAGAATAAGTGAAAATGAAAAGAAAAAACAAAAATGTAACAATAAATAAATAAACGAAAAAGAAGTGCGTGAAGAAGAGAAGAACATTTTTATTATCACACTTCAGAGATTCTACAAGAGTGGATGATATACATAGCAGGCAATGGACAAAAATAGATCAACAGACACACAAAACGAGATCATGGTTTGAACCCGTCCAAATCTTGAACATACGGAAGTTTATCAGTAGCTAGTGAACATAGAAAACGTAGAAAAATAAGGAGTAGAAGAAGAAGAATAACAGCAGACAAAGAAGTTAAATGATTAATTCAGCTCTTGAGCCGATTAGAGGAAAGTAACAAGCGGAGAAACATGACAAACATTCAAGAAGTGAACCTTGATAAGAGCCGGTTAATGAAGACAATAACGATAACGATAACAGCTAAAGACAAGACCAAAAACTCAGCAAAATTAAAACTTTTCCAAGTATGTATTTGAAGAACCACTCGGAGTAAAATAATATTTATTTTTATTTTGATATAAAAATATATAAATACATATTTTTGTATATCAAAGTGTTTGGTTAGGTGATATAGAATTCTTTAAGACACGCGTTATCGATTGGTATAATCAATTATTTGTGTATGATACACTTAAAGAAAACTTCTGATCTTTATCCTTGCTCTCTCTATTTGCCTCAGTGGAATGGTGGTAAAAAACCTAAGAATGAACGACCATTAAGCGTTTGCAACGAGTACAAAGAATTTCAGGAAAATGTTTTTCCGGTTGCATCGAGCTTACACCAATTGAGGCCCTTAAAGTCATCATCGGGCTAACTCGAATTTTTATACATATCCAAATGGTGGCTAGGCTTAGCCTATATAAGCTCTTATATCTTATAATATATAAAATATTGATACATTCTAGTCCCCATACTGGAACCTCTTAGGGATGTTTTTTTAGAGCGTTCATTCTCCGACAGTGATTAAAGTGTCATAAATTGGTCAGATCTGGCAATGTTATTGTCAAGTGTGCTCAAGTCACACTATTCTCAAGTTTGCCATTTTATCATCAATAACCTAACGGCAGAGCAACGTTTGAAAATTATGCAAATTTATTTCGAAAATCATGGTTCAGTTGGGGAATGTTACCGTGCACCAGGCCCGTAGCCAAGGGGGAAATTTTAGGTGTTCAAACCCCCCTCCCCCCTAAGGGTCGAGAAAGTATGGAAAAATAACACAAATGAAATTATTAAAATCAAAATGTGATCTTTTTTAAGACAATTTGAGATAATGCTGTAAATTTACTTAAAGATGCAAAAGTTTCAACGTCACTTAATCAATGAAAAATTTCTTGGCCAAATGAAACATTAACTTGGCTTATAAAAGTCAAAATCATCATATATAAATTCAACTGCAAGAAGTTTGTATATTAAATATCCATTTTCAATTATGGATTTTGATGCTCAAAAATTCCCTGATATTTAGAAAAATATATAATTCAAATTATACCTAGAACGAATATAATTTTATAAATTGTAGAAATGAGGTTGACATTCTTTATGCAGTATCTAAGCTAATTGGACCCATAACCTGTTAGAAAGCATTCGTTTGAATGGGTTTTTTTTTTATTTACATTTTGAAAAGCTGCAGAATGCGAAAAAAATTTATGAACCACGAAATTTAACACGTGAAGCGGATAACTAAAAAGTCTATCCATTCTATTTTATTGCTATCTTGGCATGTAAGACATTTTAAATCTCCAACTAGTCACAACAATTTAGACCTGTGCGAGGTCTTTTCCAAATAACAGGCTTCAGAGTCTTATTTTGATGTAATAACTCAAAAAATATATTGGCTATAAAATATTGGTTCTGGCAAAGACCAGTTTTCGAACTGCGGGTTTCGAAAAATAATCTGATATTTAAATATGACTTTCGAAGTCGATTCCTCTGCTCAAAAAATGTTATAAAAAAATATAATGTTATTGTTATTGGGAATTGGATGGTTTTATCAGTCTTGATATCAAATTTTTATGAGATAATGGAATAGTTCAATTTTTAAAGATTTTAAAATATTTTCTATTGAATATAAGTCCAATCGCCGAAATCGTTTTCGAAAAAAATAATATTTTGACCTTTAACATCAACTCGAACTAGGCTTCACACAGGTCCAAATACTTGTAGACAAGCTTGGGATCAATTACAATTCAACGGTTTTGCTTGAAAAATTTCCATATCCTTGATTTTAGTTATTTACTGATAACTACTTGCAGACTCTGTACATATACAGACCGAGCATGGTCTTCTTGCCGAAGCGATTTGGCTTTGGTGTTGAAGGACTGGCTTCGCCAGGTGAATGGTACGATTTTTTTCCTCTTCGGATTTTCAAAATAAATCAATTTTCGTCACCCATCACAATTCGATGCAAAAATTATTTCCTTTCATGGCGTTGAAGCAGTATTTCACAAGTGACTTCGATTTTCCATTGGAATTTCATTCAAAACGTGTAGAACCCATTTAACGAATTTATTGATCTTCCCCATTGCTCGTAAGCGTCTGCTGATCATCCATTCAATAACTCCTGCATCTGCCCGTTTTCGCATTTTCGTGATCTATCAGAGTGCTCACTGTCTTTCACATTGAAATTACCACTTTTAAATTGCCTTACTTATAAAGCAGCCCATATTTTTAATAAAGGTTGTTTTGTTTGGCTGTCATTGACGCAAGAGATGGATTTAAAACAGGGACAAGTTTTCATAATTGGGCCCGTATAGTAGATAAACCGAGCGAAAGACGAAGCTGCCAAAGAAAGTAAAAAAGGTAGAACTCGACGAGGATACGAGCAACAAGATGCACCAGATATCTAAGCTGAAAGCTGGAGCTGGCATCGATGATTCAGTGTAAGTAAAACAAAAAAAAAAAAAATCGTTTTATTGCATAAAAAACTTTTAAACGCGTTTCTTCACACTTAGCTTTTTTAGAGTAGATGCCCACTGTAGCTCTAAATCTATTTAACTCTAAATTTTGCACACTCTTTTTTTACATAAATGATGAGGTTATGATGTCGATTTCTTTTTTAAAATTTTGACATATTTTGAGACAACAAATTTTTCGATATTTTTAATCAAAAACTTTTAAGTGCTGAAAAAAATTTAAAAATTAGTAATAAAAAACTCGACGTTGCTCGACCTGCTGAAATTTATCAAATTATGTTTTTGATTTAAGATGATCCAATAATGAGTTATGAGGGTCACCGCAATGAAATTTGTTTTTGAGACATCCGCGGGGATACGCTGAGAAATTAATAAAAATTTGACAGAATATTCTGTTAAATCTTAGTTCATTATGTAGTTATTATAGAAATAAATATATTTTATTTCAATCATCAAAAAATTATCGAAAATATGCTGTTTTTATATCGAATCAGCCTTAGGACCCCCTAAAATTCAACAGACCAACTTTTTACTGTTGCAATGCAGGGTGCATTGGTGCCATGAACATCGTCCAATTCGGATGTATTCTAATCATTTGCTTTGCCTTTCAAAAAATCTTATCACTGCTCGATATTAATTTCGGAAGTTGACTTAGAATGATATCCAAAAAAAAAAACTTGTTAGGATATCGTGTCAAAAACTGCTACGAAGCCTTATGACAGGTAGAATTCTCAAAACAAAAAACATTTTTTATCAAAATGTTTATTAAAAATGTACCACTTTTCGACGTTTTTACCTACCATTATTTGGATTTTTCAAAAAACTATCACCTTTTCATTTCAGACTTAATTTAACAATTATTTTCATCATATTATAAATTTTCTTAAAATAAACAATTAGTTGAAACCATTTTTTTAGAAAAACTACTGCATAGTAATTCTAATAGTAGATATTTTATTCCAATTATTATTATAATCCTTTTGGTATACAAAGAGTGGATGCAGTACTGCTTCAAAAATATTATATGAGAATTATTTGCAATAAGACTAATAAAGCGTGAAAATATGACTTTATGGTATACTTTTTATGAATATTTGTTATGTTTTGCTGCAGGACTTAAATCGAATTTTTCACAGTATTTTTCACTTAATATAATCACTTTCCACACTCTTCGTACCAATCTATTAACCGTTAAAACAGCTGAAACTTGATGCTTCTTGTAAGGCTGAGGGCAGACATGATTGTTTGAACGGCGTTCGATATGTTTTGTTGTTGCTTTCAATGAAAAACTGTCAAAAATCAGAGAGCGAGAGCGGATGAACACATTGTAGAGCAATCAAAATTTGTTCATTTTTGAACGTTGCACATGACAGCAATCATCGTTTATGACAGTGTTTCTAGGTGGCAAAATAACGAATATGTTGGCTTTGACTAGGTTAAAAGTACTTTTTTGAAAAAAAGTAGTACTTTTATACTACAACATAATAAAAAAAGAGTTCTATAAAAATAAGAGTTCTTAGCTATACTCACACAAACGGCGACCATACCTTGTCACTTGCTTGTATATTTAACTTCTTATTTTTGCTTGCATTTTTCATAGATTGTCATAAATCGTACAAAGCCGAATATAAAAACAAGTAAAAAAATCCTATGGTTATCGTTTGTGAGAACATAATTGCATGATCCAACAAAAAAGTGGTAGTGACAGTTCTTTTGGCACTAAAAGGTTGTCAAAAATAGTACAAAGAAGAAAACGAAAAAATTAAAAGAAAAGAATAAAATATAAAATGTACAGGCAAATGAAAACATATGATAGCCATTTTTTGAAGCCAACTGTCACTACTACCGTAGTGGGATTATTGTAAAGTGTTCTCATCCCATGAAACAAGTTTCGTACATGGTTTGATATATGATTCTATGAAAATGTCAAAATAGGGCAGCCTATTTTTTCTGATTTTTCGGATGAGAACACCTTATAATTAATCCACCATGACTACTACCTTATTGATAACATCATGCTTGAGCTCACTAATACCTTCCAAGCACAACTGGTCATATAAGAGGAATTTTTTTATAGTACGAAATAAAAATGGAGGAGAAAAAGTAATGAAATTTATGAAATGTTAAAAATTGAACGCTAATCAGTTCGCTGCCGTCTGATCGACCAGTAATCAAAATGTGAAAGAGAGTAAAAATAGTTCATATCATATCAACAAATAGTTGAGAATTACAAAAATGGCGCACATGTGAATTTTCAGAACAGTTGTTTTCACCTTTTTGCTCTTTAAAGTGCTCAAAAAACTAAATAAAACTGGCCTTTATTATCTGAATTTAGGTAAAGGATCCAATAAATAATACTTTAAGATAATAAAAAAATCAAGTCAATTCATAAAGTAGTTCTCCATATCGTAGATACCAGTGGACGATCTCCATAATCCATATCATGGATACCAGTTTAGAAAAAATGGTTTTTTAGAAAACACGATTTAAGATTTGGTTAACGATTTTTTGAGTTATTAGCTTTCCGTTCTTTAAACGCCACAGCATATCTAGCGACACCTGGTGGTGTCTGAGATAACTATCCTTACCAAAGTATAGTAGGGGAAAACAGGCGTGCATTTGAAAAATATTGATGTGAGATATTAATTTTTTGTGAGATACTCATTGATGAGACACTTATAATGTATGCGATAACTTTCTCATGCGATAACTTTTTTATGCAATCGTTATCGGCCAAACAACTTTGAGACCATATACTACATATCATAAACTATCGAAAAATGGGGAAAAACAACAATTGCGTTTCATAGTTCAGTTTCAAGAGAACCTCCCCTTAAATTAATATCTTTTCGAATTTTTGTTTTTTATTTTATTGTTTTGAAAAACATCTTAAGAGATATTTATGTTTTTATGAGTAGTAAACACTCATAAAGTAAGGTAAGCAAAAACTTTAAATGAGTTTTTCTCGAAATCACATTTTTTAAAACGGCTTGCACTCTAATTCGAAAAGTATTCGTCCGATTGACTCAAATTTTGTTTTATAATTTTAAAAATTAAATATGCTCTGTGTGAAGGTGCACGAAAAATTGGGTTTTTTTTTAATTTATACGGCATTTTATATTTTTTTTTTTAAAAATTTTAAACTTATAAAAACTGTTATAAAAACAACCTTTTTTGATCTTTTTGTTTTCGCTCCCAGGGGAGGAAATATCATGCAAGCCGCAATAGACCTTTCGTTCGCTACCTCAACTTTTACTTATTATTGATGCAAAAAAATTTTGCATCATATAATAATTGTTAATTTAAGACTTAAAAAAAAAATTAAAAAAAATTAAAAAAAAAAAATGTCGATATTTAATAAAATAAAAAAATACAGTCATTCAACAAAGTCCGCTTTTTTACTCAAAAAATTGAAACTGGGTCTTAATTGAGGAACAAATCCACTTTGAGCTCCTTAAAACTTCATTAAAACATACAAAAACTAAGATATTATATACATTTGTATTTCGGTATTTTCTGTAAAATTTAAGAAACAAATTATTTTTCGGTTTTGTTCTGCTGCTGCCCAATTTTTATGTTATTTTAATTTAATGAAACATCAATGTTTTTTTGTTGTGAATGGTTTCATTTATATTATTTAGTTTTTATTTATGATGGTATTTGTATTCAATTTATGTTCATATTGCTTATGCTTTAGTTTTATGCTAATATTTATCAAATACAAACACTAGTACACAAATGTGATTTTTTTGTCCAGACGACTTATAAGAAATCCCGGAATTTTCTTAACTTGTCCCGACAACAGCCTTTCAGGATCTGGCAAGCCTACTTACAACTGTTGTAACTTGCTGAATACAAATTATGTTTGCTTTGATTTTTTGAGTTGAAGAAAATTTATAGATAGAAAATTTTTTTATTCCCAAATAAGATTTTCTTAGCTTTTTGTTTTAGCAGCTGTATTTTATTTCCTAGGTACCTCTGATATTTCAACAAACACTGTCAGTGAGGTCATCTTTTTAGTTAGGCTCACTTCTTTTTGACATGATCTCGTATTTACTTTTCTATACCTGCCACCGTTCCTTATGGATGTTACAAACGGAGACACATGGTCAATATAATACCCCTTTTACAGTATGCGTTGGGCTATAGAAAAAAGTCAGCGTGACGAGTTAGTTCAATTCTCAAATTTTTTAGCCAACTATAATGACAATAATACAGGGAAAGCATTTAGTATCTATAAATTGGTAAACTGTATGAAGTGTGTTATTTTTACCACGTATTCAGAGAAATTAAAAAACGTGACGCAGAGATTGCCTAAAAAAATAATACCAGAGGATAACAGCACTGGTTAAGAATAGATATAGCTCCTAAACTATAAATATTAACTGCATGCTCGTGTTTTTTTTTTCCTGCATAGCATTCTGATATAGTAACCACATGGAGAGTGGGCCGAGAAATCAAACAAAACTACTTCGTATGTGGCCTTTAATAAACTTGAGAATTGGTATGTGCTGAAATGATTATTTTTACCCCAAATTGGTTGATGCAGCTAAAGAACATAGAATTGAGAACGAAACGTAATAATAACGAAAACACTTGTTAGAATGACAAATATATATATAGCACAGTGGCAACACTCGAAGGGAAGAGGCCAGAAGTGGTTACCATTCCACGGCGTTTTATGTGATAAATTAACTCAATTTATGTTTACAAATGTTGAAAAATGCTTACGAAATCTTTATCAGCCGAGTAAGCAACCCGTGGCAAAGAAATAGAAACACCTTCAAATCCAGAGTGACAACAGAAAGAAAGGAACAGAAGAAGAAAAAAATAAAAAAATAAAACAAACATTAACTGACAAACATATGTGAACATATAAAACAACAAAATTGGAATATGTAAGAAATATGAGAAAAATAAACAAAACAGTAAAAAGAATTGTTATAGGAGAAGGCGAAAAAATATTCCTCAAGTAGGAATTGTTATCAATATTTTACAGACTTTTGCAATTTTAGCAGAGCAAACATGTTGGTAAAAAGCATGAGGCATGAAAGGGTGGCAGCACTTGGCGCACTAAAGCACTTGCGGGCTCACGTAGCTAAACAGTCACATACAAGCGAGTACTTAAAAATGTATGAATGTCAAAGCAATGACTAAATAATTCATATTTTCACCAACAAATAAGACAGTTAAAGGGGGTTGCTTTAAGAGGGGTGGTAGTAGACAGTGTTGCGCCTAAGCTAGTCCAAAAAAAAAAAAACAAAGAAAAAAAAATATATTTAAAATGCGGATTAGATAAAAAGAAAGAAGTAGAATTCATGGTGAAAAAAGTGCTGGAAGCGCTGTTGAATCTGTTGTTGTATGGTATCATTAAAAATGTGTATTTAATGTCACACGCAACCAAAATATCCGACTCACTGCTTACTGTCGCGCACCCTAACTTAGAGTCTTTATCTGCCAAATTTGGAAATGAAAGTGACTTGAGCTTTTAAGGCGCTCGATGATTTTATTAAAAAAAAAAAAAATTTCAGCAGCTTAAAAGAAAGCTGAAAATTGAAACTTAAAGTAGGAAATTCCCTTTCTTAATATTCACATTTTTTATATTATATTTCGTTTTAGTTTCCTCTTTAAGGTTGGCCCGAGCCATCATCACACCATCAGTGGACGCCTCCCGCATCCCCAAATCTATTTAGAGAGCAACTCTTTTGAAATGTCGAAAGATTCCAATTTGCGTTACAGTTGAGCTTTTTTTTCTTGTTCCATTGTTGTTTTAGGAATTTTAATAAAAAACATTATGAGTATGACAATAAAAAACAAAAAAATGCAAGCGTTTGAAGGGAGTGGATAAGTATGTGTTTGAGTTTGTGAAGGAACTTTGGGAGTTGGGTGTATTTTTTTATTTTTGAAAAAACTGTTTATTTTTATTATTTGGGGTGTAAGGCGGCGCACAGTGTTGCGTTTCATACAAGCTGGACGGAGAAAAATATTTTGTGGACTTTTTTTAGTCATTTTCGATGTTTAAGATATAGGAAAGCACGAAAAAAGTATTTCAGAGTTTTTGGACAAGTGGGCGTGGCAGCTCCCATACGAATAAAACACATTTTGCGCTATATATTAAAAATGATAAAAGCCACGATAACAAAATCAAAGTAGACGCAAAATATATGTGATGAGTAAGCGCTGTGAAAAATTAAAGAACGATCGGAAATAGCACCTTAAAATTAATAATAACAATTATTAATAATAATAAATGCAGACATATCTTAATGAAACTTTGATCATATGTTTTATTGTTCTTATAGTATAAAAAAATATTTTTTTTAAAATTTTTTTTAGAACTGCGTCGTCTGCTAAAATTTGTTTAAAAAACACTAAAAAATCTAGGCGTGCAGGATTACTGTCCTCAGAAAAGTTAAAAAAAAAGAGAAACGGGGTTTTAATCAGCATCAAAGCGGCCAAGGAATGACCAAAACAAAATTTGGTTGAAAAATAAGAAAATTACGACTTTTTTCGAAAATTTACTTTTTTGCCCCCGAAAAGTCTGTTGTAACACCGGTTCTTTTTGTAGGTTGCCACATGTGTCTATGACAAGGCTGCCAAATATCAGCATCTCTCGTTGACATTTTGTACAGTGACAGTGTTTTGTTTACAACAATTTTTTTCATGTCTTCGATTTTTACGATGGAAGAAAAAATTGAGCCTGATTCACTCGCCTGATGCCTGGTTTGCGTGCCATACTCGTATACCCATGTGTCATCACCAGTAATGATGGATTCGATGAATGTTTCGTCGTTTTCGACCATTTCCAGCATGTCTTTCGAGATAGAAATTCGGTTTCTTTTTTGCATGAAATTGAGTTCTTTCGGTACTAACTTTGCAGCGACACGTCTCAAGCCCAATTTATTCTTCAAAATGTTCTGAACAGATCCAAATGAAATGCCGACGTCCTCTTCTACTTCGTCTTGGCCACTCACAAATCGGTTAAACCACTTGTTGGTTTTCTCATATGATAGAGCAGAGTCACCGTAACATTTCACCAACATTTTACGCGTATCGGCGCAGTTGAAACCATTTTTAACACAAAATTTAATACAAACTCGTTGCTCAATTTTTTCTTCCATTGAAAAATCGAAGACACGAAAGAAGTTGTAAGCAAAACACTGCCACTTTACCAAATGTCAACGAGAGACGCGGATATTTGGCAGCCTTGTCATAAACACATGTGGCTACCTACTAAAAGAACAATTTTCGATTCGGACAGTTAAGTCCGGTTCACAGTGTGAATGAACCTTTCGTTTTGAATGAAACTATAGCGGATATTGTGTACTGGCTAGTGAGTCCGATTTTTTTTTAGTTCCTGGTAAAAACCTCAGCCAGGGCAAGCAAAATCTTACCATTCAACTTTTTCACTTCACTGTAGGAAATTTCAACTTTTAGGAGTAATACTTGCATATAAAAGTATGGTAAAGCTAACAAACAAACAAAGAATTCCACCACAATGATAACATACATAATAGCTGCATTCCAGTTGCACTGGAATAGATCAAATCTCAGTGGAACAGTTTTAGTTCAACTTTATTACAATTTGGCATCACTCGCGATGAAGTGTCATAATACGAGTGCAGAATTCAGATTTGCCAACTATGTTCGTTTTGAAAAAAGTGCTTTAAACTTGGCAGCATTTTAAGTTCAGAAATAGAGCCAGGAAAAGAGCTGGTTCTAATTTTGTTTTTTGCATTGTGAATAAATTAGAGCCACACTCTAAATCAACTTCCACGGGAATGCAGCTAATGATAACTAAAAATAAGTTTTTATAAAAAGTGTTTTATTTGTGTTAAAAAATACGTACAAATTTAAAAAATAGTTTGCTTTTTACACAAAAAACTTTAGTTACAGGATTATTGTGATTAAAACTACCAAAACAATATTTTCAAATTCAGTTTACGCTTACTTTCAGTGAGTTTATCTGAAATAAAATCCACTGATGGCGTCATATCTCTGTACAGATTAAGCAATGTGCGATCGTTTAATCTATTTTCCAACATCGTGCTTCTTAAATAAGTTTTGAGTCGGCGAAGTACTGAAATTGTTCGCTAATTTTGTCACATGAAGTGACTGGAAGAGTTACAAGGATGATTGGTAAATTTAAAATATTACAGAATATTTCTTTATTGCACAGTTCTAATACTTCAAACACTGTCTTTTTTCCATCTTTAATTTTATTTCTAACTTTATACCAAACATTCAGTTTCATTTTTAAATCATCAAAGTCTCCTTCCAAATCATAATAAATTCCAATTAGTTTTTCAAAAGCTCCTAAAGCACCATATCCAGCGGTTTTGTAGCGTCAGGAAATAGTGTTGACATGAATAGTGGAAATAGATGTTTTAAAAATCTAACTCTTACGTTTGAGATAAATCAAACTCTTGTCAAAAAATTTTGACAGAGACAGAGCCAACTGTTGATTAGTGTGAAATCATTTTTTATTTTGTTAGCTTTATGCTTAGAGTATAGCAAATAAATTCTATACAATATTATATTGTGAAGTAACAAACTGAATGTGCGGTAATTTAACAATAAAGTTTTAATACTTCAACCACAGCTCTATCTAGGGAACTAAACACCCTTTCACCCTAGTTGTCATTCAATGCGTGGCGCCATTGCAGTGCTGTTTTTTATAGTTTATGCACTTTTATATTACATAATATTGTTAAAAATTAACAAGAAACACAAATTTCACAAACTTCCTTTTGCTTATGGGGTTTGCTTAAAATTAACAATCACCTGTTTTTGACAGATCTACGGACATTTTTGGTGAGAGAGATATGCTACCAAATAGAATAAGAAAATACGCTTCCACTTTGTTTCTCACACTATGCTCAAATCGAAGAATTGTCACAATACCCCAAGTGGTCCGAATTACAACTAAAAAAATTGAAACATATGTATTATGAACGAATAAGACATGGATAGCGGGTATAGTGGGTAGAGTGCGTGGCCCATAGGCCAGAGAACCTTGGTTCAATTCCCACCTGACGGAAAGATTTTTTCAATTGAATTAATTTTTCTGTTCGGCCGCCACCTGTCTGAGAGTAAAACCTGTCATGAAAAGCTTCTTAAGAACATGAGCCGTTCGGAGTCGGCATAAAACTTGTAGGTCTTTGAAGGTTCTCGATCATTTGTGTTCAAACATTTCACAACACGCACGACACAATTGATCAACGACAATAGATTTGAAGTTTCTGTTTTAGAATTTCGAATTTAGGTTTTTATTCTTTTGATAAAAACTTGTGACTACTTTTCGTGTGAGTTACTTCAATTAAATCCTATTTCTCTCTATCACCACCCATAAATCAATAAAAATGCTATATTTCAGACGAATTTGACTGTATTGAACTTAAATTTTGTAATTTAGTTTGTATGGTAACTCTCGTCAAATGCACCACAAAAATTTGAGTGGTTGAACTATAACAGCGCCTACTTTTCATAAATCATTATGATTCCAGAGTTGTACACGTTTTAATAATGAGACTTAGTGTTTAGATGCTATGATACCGCCTATCTGAATATCATCATATCTGTATGTACCCAAACGGCTCTTTCACAATCTGTCCAAACCAAAATTCAATCAAATTTTGCATATATAATCTTTGGCCTTTTGCACAGTCTTTTGTCTAAAAAAGTGGGTGCGATTAGACCAGGGGCGTGTCATTTTAATTAAAACTAAGCTGTTTCTACACGTTCGTCCAATTTCTGCCAAATTCCGCACATAAATTCTTTAGTATAAGCACTTTTAGCACACTTTAGCACTTTTAGAATAGAAAATTGGGAGGAATTAGACAAAGGGCGTGTCGTGTTCAAAATTTAATTCGTATTGAACCCTCTTTACACTTTTTGTTCGACTTCATTAAAATTTTGCACATATATTCTTGGAGTAATGAGCAGCCTGTTTATTTAATTTAAAGGTCGGCAATACATTTGGAGGCATTCTAGAATCAAAATTTTTTCATTTTAAGTGATTTAAAAATATCTCAAAAATATGTAAAATAAATTTAATAAAGACATCTTGAATATTAAGAAAGTTATAAGCCTAAAAAGAGACCCCTCACACTCCTCGCATAGATTTGTAATACACCAGATGAACATTTTTTCCGGCGCCACTGAAGTCATGTATGTGCGCAATTATGAGAATAATCAAACAAGAGCGCAATCGCCTTGCATGAAAGCTTAACTAAGACTCAAGTAGTATTTTTTTCAATAAGCTTTTTCACATGAACATACTTTGCTTGTATAGAGTTTGATGACCACTGATCCAAAGCAATCATTAAGCGATAAAATAGATTTCGACACTGTCCCAGCAAAAATTTTTAATACAATTTTGATATGCATTCTTAGGAACACTGCTTTCAGAAGGCATTTTAATAGATCCAATTGAGCTCTTTTGCCTACTCGAGAGCATATCCAAAATGCATTTTCATGTACTACTCCACAGAGTTTCGCTTAGTGAAAGCTAGCGGTATATAATTATTTTTCATATTTTTTTATTGTAAATAAAAAATGAAATAGATTTCAGCTGAACTGATCTTGATATAACTTGATCTTGATATTTCTTTTTGGTGTAGATTTTTAGGTCAGCTGCATATAAAAGTCTTTACGAAACAAATATCAATCGTTTCAATCTTTTGACATGTTGTTAATGACATGTCAAACAATGCAAACATTTTATTTTTGATATTACTTTTTAAGCCATTTATTTTTGTTTCTTGTAGCCAAAGTGGACACCTCAAGAAAAGTTAGGTGGTAACAGTGCTTATTGTCTATTGTTCTATAAGCTTTTTGCCTTGGCTTGTTGCAGATTCAAACAATTTTATCCATACATAATTTAACGACTTTCTTCTAAATAAAAGTCAAAAACATCTATTTTTATTGGTTGAAAATTGGAGGAAAAAATATGAATTTATGATTGAAAAAGTAAACATTTTTTATAGACTGCAATATTTTATTCTCGTTCAAAATGTCAAGTATGAACTATTAATCAATATCTGGGTCAGCTTTGGATGAGTCTCCAAGTCGTCAAATGTCGGTTGTTGAATTTATCATTGTAAATAATAATAATACGTGTAATAATAAGAATACTTGATCAGTTGTACATGTTTATTTATATTAAAACCATTTTGTGAATTCATGTTTAGAATTTTGACAATAAAATGTCCAAAACGAAGAGTAGTAAAAATGAAGCATAAAAACTTGCAATCAAAATTGTATGGAACAATGTATAAAATTGTGGTAACGGAGCTCCGATTGCAGTCACTCATATTGGAATGCAACAAGGGCGAGTCATTTTACATAAAGAACAACAAACAAAACAACATCAGTAAAAATAAGATAACAAAAAGCATATTACTAGACATGAGAATGCGTACAGTTTGGAAACAATTGCAACAACAACAACCAACAGCTTTCACAACAATAACGCAATATTATGGATATCTTTTTTAACTTGAAGGCTTTTTCCAATTTTTTTTTTTTGCTGTTATACCAAAGTAGGCACATTTTCCATTTAAAGGCAACTGCTCCTTTTATAATCCTTGTTACTCTGCGCTTAAGCGTTTCTTATTATTTATGTCATATTAATGTTTTGCTCATGGTTATTAGTATGCTTTTAATTATTATTTTTTTCTGTTGTTGTTTTTCTTCAACAGATGGCACATTGACAATTAAAATAACTCAATAGTGCTCAAAGCATTTTTTTAATGTTAACATTTTAATTTTTGTATCGTTCTAAGAGTACAATCTAAGAGTGAAACCTCTAATCTATACCAATGACCCATCAGAGGTTGAATCTTACTACGGCATAACGCAATCTGGCGCGATCCATTTAAGTAGTTAGCTAATCAGCCTGTAGGATGGTGCTTGAGCGCCGCTCTCGTCCATGAGCGCTTATGTTTTGGTGGGACTTTGAAATGAGATCTCAATTCGTGTACCTTCCGGATCGTTGGCTTATTTCGTTCGAACTTTTTCGTTCGAGCACTCTTAATGCTCAAAAAATGCATCAAATGAGACTTTTAATGCTCATGAGACAGCTTATGAGTTACTTACGGAAATAAAGGACAGGAATGAAAGTAAAAATTTTATAGAAAAATTGAGTGCATTTACAACTTTTCTGATTTCTGTAGACTACTTGGACAAAAGTTCATGCTTCAGTGACCAAAAGGATTCACATGGCTTATATATAAATACAACTAGTTGGGTTATTGAAAATTTTTTGGGTTTTATATAGTCCTAGGAAAAAGAATATAAGGGGACCTTAGTTGTTCAAGTCAAACCTATTTGTCAAAAATATCCAAGACTTTATTCCTAGGAGCCCAATAAAGCAACAAAGTTCTAACGACTGCACTAGTTTGAAAAATATGGCAAGTCGAATCTATTTTCAGTATTTTTGGAACTAAATATTTTTGTTGGGCTTAATTTTTAGTGTATAAAAAGATTTGAAGAAAATTTAAAAAATTAAATTAATAATTAAATTTAAATCCATTATAATGAAAGGCCTTCCATTAGATGATGATTCTAGTGATGATTTGATATATTTTCTATATATGCTAAATGAATTTATTTATTTTTTGTTTTGTTTTAAAAATTTAAACGTCTTTTTTTAATTTAAAGCAGAGTCGCACAGCTGCTTAGCCCGTGCGAAAAGCTCTTTTTGTGGTTTTATATCAGGAGTGCGCAAAAGGCCGTACATGGGCGGATAGCTTTCACATGCATACGACAGCTTCAATTAAAAAAGCTTTTTAGTCGAGTTGAAAACTTATTACACTGAATAAAATTATACGATCAGTCGCTGTGTGAGCTTCATGCTGCTTGCTTCTGCGTTGCCTTATTGAACACAACATATCACACTTGCGTTTGTCCGTTCATTCGATACGATCAGTCGTTGTACGAACTTCATGCTGTTAAGTTACGGCTGCTCTATTCTGCGTTGTCTAAGGTTGCGAGCATAGTGTACGCTTATTGGTTAGCCAATACAAAAAAAAAAAAACATTGGAGCAATAAAGAAACCAAGGCATGCATCTCTTTTGCACTTATGTGTTTTTTGCAACCTTATAGAATATGAGAAGCTATCATTCTCGCGTTATACTGTGATCGTACGAATGAACAAACTCGTGCTTTTCGTTCAGTGCAAACTCTTAAAACAAAAGCTTTGCAATACAGTAACAAAAATGTGAATGTGTAATTTTGCGCACCCCTGTTTTATATCATTGAGTAGCATTCTGTTGCTCGGGTACAAAGTGCTTTCTTCCACCAATGCCCATCAATGGTTTAAAGCATTGGTGGTAGTTTGTTTGTATCTGTTTGCTAGTCTTGGCGTTGCATCATGTATCGGCATATCTCTATGCATGACCATTTCCAAATTTTTTAAAACTTGGCACACTCAATACTAATGGAATTGCGAAAAGAATAAAATTCTAACTTATGCAATTTTTAGCATATGGTCACTAGAACAAGTGAAAACAAGCAAAATTTTTCGATTTTTAAGGACCTAAAATTATCGATTTATAAGCTTCTAGTTAGCCTAGAGACATTTTTAAGGTATAATTTTAAGGAAGAGTGACATTAAAAACCGAGCAAATTTTTGTACAAAAGGAAACACAATTTCCGTATCTAAAAATTTTATATTAGACACTTTCATTAACAAAAAAAGGTAACTTTATGAAATGTCCTAAATTAAACATACATAAGTGAAAACGAAAAAATTGTTGATACGGGCTTCTCATGATATCGATTATATATTGTTAAAAATTTCAACAACAATTACAAAATTACAATGAAATTGATTTTCTAAATTGGAAGCTATCATGTGTGGCTCTAAAATGCCTTTCGTTTGATTCTAAATTTGCACCTGTCAGTAAAGTCCTAACGTGCAGCACACACAAATGAAATAATTGTGTTTCTGTTTTTTTTTAAGGGACCCATGAATAACAAAGATGCTGATGTCAGCCGAACAATGTCTGCCCGTAGCGATCACCAGTTACAACGATTTTTGGGTGATCCATACTTCAATAATTTGGGTAGAGTAAAGGAGTTGCAACTTCTGGAAAAAGTATTTAGAAAAGCAAATACACCGCTCATTTCGGCAGCACCCGTCGAAACGTTTTAATGATAACTTTTTTAAAAGCTAATGCAAATTTCTTAGCGTGTTGACGTATTGACGTATAATTTCTTAGAGTGTTGACGTCAAGTACAAAAGAAATAGTACTTTAACACGAAATATAGTGGATAATTTCATTTTATTGAAGTACTAGCAAAACCCAGTGGTCTGCGGCTTCGCCACGGTCGTTCCAGCAAACATACTTTTTTATTTGTGAGCGGTAAAAGGGGGTGTGACAATCTTTTTTCCTTAAACCATCTCGTTCTCGAAAACAATCTACTGTCAAAATTTTAGCGCAATCGGCCCAGAAGTTTTGGAGTCTTAATGATTTCTTAAAAGTGAGCGTGTTTATAGTGCCACTGCGCCCATTTTTAGTACAGTTGCCGACGGTAAGCATACAAACTTAATTACCAAATTTCAGTCTTATACGAAAAGAACACCATATATTTGTATGGAAAACCTTATGAAATTCCTTTAACTTCTCTCCTATTATTGTTAAATTCTCAATAAAGCAATATATGCAAGCACACATTTCAGCATATACAAAAGTGCATAAGAAAGGAAAGAATAATAAAAATGACAAAACGACAATTTTGAGTTGAGTAAAAAAGTGATGTAACTTCCGATACATTTTATATTGTGTTTTCATTTGAAGACTATCTGGGGGTGACAGTCTTTTTAGTGTTATGGTGGTATCGACCAACACTGCTTAGAATTATTTTTTAGGAAGGTATTGTAAGCCTCGGGTTGGTTATACATGTGTATTTAACATTTAACATATATAGTTGAACCAATGTGGCTTTTGTTAAGGAACTTCTTAACCCATTTCAGTCCACTACCAGAACGCATTGGAATATCGTAATGAAATTTTCAGGCTTTGTTGTTATTGACCAAATTAAGAAATTTCTAAAGTTTAAGATTTTCCCGATTTCCCATTTTTCGGCTACGAGGTGGCCCAAAATCGACCAATGGCCAATATTTATACAGAAATTTGAAAATTCTAAATGAAATATGGCAATTTTTTTTTTAAATGAAATATTTCTAATGCCCGTATGATACTTAATTTTTTTTGTCCAATTTTAAAATCTGAATACAAGTGTCGCGTGAGCAGGACAGACATATATTGTAAGAAAAGGATAAACGTTGTTACTTTGTTACTTCTGGTGCTTTGAAGAGCAGCTGCATTAAATAAATTAATATTAGCTACACACATCACTTCCCATTCAGCATACATTTATATTAAATAGTTTTGTTTACTCTAAAAATGTCAAATTTATTACTAACAGCAAAGTAAATATTTGAACGAAACTCAACGAAGAACGAATTGAAAGAAACGGCAAAAAAAATGCAGAGAAAATACAGTCCGTCCTACAAATTTTTCTCCAATTCGTACTATATGTGTACTCACTCACACCAATTAAATCCATGCATTCGTGCTATTTGAACTGCTCTAGTTTTAATTTTCAATGACAAAAGTTGTAAAAAAAATTAAGTAACATACGGGCATTAGCATATGTTGAAAAATGAATTCCTCATTCTCCGTTGAATCATAAAGTGCGTCTTGATTTCGCTGGAAGAGTGAATCTAGTATACTTGAATTCATGGTAGAATAAAGCTCGTATGATACTTCATTTTTTTGTCCAATTTTAAAGTCTGAAAACAAGTGGCGCGTGGGTAGGACATACATATTTTGTAAGGAAAGGATAAACGTTGTTACTTTTTTTATTTCTGGTGTTTTTAAGAGCAGCTTCATTTACTAAATTAATTTTAGCTACACACATCACTTCCAATTCAGCATACAATTTTCTTAAATAGTTTTGTTTACTCTAAAAATGTCAAATTAATTATTAAAAGGAAAATATTTCACAGTAAATATTTGATCGAAACTTAATGACGAACGAATTGAAACGAATGCAATGAAAATACAGTCCGTCCCACATTTTTTTCTCCAATTCGTACTATATGCGTACTCACTCACACTAATTAAATCTATTCATTCGTACTATTTAAAATGCTCTAGTTATCATTTTCAATGAGTAATTTAATGACTGATGGCCAACCACCATAACTGCAAAAAAAAAAAAAAAAAAAACGCAAAAACAAATCTGATGATGCTACTTTCTTTTTTCTACCTTGCATGTAACTGCATCGACAGTTTGTTGAGGCACATATACTACATTTGTGTGTAGATTCCTCTGCGTCAGAATCATTCAACGTAACATTAATCCAATATTACAATATCTAACATTATATATTTTCAATTTATTTGTAGCTCATTAAAAATACTAGTAAAATTTATTATCACTGAACACAGGCATTGCTGCCAAAATTGTAACTGATAAGACTTTGTTTTCATATTACAAGTAACATTTCAACATTTGGGGAGTTCCCGAAATACATTTTATGAAAGCGACACATTGACGATGAACACGACGTTACGCCCTCTGTAAAATTTTTGGGTATTTTTATTTATTATGAAGGTGAATTTGGTAAATATGTCTCAACGTTGCTCATATTGCTGTCTTACTTACTTACTTACGTGGCCGTAACAACCCGTGTCCGGGTTTCGACCGACCTCATGACCCAATCAGCGTAATCGCTGCACAGTTATACGCCGAACTACGTCAATGTCTTCGTAGAGCTCATACAGCTCGTGGTTCATTCGGATGCGATAGTCATCGCCGACTCGAACAGGACCGAAGATTTTGCGAAAAACTTTTCTCTCGAACACCCCCAGAGCGGCTGCGTCAGTTTGCGAAACTACCCGTGCCTCAGCGCCATAAAGCAGCACAGGTAGAACGAGCGTCTTGTAGAGTGTTAGTTTTGTGGATCGAGAGAGGGCTCTGGAACTTAGTTGCTTACTGAGCCCGTAGTAGCACCTATTAGCAATTATTGTTCTTCGCTTTATCGCCAGGCTGATTTCGTTGTTGGAATTAATGGCGGTGCCAAGGTATACAAACTCCTTGACTACTTTAAAGTTATAGCTGCCGGATGAAACGTGGGAGCTTAAACGCCGCGCTCCCTTGTTTGTAGACAGCATATACTTTGTTTTACCCACATTTATCGTCAAACCCACTTTGGCTGATTCATTTTCGATATCGGTGAAAGCAGCGGTAACATCTCTCATGGTTCTGCCGACAATGTCAATATCATCAGCGTACGCAAGGAGCTGAACACCTTTATAGAAAATGGTGCCATTACGATGCACACCGGCCTTTCGTACGATCCCCTCCATGATGATGTTGAAGAGATCGCATGACAGTGGATCTCCTTGCCTGAAACCTCTTTCGGTATTGAAGGTTTCGGAGAGGTCATTTCCTACCTTGACGGAGCTGCGTGTGTTGCTCAACGTCATTCTGCAAAGTCTAATCAACTTTGCAGGTGTACCGAACTCAGACATTGTTGCGTAAATGCAATCCCTTCTCGGGCTATCGAACGCAGCTTTAAAATCGACAAAGAGATGGTGTGTGTCAATTTGATTTTCGTGGGTTTTCTCCAGGATTTGTCGTTGCGTGAAAATCTGGTCTATGGTGGACTTACCAGGTCGAAAGCCACACTGATAAGGTCCAATTAGTGTTTTTGTAATCGGCTTTAATCTTTCACACAGTACGCTTGAGAGATGCGAACTTATATGCGATGGAAATAAGACAGATACCTCTATAACTTGCGCAGATTGTTGGGTCTCCTTTCTTAAGTATAGGGCACAGTACACTGAGGTTCCAATCGTCGGGCATGCTTTCTGCTAGCCATATTTTGCTGATGAGCTGATGCATGCGCCTTATCAATTCATCGCCACCGGTTTTAAACAGTTCAGATGACAGGCCGTCAGCACCCGCTGCTTTATTGTTTTTGAGTCGTTGGATATCAACTCGAACCTCTTCATGGCTAGGTGGTGGTGCTTCCACTCCGTCATCGTTGATTGGTGGCTCTGAACTGCGCTCTCCATGGGCGGCATTGGTGGAATCGTCGCCAGTAAGTAAATTGGAGAAGTGCCGTCTCCACAATCACAGCACACACTGTGTATCCGTATTCAGATCTCCATTTTCGTTTCTACAAGTGGATGCTCCGGGCTTGGAACCTTGGGTTAGACGCTTAACCTTAATATTGCTGTCACCATTATAAAAAAAATTCTGCATTTCAGCCCTTAAAAGGACTTTGTCCGATCACCTTATGATCAATTGTGTTGTGGGTGTTGTGAAATGTTTGAACACAAATTATCGAGAACCGGACCTAGAGGCTTTATGCCCGACTCCGAAAGGATTATGTTCTCAAGAAGCTTTACATGACCGTTTTTATTTTCTATGTATTGTCATTGGCTGCAGAGAGGTGACTGTCGAACAGAAAAATTAATTCAATTCAGTGTCAGATGGGGGGCGGGGGGGACTCCAACGTGTGTTCTCTCCATTATTGAATGATTTATTGTTTAGAGAGCATGCTAAGGTTTTTAATCAATACTTCAATTAATAGAAGGCCGTAAAGAAATGCTACAAGCCTTTACTGGCAACTTAAATTACCATGGGTTATGTGCTTATGGTTTTGTTGCCTGTACATGTATGTGTAATATTTTTTTGCTGATATCTCGAATTACCGCACGCTGCGTTGCCAACATTTCTTTTTTTTTCTTTTCAATAATAATTCATATGTTGTACAATACAATTTTTTCTTACTATTTCCTTTTCTTCTCATCATTCTCTCATTTAATTCTTATATTTTTCACATTTTTCATTGAATGTGTAAAATATTTTTGTTCTTTTGTTATATATTGCAACATGTGTATTTGTATTCCTTTGGTTTTTCATCATCATCTTTTTGTTTTCCTGGCATATATTAAATACTATGAAATGTTGCTGATTGCTAAAATATTTGTTGTTCTTTTTTATTTTTATTATAGTTGCAGATAGTTGGAGTCAAGTCGACGTCATGACGTTCATGCCGTATTTAAGTGATTTTAACATTTGTACATTTTAGATTGGATTTTCTACAATATTGAGTTTCTTAAATGAGTTCTTGGATTAATCTTAATATGCATTATTTTAACTAGTTAGATTTAATCTTAAATTTAAACCCATATTACAAAGCTCTAATTTTTTGAATAAATTTATAATATTTTTGGAATATCAACTAAGAGATTTATTAATGAAATATGACAGTCTCAAGTGAATTTAAATGAAAGTCAATTTTAACAAGCTTAAGTGAAATCCAAAACATCAATTCATATATTGACAATGAACTCATCGGCAAAAAACTCTGCAATATTTTTATACCAAAACTGATGGCACATCAACAATACGAGTGAAAATAATGGAATACAAATTCATAAAAAAATTTTTGCTAATATAAGCCTTGAATGAAATCTTAAATAAACGCTCTGAAAAAATGGTTTAAAATAAAATTGTAGCACAATCAAAGACACGTTGTAGGAAAAACATTGAAAAACAAACCCTTCCGAACAGCAGGAACAACAATAGCGGTAAACCGGAAAATGTTAACAAATAACAACAGCAACGCAGTGCATACAAAATAGCAACAGCACGAAAAAAAAAAAAAATGAAAAAAGTTTGAAAAAAGCTGGGAAAAATACATGCATCGAAAAAAAGTTAAAAGAAAAAAAAAATTGCGGGAAATGTGAACGAAGAATGCATCGTAAATTGCGGCTTGTGGATGATCAGAAATGCGTGTGTGCCAGACAAAAAAGAAAAGCAAAAATTCCTAAAAAAAAGCAAGGAAAGGGTGACTAGAGAATACTTACTTTTACAGATTGTAGAGAAATTGAGCAGGAAGAAATCATAATGGAGGAAATCAAACAAACAGGATGAAGTAGAAGAAAAACCTGCATATATAACATATGCAACTAGTGTGTAGTCAATTCAAAAAAGGATTTGAATTCCGACACCAAATAATAAAGTTGAATATCAAGATGATGATGATCAATTTAACACTGTCAACAACTAAATTATATTTGCTTATTGCTTTTGCGAAAAATGTGAACTGAAATAAATACGAACATAAAACAAAATAAATATTCAAATAAGAATTTTAAAAGAGAAGACAAAAGAAGAAAAAAAAAATATAATGTTATGGTATACAAACTGATTTGCAAAATGATATATATTCTTTTTTTTTTATGCAAGAAAAACAACAAAAACGAAAATGAAGTCACTTCATAGTGTTTAACAACGTGTTTGTCATACGAGCGTCTGGGAGTGTCCCATGATGTCCATGAGTGCCTCTTGCTTAGGAGACATAAACACATGCTTCTGTAATCGTTGTTGTTGTTGTTATTATTGTTATGATTGTCCCCATCCTCATGTTACGGCCTAGCTTCAAGTTTAGCTTATTTAAGCAGCGTAAAACAAGACAGCATGAGCGAACGAAGTAGTACAATAAAAAAATAATACAGAAAAAAGTGGGACTGAGTTAGTAGCAGAATAGTTGCTACAATTTTTATTGATCAATATTGATCTTAATAAATAAGTTAGGGGAATAGTTAGCAAAACCTTGAAATCTACCTAGTTATTACATATCAAGCCGAGAAACAATATCATATTATTTATCACGTCGAGACTTGCCAAAAAGTTGAGAAATAAGTAAACGCTGTATTGTTTCCAAGCCATTAAAACTGCAAAATGGAAATGAAAATCTACAAAATGAAAAGAAAACGAAAGAAATGAAACTAATATATATTTGAAATTTAGATGAATACTTAAACTAAATTTAAATAAACTTTAAATATGGAATAAATGTAATGAAAATATGATAAATAATTCGAATTTATTATGATATCTTAAAATATATGAAGTTTTCATAGCAAAACGACCATCTGTAGTATTTATTGAATTTATTTATTGTATCTTACTGAATATGAAGAAAAAAAAGTAACAAAATCGATATTGGTTTCATTTGCCATATAAGTGATGTTTTGGCATATTTTTTGTCTTTGTACGATGAATATAAAACGCTGTAGGTATAACCCAAAGAGTGAAGAAAAACGTCACATGTGTTTGAAAGCACATATAACTGAAATTTGTGAAAAAGACCCTTTTAAAAACAGCGCCAAAAGACATAGTTCTACGTCAAGACAAAACTGAAGTAATTTGAGTAGTGCTAACTTCTATTCCAACTAACAGTTTAATCGTTTTACAGAAATCAATCGACAATCAACAATCGAAAAACCAATGAAAATGCACTTTTCCACAAACACTTTTATTGGATAGATTGTGCCCAAAGACAAAACATCGTTACGGCAAAGACATAAAGACTGTTAGATTCCCAAGAACAATATACTTTGAATCAAAAACTTAGATTCTTGTGGCAAAGACGCACGTCTTTAAAAAAGCATGGGAAAGTCGTAAAAGTAAAGAAAATGTACTTTGGCACAAAGACTTTTATTTACGGCATATTTACGGCATATTACGGCATCATATATTTACGGCAAAGACGCAGAATGTTAGATCCTTGATTTTAAGTACATGGCTTCATGAAACTAATGGCTTTCTTGGCTTCTCTTTGCTTCTTGCATTTGTTATAACAAGAACATTTAATTAAATTAAATTTAATTAAATTAAATATGAAATTAAAAATCTTATCTTCGCCTGCCGTGGGGATTTGAACCCACACACACTGATACCACCGATTGAGAAGTCACTACACTACGCATCGAGCCAAACTCCTTCGTTACGCAGAGTGATTGATTCAATATTATTTACAACTGAAGCTATGCTGCAGCATAACACAATAATCTAGATTTCTGTTGGTTAGCTATCAACAGAATACGGCGGCATACTGAATCTGTTAACATAGCTGTAGTTATGTCAGCAAACAGTAGTAAGGCTTTTTGTTGATGAAATGTAATAAAATTTACTGGTGTGAATAATAACCTGTGTTTTTTACAATTACAATTCAGTGTTGGCACTCGCACACAATTTTCTTATTCTTTGCATACATACATGATTTTGAAGAAAACATTCCTTAAAGTAACAGACTTTGTCTTTGAAGCAATGAAGCTTTTTCTTTGTTTTTCTTAATTGCTGATTTATATGTTAATTTTACATACTTTTTGAATTCCTTGTTAACAAAGAATTAAATCGTTATAGTAAATATTTTATATTGTGCGAAAGATATTTTGTTTACAGTTTTACAAGAACTTTTTTTCTTTGATTTTAAGGCATTCAGTTCTCTCGGTGTGTAGTATCCGAAGTGCAAGTTACCAAAAACTTTGAACCTACCAGAATAAAATGAGAACTACATTTAATTTACTTTAATTTACTAAAAAATAAATAATCTTTCCTTCTCAGTAGATTTGTTCAAATAAATTTCTTAATTAAGTATTTATGTTACAAACAAATGTTCATTTTGTGAGCATTTTAATAACTTTTATCGATCTATATAAGTAGCAACGAAAATATAGCTTAAAGAAAGAACATATTTTAAGTCGACTAAATGACATGTAATTTAAACATAATCAATAAAATAAATTAAAATTAAATCATATGAGCTCAAATGTAGCTTTAAATTGGTAATGTCAAAAGAAGTTATCAATAAAACGAAAAAATATAAAATTAGAATAAGTACCAAGACTCAAGGGAATGGAAACAAAAAATTAAATTTTATTTATAGAGCAACGCATTGGAACTGAACTAAATTGAATCAGACTCAACTATTATCTATTCAGAATGAAATGAATTGCGTAAAAATAAAGAGGCAACAAACCAAAAGGTTACAATATTAATATGTATGTTTAAATGAAGGAAGTAAAAGAAGTCGTTGATGTGTGCGACGCACAGTGCATTGATCCGTGCATGCTGAACGAGAAAATGTTAAAATTGAATTGTGAACTGTGAGCATGTAAAACTGTTAAATGTTTTCATGTGAACATTTTTCATTTCTTCGATTTTTACGTAAGAATAAGAATTGTTAAAAGTTGGTATAAATTGTTACACTTATAATTTTTTTTGAATAGTTCCTAATACTCTAAAGAGCAGAAAATGAACATTTATATCTATACTCTAATATTTTATAAAAAGTTAATCACGTGTGTTCGGGACCCCAAAGCTAAGAAACGGCACGCACTATTTCAATAATTATTTTTCTTTTGTATACATTTTTCTAATAATTATTTAAATAAATAATCAAAATAAAGAGAGCATAACCCTACAATTTCTTTATTCTTATCTAAGCTTCTTATTTAAGCTCCATGTAACGCTAAACAGGTTATACGCAAGGCTGGCAAGATAAAAAATTGTTGTTTTGAACAACTTATTATTTCTTCTTTGCTGCGAGATAAAAACTATATTTTCAAGGTATTTTTGAGCTAGATAAAAATAGTTAACAAGGTCCGGAAAAAAAGAGACATCAACATGTCTCTTGTTTGTAACCAAATCTGCCAACTTTTTGAATGTAAAAATACCGCCACTATTATAAAAGCACCGACAAAAATTA
This sequence comes from Coremacera marginata, assembly GCA_914767935.1. Taxonomy (NCBI): domain Eukaryota; kingdom Metazoa; phylum Arthropoda; class Insecta; order Diptera; family Sciomyzidae; genus Coremacera; species Coremacera marginata. The sequence continues at coordinate 61,489,611 of OU612045.1, read as the reverse complement.
ACTAGAACAAGTTTTCAGTTTAAACGAGAGATATTTAATGTTAAAATAATTGGGCTCTGGCTTTAAATTCAGTTTTGAAGGCAAATTTATATATATGTACAAAATATTTTTAATAATTTTTTTGATTTTTTTCCTTGAAAAATTTTCTACAAACCCGTCATATATTTTTTATGCCTCAGAGCTGCTATTTTTTAAGGTATAAAAAAGTACACTAGTGCAATTTAAAAAATTGTAAGATCAGGATGATAGAGGACTTAAAGATTTTTAAAGCGAAGCTTTTTACGCCTCGTTCTGTGATTTGCTTCAGTGAAATCTGAAAAACTTTCGAAAGTTTTTTTTTAGAAATTGATGGTTTCTTTCCGGCATGCTCTTATTATAACAAGAAAATTTAATATTTTAAATATTAAAAATATTTTTTTGCTGACCTCGGTATTGAACTCGTACCCTCTGATGAAGAGTTCTATACACTATCCACCAGGCCACAAAGCTTTGTTAGATTTAAATGTTGATTTCATGTTAAGTATAACAGAAGCTATGCTGCAATAGATCGTCGCAATTTATCAATAGATAGATAATTATGTATTGGCTTTACTACAAAAATTTGCTTCTACTTGCCACAAGATATCACCAGCGTCTGTGTGTTTTGTTTTTTGTTGATGTGAATGCGCGAAGGAAAACACCGATGCTGGTGACATCTTGTATCAAGTAGAAGCAAATTTGTGTTAGTTTTTGTAGGATAGTCAGTACACAATCATCCATCTATTAATAGATTATGCTGCTATGTAGCAGGCGGACACACTGGATGCTGATCAAAAATATATATACTTTTCTATACCTGCCACAACTCCTTATCGGTGTTACAAACGGAATGACAAAGTTAATATACCCCTTACGCAGTACGCGTTGGGGTATAAAAATGAATTTTATGGCAAACAATTCTTTCTTTATTGAATGTTTTGAAATCAATTTTGTAGCAATAAAAAAAAAGTAATAAAGATAATGCAATGAATTCAAGACCCTTACTTCTAGCAATAAAAGTTTGTAAATATAGTTGTTGCTCGGCCTGCCAACTAAATTTTTAAATAAATAAAAATTCAATAATAATATATTAAAGTTATATGATCTTTTCAATCATATGTATATCTGCAGAGGTTGCATTGTTAGCGTTTACAAAAAATCTTTCTTCAAAAAGTTTTTGTACAGCGAAAATGATCGACCTACATCAACGGACGTAATTGGACTATATTTGAAAGTAGATAGTTCACCGGGAATATATTCACTTTCAAAATTATCACCGAGATCAAAATTTCATAAATTTTTTAAAACCACTCTTTTTTTGAGCACACCAATTACAACTTTTTTCACAACATATATTTTTTTAACAAAATCATCAATTAAACTAATTTATCCTGAAAGGTCCCTCCCTTCCTTTTAATGGTGATTCACTAAGAAATCCATAGTTTGTGTTAATACAAGCTAGTTGAATTTGAAGAGAAAGTAAATTTAATAATTCATTAGCTTTTTTAATAGAAAATGCATCTGAATCATCAAAATTGTTGACTACATTTTTGAAAAAAAAGGGAAATTAATAAAAATTGGGAAAATATGCGGAAAATATGGAAATATTGTCGAAAATGCCGAAATATGCAAATACATTTGAATGCCATTTTAAAGCAAATTCAATGATTAGTAAAGATATGTAGTAAATTTTATTCTAGAAATATCCACAAAAAATATGCATTTGCATAAGAATCCGCACCCTAGTTATCACAAATGACAATTTAAAAATAATGTTTAGTTATTGTCACTTTATTCGTTATCTAATTATAGCTGTATTTGTATTCCAGTTTTATGAGAGGTGCCACATCGGCTTATAAAAGCGCTTATAAAAGTAAGGAATTAAATGACTTCTATTGAGTTTTTTCTTGTAATTTTACCTCTTTTCAAAATATGACACAAAATTTATATGAGCTCTATGGAAGATATCACGCCCACTTTCCAAAAATTCCTGAAAATATCTTTTTCATACTTTTTTATACCATAATCATAGAAAACGATCACAAAAGTTCATCAAATTATTTTTCTTGTCTAACTTGTACTAAACGATTCACTATGCGATGTCGGCTTAAGTTAGATTTATTTACTTTTTGCGTTTTTATTCTTTTTACTTAAAGAATTGTTAAGTCGCGGGTCTTTGAGGTCTTCTTCGTTCGTGCTGGTGTTTTATCAGTTTATTTTTTCTTATAATTCTTTGCTTTAATTTTTTTTCTGTCGTATGTCGATGTTGCTCTATATTTTTATAGCTCTTGTTGCGTTTTATGTTTGGCTTCAAGAATTATTGTTGTTAGTGATTTGTTTTTATCTCGTAGACGCTGATGGAATTGTCGATGGGGTTAAGGCATGGGCAGAGGGCTTGGCCTTACCCTTCAGTGGAAAATCTTACTAGTCATGAAATTAACTTAATTAATTTAATTTACTTAATTTAATTTAATTTAATTTAATTTACTACTAAAAATTAAACTAGTAAAAAAAAAAAAATAAATCTCTTCAACTAATTAAATCGTACTAAATTTTAAATCTTATCAGAAAGCTTCTAGTTAATTTATTAACTGTAGTCCTGTTAGATAACTTAGTAATACCAGCTGTTTTACTAGTTAATATTTCTCACATTTAACCATTAATAATGCAAAATTTAATAAAATTTTACTTAAAAAACTTATTTTTACTACACTTTTTTAATTAAAAACCAGACAACTTTAAAATAATGTGTTGAAAATATTGTAGATGTCTGAAAATATTTTAATACAATTTATATAGTAATATAAAACTTTTGCTATTGCAGTTGCAGTTTAACATATACGAGTATTGTTTAATTTTGCTTTATTTGCAAGGAATTGTGCTTTATTTTAAACAATCAAAGATTGCTATGAAATTTATAGTAAAACTAGCAGGACCCGGTTGTCCGCGGCTTCACCACGGACGTTCCAGCAACCATATATTTTTAATTTGTTGGCGGTAAAAGGGGTGTGGCCAAACATTTTTTTCCATAAACCAATGTATCCCAATGAATCAATAAACCAATGTAATACCCAATGTATCTGAGACATGAAGCAATCCATTGTCAAGAGAAATGTTCCTTCTCCTATTTTTAGTAAAAGAGCTGCAAATACAGCGGTATCGTGATCTCCTCTTAAATGGACACGCATATTTGTTGTCAATTGAAGTTTCTTGACATATTGACAGACATTTGATTTCTTCATGATAACTGTTACTGTATCAGCTCGGGTGGCCTTGAGTACAACCGGTAGTGTTTGACGGAAGTCGTCAGAGAATAACAAAGTTATACCACCTATCACACGACCTGATGACCTAACATCTTCTAACATGATATCAACAGCATCAATATGGGCCTTATGTGTCATGGTGCATTCATCCCAAACAACTTATGATGCTTCTTTGAGTACTTTTGCAATAGCACCGCTTTAACGAATTGAGCATGAATGTGTTGTTTTACATGGTGAAACTGAAAGCCGCAACTTAAATGTTGAGTGAGTAGTTCGACCGCCACTTAGAAGTGTTGCTGCAATTCCGGACGATGCTACTGCAATTGCAATTTTTCGTACATGACAAACTTTAGCAAGAATTATATTAGCTAGAAGGTCTTGCCAGTACTGGTAGGTAGGGCCATCAATAAAAAAATGTTTGTTGTTACACTTCATTATTCGTTACACTTTGTAATATTTTGTTGTAGACATTTATCTGTTCTGGAGTTAATTTTAATTCCTACTCAGATATATCTACTTCAGTATTATTTCTTTGGGGTTGTGGCAAACCGAAATCTTTTAAACGTTTTCCAAACATGTAAATCGTACTCTCAATCGAAGCCAAGCCCTCGTTAAAAAAAGTAACATATCATTGTAAGGTATTTCCAGATTATTTTGTTGTGAGCGATGTCTGTGCAAAATATCATCGCAAAATTGAAATCGTTCCATAACTGTAATGCGTTGAACATTTCGCAAAGAATCAGCATTATTGCAAACACCTCTCTGAGTCGGAAAGCTTTTTCAGAGATGGCGGCATCAGACAGTGCATTTCTCCAATGGTCGTCACTTTCAAGAAGACCTAAAGCTTCGCATGCCACGCGGTATGTCGGATGCAACACACCATATACAGTTCTTAAATAAGTGAAAATTGTAGGACCCTTTATGTGTTCCAACAGAAGTCGAAGGTAAAAGTATTCAGAATAATTGCAATGATTCGTGTAAACTCTACCTAGAGCCGAATCACATTTAACTTCAACCCATCCTTCAACATTTTGAGCTCGTTTCCGTAGATTCTATTTCTTTAGAGTTCATGTATAATATGAAGAAACTTGGCTGCAGAGCAAGGTTTTTTTAAATCACAGTAAAATATACCCTATGTCCGTTTTCCAAATGTACTGCCAAGTATATCAATGCAGGATAAAGTTCATAAAAAGTTATGGTAAAATTAATATGTTAAGCCTACTCTCCAAGACCATGTACATAGGCTTTAGTAAACTATTTTTTCAAGCAAAAGAATATAAATTAATCCTTCTTTGCTATTAATTCAATTCAACTCAAATTAGCTCTATCCCAACAAGGTCGGGTACTCTGTTAGTGATTTAAAATTATTTATGAATTGGCTTACTACAGCTACGCCCATTTTAATGATATTTGCTGACAGTCAGCAAAATTACCAAATTTTAGTCCAAACAACCAAAACCATCTGAAAAACCATCATTTTTATTTTTTGTGGGTGGTAAAAGGGGTTGTGGCAATCCACTTTTCGTACAGTTGCCGACAGTCAGCAAACAAATCTAACTACAAAATTCTAGTCTAATTCGGCCAAAACCGTCTGAAATAAAGCATTTTTTGATTTGTGGGCGGTAAAAGGGGGTGTGGCAAAATTTATATAGCCTATGTTCAGCACAGTAATTTAAGGAATCGTTTGATATAGGTTTCATAAAAATCCTTTTAGTAGTTTAGGATTCTATTCGGAACATACATACATACTACATACAAACAAACAAAAATATTATATTGATATATGAATATATTATTTTTTTAAAATTTTTTTTAATAAATGATCTCAAATTGTTTTTTGTGTTGAAAACTTGGTGTTTTGAAAATTTGGTTTAAATTGGGGTAGCACAAAAGGAAGTTAGCATATTTTATAAGGAATCTTTATTTGGAAAAACGTCTTTTTTATAAAATGTTCAAGTGTTTCAAAAACGTGGGTTATATGGGGGGTTTTCCAAGCAATTTATCAATTCAGGCTATTTTAAGCAAAGACTTAGTTGGGATAAAATAAAGTTCTCTATGTTATTTTGTTGAAATGAAGTGATTATGATAAAAGTACTCGGGTTTTAAGAATTGAGGTTTTATGATGGGTACCCCAAAAACTGGTCTGACCTAGCCCATTTTTAGTAAAGACCGTTGCTTTAATACTGAAAATATTTGCGTGTGATTATAATAAAATAAAGTATTTACTTTTAAAGATACGAGATATTTAAAATTCGGGTTATATGGAGGGTACCCCGAATAATGGTCTGATTATAGCCATTTTTGGTACAAATATTTTTTAGCGAAGTGATTTTAGACCAAATATGAAATATGTTTTAAAGAGTATTGAAGGAGTCCAAAGATACATCGATTTTTAACTTTGTCTTATATGGGAGGTAGGCGTGGTCATTGTCTGACTTGGCCAATATTTGGAAAGCTTCTTTATCTATGTAAAAAAGTCGTCCATACCAAATTTCGTTGCTCTGCGGCAACTGAAAATAGTTTGGGCCACATCTTATATGAAACGGTTACACTGTGAGACGTGTACACGTAAATCAGCGGCTGAACCTTTGGTACAGCGTAACATTTTTATACCCCAACGCGTACTGCGTAAGGGGTATATTAACTTTGTCATTCCGCTTGTAACGCCAATAAGGAGGCGTGGCAAGTATAGAAAAGTATACATATTTTTGATCAGCATCACCTCCTGAGTTGATTTCCGTGTGTCCGTCTGTCTGTCCGTCTGTCCGTCTGTAGACACGATTACAGCCGTAATTTTAAAGCTATCGCAATGAAATTAAAAATATGAGCTTCTTTTTAAAAAATGAAGTTCAAGTTTGAGAATGAGCCAAATCGGATGAAAACCACGCCTACCTCCCATACAAAGTGACTTTATTTTAACCGTAAAATCTCTTCAGAATCCACAAAAATTAATGAAATGCCTTGAAATTTGACATGTATGCTTTGATATTCAACATTAATCCTCACTTTGAAATTTTGAAAAATCGGATGAAAACCACGCCTACCTCCCATACAAAGTGACTTTATTTTAACAGTAAAATCTCTTCAAAATCTGCTCAAATTGCAGAAATGTCTTGGAATTTTGCACATAGGCTCTTATATATAATATACACTATCATTATGATATTTGGCCAAATCGGATGAAAACCACGCCTTACCCCATACAAGGTGACTTTATTTGAAACGTTAAATTGCTTAAAAATCTTTAAAAATTAGGGAAATGTTTTGAAATTTTGCATCCAATCTTTAATATTTAACATAAGCCACTCTTTGATATTTGGCAAATTCGGATGAAAACCACACCTACCTTCAATACAAAGTGACTTCATCGAAATTGAAAAACTTTAAAAAATATATATAACTGAATGACATCGTGTCTGTATGTACCCAAGTTCCGCCCACGTCGTTTATCCAACTTATACATATATTCTTCGGTAAAATGTGGAGTCCTTATACTAGAAAAATGGGTGTGGCATTTTTCTTTGTTTACAAATTACTTTATGTAGGCACAAATATTTTTGCAGATTATATATACAAATTTTATAGACGTCTAAAGACTTCGGATATACTTCAGTACGGCCGCGGGGGGTATTTTAGCTTCGGTACCCTGCCGAAGCTCCATTCCTTACTAGTTTTTTTAAAAGACTTCAACTTAGCCTTTAAATAATTCACTAGTTGTTAAAAGGGCGTATGTGATGTTTAGCAAATTTTACAGGAACTCAAAAACTTTCCTCCCACTACCCTATGATTAATTTGATTAATTTTGCGAATGATAATTATTATTAGCTATTAAGCTGTATTTAAAATTTGGCGCGTTGCAAAAGCGTTTTACAATTTGGCAACATACGCCCTTTTAAAAAAATGTAACCCAAAATCATTATAGTGTATGATAAATGTCATAAAAAAAGTACCTGTTTTGTAATGACAAAAATAGTTAATTAATTTCTGTGTAAAACTGAAAAATTTTTGCTTATAAATTTGAAACCATTTAAAGGGCAGTTTAAAATGCAATTTTTAATTTAAATTATTTTTACAACAATAACAACTTTTATGTTACTTTATGATAAAACATTAAATTTTTTGGATCTTTTTTGAAAAAAATATTTAAAATATAAATACACAGCAAACGATATTTTAGAAATAATTAGTTTCAAGTAATTTTATTGAACTCTTTGACAAAAAAGAATTGAGTGAAATATATTAAAAAACAGCGGAGATATTTGCATCGAAACTAATTTCTTTAAATTTCGTATGATTTTTCTCATTCCTTCGGACAAAAGGGTTAAGTATGAAACTTTCGAATCAAATATCTAAACGTACGAAAAATTGAAAAAAAAAAAACAAAATTGTTGATACTCATAAGCTGGTATATAACTGCATTTTTTAATATAGAAAATTTCAATGTAAGAAAATGAAAATTAAAAATCAAGAATAATAACTAATATTTCATTATTATAAAACACTGAAATTTTAATATAGATATATAAAAAAGTTACTTACACATAGTTAAATATTTAGAAAATGCGCTGATATATCAAAAAGGTTTTTGACTAAAGATTGCTACAATAAGTTTTAGAATCAGTAACGTTTGTAGTCTATGAAACGCTTACATAAAAATCATTCCCCACAACTTTTTAATTTACTCCAATGAAAACATTTTTGCCATATTTTTTGCTATATTTATACCATTGTGTGGAATATAGTTGATATACGAGTATAATGATATTAAAATAAATTTATAATAGTTAGCCAAAAATGTTATATCTACAAAAAATATCTTGAAAATTATGTTTTTTACGTAATGGTTCTTAATAAAAGATAAAATATGCTGGGGTGAAATCGGCTAAAGTGATTGATTCCACCCCTGGTTATAATTTATTTTTCCATCAAAATTGATAAAAGCTTAAAAAAAAAATAGCAAAATCCCATCAACAAAAATAGGATTAAATCCCATTTTGCTGCAACATAAATTTAATTATTTTTTATGCCAACGCACATGCGGCAAAAACCGCCGCTTCTTAAATTTTTTCAATTATTCACAAAGATTTGTCAACCTTTTGACTTGCTAACGCGTTGGCCGCTAACGAAAGCCAATGGTGGGTGAGTGGATGGCGGTAAGAGACGAAACCAAATGACAAAATAAAACAAAAACAGAAACTGTCAAAGCTGACAGGGGCAGGCGACATGCCCCCCACATGACGAAGTTCAACAGCGGCGGTCGTAGTTTAATCAACTTGCAGTCCACCAGTCAGCCAGCGCCTACGAAGTGATGCCAAAAACAGCGGCACATCCTGAAGGTTTTTCACGTGAATTTAAGCGTTGTCATTGTCACTGTCACTGACATCACTTCGTAGTATCAACAATATTTTCAATCGTTGTTTGATGTTGTTGTTGTTTTGTTATTGTGGGAAATCAAAATTGGAAAAACAGCCTGTAAAAAAAAAACTAAAGAAAAAAAAAATGAGGGAATAAGAAAAAAAAAGCGGCAAATCATCCCTCAGCCATGCAAAGCTGACAACAATTTGCTTTGTGTCCACCTTAAGTATAATTACTCCTGATTTTATTTTATGTCGCTGATGTGGTTGCTGTATAATTCATTATCTGCCTCGGTCTCGGAATATTACGGAAAATGCGGCAGAAATAAATGCTAGATTCTGTTGGAGTAAAAATTGTCAACCAGCTGGAAGCGGTGTGCCTCACAAGGTGCGCTTGTTTCACTTATTTATTTATTTTTGTGCTTTTATCACTGACAGATACTCTTGTGCAGATACTTACGTTAAGTATGTATCTCGCAGATATACTTAATAAATTATTTAGTCGCATGCTTAATAAAGCTTTAGCTGTCGCATTTTTGTGGCATTGATATTGCCATTGTTGTTGTTGCTGTTATTTTTCTTATTGTTCTTGCTGTTGTTGTTGTTGTCTTGTCTTAATTAAGTTTAATAATATCGTACACTTAACGAAATGATTAATTTTTATTTTGTGTTAATTTTTTTTCAACTTTTTTCATTTTCATTTCGGCCAGCTGTTGTCAGCGTGCGGCGTAAATCACGCATCTTAAAGTCACCATAAAAAATAAAATAATTTGGAAAGCAGTGACAATCCCTCAGATACTGCGTTCAGATGGATATAGATGCTTGTAATTTGCTGTAATTTATTGTAGGTCGGTCATTTGTGGTCGTCGCCCCACACATTCGTTGGTATATTTGAAGTTTTTTCAAGATTAAAGATGTCATTAAAATATCCTGATATGAGAGGAATAACAACATTAAAAAATATCTTAATGTTAGCTGTAGTATTGAGTACAAAAAAGTATCTGCACCGAGAAAAATTACGTACCATACAAGTTGACTTTTGTGAAAAAAATTAGCTGATCCAGCAAAAAAAAAAAGTGCTACCAAAAGCAGTTAAAGTGGAACGTTAAAGTCTTGAATTGCACTCTTTTTACTTTCATACTCAGAATCAATATTTCAACATAATATGTTATGCATGTCATGGGTTCAGACGATACTACATGTTGTCAAGCCTGGTCTGATGGCCTTGAAGTCAAAAAATTTTGATTACAAGCTAATATGTTGTCATTCTGCTGTTTCGAGCGATCGAATCGTGTGAACGGATACATGTAGTATCGTCTGAGCCCCCCTATTAGGAGGATGGCTGTCTTTAGCCTTCCTCAGAAGTGATACTTAATTTTTTTTTCGTAGGAAGATTTATTTCAGACATTTAATGAAAGGCTGATCTTGAGTTCAATTAATTTTATAACTTATATACAATTTGTATAAAAAATTTTGCTGGGGAATTGAAGAGTTAATCTAATATTTTAAGATAATTAAATTAATTTTATATTTTAGAACATATTAAATAGTAAGAACAAAATTGGGCTATTTCATTATAATACTGAGATATTTCATAAGAATACTGATACTGTTTATTAAAAAACAATCATTTCGGTTTTGCCATTTATTACAACGTGAGAAGAAATAAAACAGTTTTGTTATTTGAGAAGAAGAAAGTCAATTTGCCTTTTAAATGATAAAACTACAGAAAAACTATTTTAAATATTTTCAGTGATATCACATTTTTTAAGGCTGGTTAAATGTCTTACCAATAAAGAGCCGCACACTTTCTCTTAAAATCGGTTTTACTTAAGACTGACTACTTTTTTAAAACTATACACTACTTGTTTGCTACCAATAAAAAACGGGTCGACCATTATTTAGACAAAATAGGGAGATTCTAAATTATAGATTATTTTGAACGATTTTCGGAAAAAGGAAATATTTGAAACATGTAAAAAAGGCAGAAAAAATTTATTAAGATGAAAAAATATGAACACCACTAAAAAAAAGGTAGAAGAAAGGTAAATCATAATTTACAGAAAAATAAAAATTTTAATTATAGTGAGGAGCGCAAGGCGGTCCTCAGGTAATGACAGAAAAAGTGTCTTGGACAGCTCGAAAAATGACAACGAAACAATTAGGCAGAAGGACAAGACGTAGAGCGAAGTTTCTAGCCTGTGGACTGCACGTGGACTGTCAGCTCCTGCGAATAGGTACAAAGAGATGTAGAGAGCACATCTTATAAGAGTGAGTTGTCTGCCACGGGTAGAGGGTCAAAGCCAAGCACGGCATCCATTGAAGATATGACAATGGCAGCGGTAATTGACTCTACAGAGTCACAGTGGTGCAAATCCATATTTCAGTGCGGCAATATTAATATTTTTTAAATGTATTTTTACTCTCGTAATTTAAAAGAAAAATGGTCTTACCTACGCAAATATTCTTGATTAAAACCCTTCGCGACAAATCTTATATATGGACATAACTTTATTTAAGGATCTAAAACGGCTCCACGATGTGTTGAAGATTAAATTTTTGTATAAATCTTTTCCAAAATATAAAGTGCTGTTTCCTTATCGAACCTATAAGAGTTTACATTAATATCGTTGGAAAACGATGTCAAGGGTTGATCAATGCGACACCCAAAAAACGGTGCAATTATGGAATATATCAGTAAAGAATTCCTAACTGGCTGCAGCAAAACATTATTAACTGATTTCTGTGTAGGTACCAGTGCAACTTGATGAACTCACTATCATTAAGTTCACTCAAAAATTCCTTTCGTTTCCGATACGTTTTTGATTTTCTTATAGCCCGATAGTCCGTCAGAATTTCTCTGTCCTTGAATAAACTTTAATGGTCCATATTGATTAATTTTGCAATTTCAAAATAGTTTTAAATTATTTGTCAAAATATTTGTTGATTGTTAAAATAGTTTTAAAATAAAAAACATGGAAAAGCTGTGAATTTCTGAGCTGGCTATTTTATAAATTTAAAACTGACTTTAAGCTGTTATTGGTACCGTTTTTGCCTAATGTTCAACATTTTCACAAATGTTATACATTGAAATCCCTTTTTGGTAAGGCTGAATGTTTTAGTCTGAATATTTTCTAATAAAAATGACAAAAATAACAAAGTATAATGGTTTAAAAATGAAAGCTTAAATTATTACAACCATAAAAGAAAGCAATGAATTGTTTAAATTATAAAACGCAAACATTTTTATGTTTACCAAATTATTGTATAAAACATACAAAGATTTATGTAACAAAATCTATTTTTAGAATATTATATTTGCTTACTTTCCTGAACGTAGTTCAAACAAAGCTAAGCAATGTGAGTAGCTGCTACGTATATTGTGCAATAGAGAGTATCTCTTTCTCCGTGACTTCGAGTATAGGATTGGACAAATTTCTAGGTGAGTATTACTGGCAAAAAAAAAAAATGACGCAAAGAGTTCAATATTATGAAGAAAATGCCAATAAATGAAAAGCATTGCTTAATTCAACGACAAAAACATTAAAGATTCAAATGTAATTTTTTTAATTTTAATACAAAGAATTATACAACTTACTTGTATGAATCTGCAAGTGTATCACTAATTCAGCACTCACATAAAATATGATAAATTAACTATTAAATCTTTGTTGCCTTGACCAAGAACTTTACAGGTCGAAGCTAGTGGATAGGTTTGCATAAGTTTTGTGTTAATTTTTCCTTAGTTTTTTTTATCAGTGTAGGTGATACAAATCGCTAGTTAGTTAACTTGTTCTAAACAAAGAGCATGTAAAAGTTATATATATGTTTATTTTTGTTGTTATTGTTTTTATTGTATTTTTCGTCTCTGTCCGACTGTCCAAACACGCACCAAAATAATTTTCCACGTTTTGATGTGTGCTCACAATTACATAGATGGCAACTACAGCAGCCACTTACAACAACAATAACAACCAGAGCAATAATATTTCGAATTTTATTTAATTTTGTGCAAATTTTATTTGAGTTTATTTGTTGTGCTTTTCTCTTGAGCGCTGCTCACTTGAAGGTCGTCTGTTCAACTACTCACATTGCTCAGCTAGCTTAATGCGCACTATATAAAGTATCTATTACTAGCAGATAGTATATCTACAAGTTAGTCCGAGTACTCAAAAAACAAGAAAAAAAAATTAAATAAATAAATAAAAAATATGCCTCTGCAAGAGTATGTCGGCATTAGAGTGTGTGCGTGTGTTATGCGTGGAACTTGTTTGAACATTATATGATAGTTCGAAGATGTGGGTTTTGATCTCTTTTTGTGTTATGACGTTATTTTTGGGTCTTCATCTTGTTGTTGTCAGTTGCCTGCAGTAGACGTTGTTATTTTTGCTGCGGGTCGTTCATTTTCAGTCCTTATCTACCGCTATCTAGCTCATATTGGCATCTTTAATACTACTATCCCCGCCTCCATCTTTGTTATAACGCTCGCAGCAGCCTGAACTTGAGATTATTAGATTGTTTCTACTGCCTCTTTTGTTATGGTTGCTCCTGCTACTATTTCCTCTAAAAAGCACCCAGTCTTCATCCATACTTGTTCACGGTCATGCAGCATGTCTCTCTTAGATGGTCTTGGTCCATTATTTTAGTACATAATTTTCTTCAATAAACGCACACATTGCAAAATAGATATTAGCTTATCTGAACATATTTTTTGCCACTGCATAGTGGGCAGCTATGCAATTTTTTTAGTTTTTTCCAATTCTCCAAATCAAGTAACTGCTTAAATCTATTTAAAGGTAAAGTGGGGGCAATAAGAAATTTGGAAATATATTTTTCATAGTTTTTAAACTTTCCTTTTTTTTTATTTGGCTTCCACCAAAATATTAACAATAATGTTTTGTTAATAAATTCAGTCTATGTTCTCAAATTGTTTGTCAGATGAGGAAGGAAAGGAATTGAAAGATTAAAAGCAATTAAGTAATCGACTAAAGAACTGAGAGTAGTCAACTTGCACGATACGCAGTAAGCCCTGCGTTCGAATCCCATTAACTATCCTAGTGCTATACTTTAACCTTCCTATTGACCTCATTAGAAAAATTATAATTCTCCATAGTTATTGGCCTTATACACCAACAACACATATTGACGCTACAACAAATCTTCATCCACCATTTTTTTGCAGATTACAAAGCTGCCGATTATAAACAGTCCTACAAGAAACACCTATACTACACCATCTGTGACTTTGGTACACCTGCAAAGTTAATCCGTCTCTGCAAGATTATATTGAGCAATGCCAGCAGAGCAGTTAAAATAGGGAAGGATCTCTAGTCTCCTTTGAACACCAAGCGAGTTTTGTATATATCATTATATATATCATTCTTATAATATTGATATCATTGGCCACAGTACGCGCAAAGCCTGTGCAGCACTCTTTAGATTAGAAAATAACTTAAGTCAAATAGGTGTGACAGTCAATACCTGGTGTCAATAAACAAACAGACCCAATATGTGAAAAAGTGATGACAATTCTTCCTTCGAGGTAGTTAAGGACTTTGTCCACCTGGGACTTAATATTAACTTCCGCAATGATATCAGCATTGAGATCAAACGAAAGACAATTCTTGCCAACAATGCCGTCGTCTGAGAAATTATGTGTTGTATGTGGCTTTCGATAGTTTTTAGTAAACTCAATTTAAAGTTTGAGGACTAATAACTTTGTTTAAAGCTTATCGATTTTCTTCAAATTTATACAGGATACACATGTGAGATTTGACTGAAATTTAGAGATCTTACGTCATTTTGGTACGGTTTAATACGATATTTGTTTAGAATGGGTTTGTCGTATGTGGCGATTTCACACTTTTATTAACTTTTTGCTAGTATGTACCACAATTAATTTCCGAATTTGATTAAAAGTTGCCAAATACGACAAAATAATGCCCCTAAATGAATGAATATTTCGTACTCGAAATAAGTTTACGGACAAAATGTTATTTCAATCGGAACAGTAGCTTTGGAGATATAGCATTTTAATTGACTTGTGAACGGTGAAAGGAGGAGTGTCTAAATTTTTTTAAATCATCTACTGGAAGGAAATATACTTCCTCAATTTCAGCTAATTCGTCGTAACAGCTTTGGAGATATAGCAATTTTATTTATCTATGGGTGGTAAAGGAGGTGTGGCAACATTTTTCCTTAACCATCATCTACTTGACGGGAATTAACTGACAAAATTTCAGCTGAATCGGCCTAGTGGTTTTGGTGATATAGCATTTTTATTGATTTGTGGGCGATAAAAGGGGCTGTGGCAACATTTTTTTCCTTAACCATCTTCTACTGAAGGAAATTTACTGCCAAAATTTCAGCAGAATCGGCCTAGTAGTTTTGGTGACGGAGCATTTTTATGAATTTGTGTAAAGTAAAAGGGCGGTAAAAAACAATGTTATCATAATATTGCGTTGTCAATAATCGGTTACCAACAAGTTTTCGAAAAATGGTTAGCAAATTTTGACGGACATTTTTGAGCAAATTTTGATTTTGAGCATATTTTGACGGACGTTCATACATACATACGAACGAACGAAGCAATTTAAATAAAAGCATATAAAAACTAACCGACTGAAGCAGCAAACATTTTCGATTTTCGACTACCAGAACTAGAGCGATAAAAAAATCATGCCAAAACAAAGAAAACGAAAGCAACAGCTGATTGCTGGCAGTTGCTGAAATTCAATGCGAAGCAATTCATTCGGCTAACTTCGTAAGCACAACATTCTGCGCAGTTAGCCGAAGCAAAATTATCTTTAATTTGTTTTTCGAATTTTCGCTTTGCTTTTGCATGGTTGCTTACGACTTGTTGAGCAAGTATTTGCAAACGAAGTTTTTTATTTTGCTGAAAAGTATTTAAGCGAAGCACAAATTTTTGTGCTGTTGCTATTTTGAAGCCAGCAATTTAAACACTGGCGTCACCTACCGGGTCCAACTATTTTCTATTTTCAACTAAATCATGATTGTAGGTGTTCATACATCAGTCAAATGATTGAAGTATATCGCGATTTTTTACTCTCTTTAACTCTCTCTGAAAATATTGATTGACGCTTGCTCAAACACGATTTTTTGATTGAAGCTCCGACGCAGGCATTTGTTACTTTTCTGCTACCTACTATTTTGTGAATTCATATCGTGCTGTGTTCATTACTTTATTTGGGTGTTTCTTTTATTAAGTTGTTTTGTGTACATAATAATTTTACAAAATGGAAAACTATAGCGGAAATACAGTTGATCTTTTAGGATTAAAACTGATTACATTAGGAAATCAATACGCCGGAAATTATACCTATTTGAATGACCATCACATGCAAGTCATAAAAAAACAAAAGAATTAATGAAATTATGGCAGGAACTAAAGAAACTACACCTCTTTTTTACTTCAAAAAACTACCTTTGTTTTCAGTTAACTACTTTTCTTGATATAAGTGCTTACTAAAAAGCAGACAAGTAAAATAATGCAACTCTTTGACTGATTGATGCAGGTCTGGAGCTCAATCATAAGTTTGACTGACGTGAGAAGATTTTGGAGTTCATTTTCGCTCTGAGATAAAGTTCATTTTTTTTACATAGGAAAGCAACAACAAATTTTAATTGATTCAATCATTTGACTGACGTATGAACACCTCCATTCAATTATTATAAGGTTATCCAGATATTCGACGTCTTCTCACAAGAATAAGAATGTATACACTTATTTGAAGAGGAGAGCCATTTATTAATGACATAAAAATCCCGCAGTTGCATGAATATCATACATTTTCCTAGTACACAATACTAAAGATACATTTCACTACTAATTTTTGAACAAAACTTATATTATGAGCTTTTAAAAGTGTAATAGTTACATTATTGATGTAAAATAATATAAATTTGATTGATAAAAAAATTTGATTTGTGTTTGCAAAACACATTTTGCAAAGAATTTGTAAGAGTATTTTTATAATGTTTTTGAGCTTTGAGTTAAAATAAGTAATAAACAATAGTCAGTTTATAGGTAAAATTTATTGAAAATATGTTTTTAAATCTGTGATACAAAGTTTTGAAATCGTTTGCTTAACCAAAAGGATGCTTATAGTGATTTCTACATTTATATTAGGGAAAATCAAACATAGTTGTTTCGTCTTTTCTTAAAAGATAGCTAGTTTTGTTCACACAACGCAGAGAATAGCACCGAAAAAAACAATATAAAATTAAAAATAACAATGTTAAATTCAAATTTAACAGTGAAAAAAGTAGGGTTCAATTTGAAATTTTTCAATCAAAAATGATATTTTAATTTGAACATGAATTTCTTTTTTATTCTAAAATTGGTCATTTTTGGAATAAATTTGTTTTATTTTTTAAAAAGGGAATCCAACGGCACTGCGTACTTTCGCACTTGCTCACAGCCGAACCCATACGACGTCTTAAATATTCTACATGTTGAAGGCATTTTTTATTTTAAACTATTTAACAATAGTTCGAAATTAAAAATATCACATACTAAGACGCAAAGTTACTATAGATAAATGACGCTATAAAATTTCCACAATTATCTTCATGTCAATAAATTTTACTAAAATATTGCACACTTTATTTTTTTAACATAACCACAAGCATATGGAAGAAGTACTTAAAAAAAATACACACTAAAACATACTTTGTTTTTGGGACGACCACACAACCCTGGCAGTAATTTTTTCAAAAGAGTAAAAATATTTTTGCTTATATAAAATAAGGGTAATGATTGAATCATGAACTAAATATCAAATATTTTCACCTGCCACTATTTATGTACGCTAAAATATAGACTTTCAATCGGTCCAGCAGTCCATTCAATAATTTTTGAAAAAATGGGCGCGTCTATAGTTTGACCACGCCCATTTTTTAGCACAGTTAAAGACAAGAACCATACGAACTAAATTACAAAATAAAAGTCTAATCCGACAAAAATCGTTTGAAATATAGCGTTTTCATTGATTTGTGGGCATTAAAAGGGGGTGTGGCAAAATTTACCAACCTTATGTACAATGGGAGAGCCGAAAAAACAACGAAAAAATCTCTCAGCAAATCAGGCGCTTCGTTCTTGAGTTATGGAATTAGTAACACATTTCACAACTTTGTTTTATATATATAGAAAATAATAATAAATAAAAACTGATTTTTTTTTCAAAGTTCCTGAATACAAAAACAAAAAAAAAAACAAAATGGCCATTTCAGCCTTTGGAGGGACTTTGAATGAGCTTCTTATGATCAATTGTGTCGTGTGTGTTGTGAAATGTTTGAACACAAATGATCGAGAACTGCACCTACATGTTTTATGCCGACTCCAAACGGCTTATGTTCTCAAGAAGCTTTTCATGGCAGTTTTTACTCTCTGAGGTTTGCCATTGTCTGCAGAGAGATGACGGCCGAACAGAAAAATTTATTCAATTGAAAAAGCTTTCTGTGTCAGGTGGGACTCGCACCAGGGTTCTCTGGCGTATGGGCCGCACACTCTACCCACTGCGTCACGGTCACTGGTAAGTTGTTCTTGAATAAGCTTTATTAAATACTTCATATAAAACGTTATTCATGTGTATGTAAATGGTGTCAACAAACATATAAAGGGTGTCCCAAGAGTGTGCCAAATTTCATATTAATTTTTTAAAAAAACGCATTGTTGCGGTAAAGTCTCTGTGAGTTTTTATTGAAATATAAATTAGAGACATGGGTGTTATTGAAGAAACATAAGATCCCTCAAATGCCCGCTTCCACCTTACTTGTACACGTGAGCTCTTTCCATTAATATTTCCCATAACATTCTGGAATAATTATAAATCAATTGCTGCATTAGCCAGATGGATTTCCTGATTCAGCTCCGGAGTCGTTCGGGGCTTATTGGCATATAGCTTTCCTTTGAGGAAACCTCAAAAAAAAGAAGTCCGACGGCATCACTTGATCTCGGTGGCTAATTGACATCACCTACGCGCGCGATAATCTTTCCTTTGAATTTCGATTGCAATAACTGCATTGTGTCGTTAGTTGTGTGGCAAGTGGCACCATCCTGTTGAAACCATGTCGTCAAGATATATATCAGTAATTTCGGGCCAAAATCAGTCGGTCAGCATGCCGCGATATCGGCCACCATTCATAGTAACTACGGTTCCAGCTGCATTTCGAAGAAGAATGGCCCGATGACACCCCTAGCCCAAAATTCACACCAAACAGTGCATCGCTGTGGGTCTCTCATGAGAAGCTCTTGGACTCTCCGTGCCCCAAAGGCGGCAGTTCTGCTTGTTGACGTAGCCATTGAGATCAAAATGGGCTTCGTCACTGAAGATTATTTTCTTTGCAAAATCGTGATAAACTTCATGTTGTTCCAACACCCATAATGAGAACTTTCGTCACTGCACATGATCTGATCTGCCGGCTTAAGTTTTTGGGTCAATAGAAACTTGTAAGTATGCAGATGTAGTCTTTTGCCCGAAATACACTGCAGCGAGCTCCTTCTAACACCCAATTCCTGAACACAATGACGAATCGACATTGTTGGGACATAATCAACGCTGACCGCTGCCATGGCAATATTTTCATTCAAATGGGCTGAACTGGGAGCCACTCCTTTTCGCGTCCACAGCATATCCAGTGGACTCAAACTTTTTGATTAAATTGACCACAGTTTTGCGTTGTTTTTGTAGGAAATTTTTACAATTTGTACACGTTGCTTGACCGTGAAGTTCTCCATGATTAAACGTGCATGCTTGTCGTTGACAGCTGTCAATGATTTAGTACTCTACGTTTGTCACAAAAAAAGGACTGCCAGATAAGACACACTTTATAACAAGAATGATATATTACCAGATTGCTCATTGCGCATGTCCTCCATCTTTGTTATGAAGTTGGCTGCGAAAAATCGTGACGTAGTTCCTGCATGTGAAAGTGGCTAAATAAAAACGTAGTTACAATTTATTTATTAGGGGTATAGAAATGAAGAAATGTCGACATTTTCTTATTGCTACCTGGTTTATTGAAATAAAATTAATATCGTTTAAAATAACGAATGCCCACAATAAAACATATATATTTTTCAGTACTATTTTTGAAAAATATTCATAATATTATAGGGACGCTTTTTCGCATTTATACACCTTTACACAAAAAGCGTTATTCGACACAAATTCGCTGCCAACGCAACAACATGAATTAGTGAAAGAGAAAAATACTATTGATGCCTAAATACAAACTTCTCGTTTGTTATCTCGTTTGTTGACAAAAATTGTTAGAAATTAAATTTTAGTAGTAGATTCAGAAGTATCAAAAAGTGTAATACTCATTTTAATTACATACAAAAATAATTTAAATTTATAATTTACATGTGTTGTAACTGCAGAATATTTTAAATTAATTTAAATTAAATGAATTCAATGTTTTTCTTAAGCCTGTATGATACTCCATTATTTTGCTCAATTTTTATCATTGAAAATGAAAACTAGAGCAGTTCAAATAGTACGAATGCATGGATTCAATTTGTGTGAGTGAGAACGCATATAGTACGAATTGTAGAACAATTTGTAGGAAGGACTGTATTTTCTATGCATTTTTTTGCCGTTTCTTTCAATTCGTTCTTCGTTAAGTTTCGATCAAATATTAACTGTGCTGTTAATAATTAATTTGACATTTTTAGAGTAAACAAAACTATTTAATATTAATGTATGCTGAAGTGGAATTGATGTGTGTAGCTAATATTAATTTATTAAATATAGCTGCTCTTTAAAATACCAGAAATTAAAAAGTAACAACGTTTATCCTTTTTTTACAAAATATGTCTGTCCTGCCCACGCGCCACTTGTTTTCAGATTTTAAAATTGGACAAAAAAAAAATTAAGTATCATACGGGCTTTCCAAATTTAAATGCTTGTGCTGTATGTGTTTGCTATTTGCTGTTTTTGCTATTGTCTTTTGTGTGCATTCATCAAGTGTTACAGCTGGCAAGTCCGGTGACGTACGCTGCGCAGAAGATTTTACTTTAAGCGCACTGCATGCTCAATCCTTATATCTATAATTCTTGTCTTATAAAGCTGTATAGAAGTTAAGCTTTAAAGGAATTCATTCTATACGCCTATTCCTTTTGTATGGACTTAGTTTAAGACTTGTTTTAAGGATTATTCAAAGAAGTTTTAATTTCTTGTCCCTACATAAATTCTCTACATAAAGCTTTATTCAAGGACTATTTACATGGAATTGTTATCTGTATTATATTGAAGTTGGATGGCTAATTTTTTTGAGCGGTCAAAAAATTTCAAGCTGACAAAAATTATAACGTAAAATTACACTGAAAAAACGATTTCTGGTTAGAGGGTTAGAAAAATAGAATATTAACACAAAATAGAATTATTATCATGGAGTAAGATACCATACTTTGAAACGGTAAAAATGCTTTATATACGGATTTAATGTTTATTTTTAATGGTTTAATGAAATGTTATTATATTAAATACATTTATATGTGATGTGCATACCGCTTTTGAATTTATGAAACTTTAGAAACAAATCTCACCATTCTGCATATGAAAATTCTATAACAAAAAATAAAGCTTTTTCAAGAGTAGTTTTCCCAGAGAAATATTTTTCATTATTTAATTAAATGAAATAAAATGACCGTTTTTGTGCCACTGTGCAGGATGCGTGAAGAGGAAATTTAATACTTAAAGTATCTCAAAATTAAATTCACAGAGCTTAGTTTGGAAATTTATGTGCATATGTGAGAGTTTTGTGTGAATCCTTGTGTTATTGTGCAGGAGTGGCTGTGTTTGACAACAACGGTGATTTAACCAAAATTTATTGCGTTTAATAAATGACACTAATGTCTTAAATAAAAAACAAACGTTTCTTGGCAACAATTGGAGAGAAGTGTTTTTTGGTATTCAGCAGAAATAATAAAAAATATCAACTTAAGGGACCCTTCTCAAGCAGGATGTATGAAAATTTTTCTGCTTAAAAAAAAAAAATATTAAACCAATCATTCAAAAAAAAAAAGTTTAGACCCAAGCAACATGAATAAATAATAAAAACAATAGAAAATGTTGAAAAAAACTATAATAGCGTCATGACAACAAAATGAAGATTAATTTCATCTGAACATTACGAATCTCTGCTAAATTGACGCATGTCAAAGAAAACATATAACAACAAAGACTACAACATAATACCAGCAAACAACAAACACACGCACACTCTGTTGGATCACAAAAAAAATTTTATTAATAAAAAAAAGACAACAAAATTTGACATGAAGTTGGCATGAGTTGACAAGCAGCATTAAACTGAACACAAGAATCAAAGCAACTAACAGCGGTGATCAAAATAAACGGACAGCAGACAACAAGTATCAAAAAGATGCTACGAAAAGCTTTTGAAAATAATAACAAAATGTAATGAAATCAATGATTTAAGATTGTTAAAAAAATTGTTTTAAGCCTAGCATAAAACAGACTCTTTTATTGTCTGTTTTATACCAGGTTCCAAAACTTTCGATATAAGACAACAAAAAAAAAAAAAGAAGCGAGAAAAGAAATTGAGATAAAAATGATAGCGGAAGCTCAAATGTTTCATAGAGTTTAGATGCTAGCATCTTTAAAATGACCCAAACATATTAAGTCAGGCCTTTTTTAGGCTCTTAAAAAAGCAGAAAAATGTTATTAAAAAAACAAACAATCTGAAAACATAGCAACGGAAGCTTAATGGCCTTTAATATACTTGTTACAACAGGAAAGCCCTTTAATGGGAAAATATTTTTTAATTAAATGAGTTAAGTTAATAAGTATTAAGTTGTGGTAAAAAATGGTATTAAATGAGATACATCGAAAAAAACCTAATTGGTAAAATATGAAGCAAAAAAAAAAAAAAATCAATAAAAATATGAACTTAATTTTTAAGAGGAATTTAAAAAAAAAAATTAGTGCGAAGAAGTTTTTTAACATTTGATAATAATTTGTTTACACTATGCGGTATAGGTATGTTTCCTTTAATAATGAAAAAAAAAAAAATGAGAAAATAAAAATAAATTTTTGTCATCCAAAAAACCATCTTGAATTTTAAAATTCTGACATCAGATACGAAGTCAGCGACCCCTTAACACTGTTAAATAGTGTTTAAGACTCTTAAAAATACATTTTACTAGGTGGCAGCACTATGGTGAAAATTTAGGTGGCAAGCCTATTCTCCATCTTAAATTTTAAAACTGTGATATTAGATTCGAAATCAAATCCGTTGTCAGAAATTCAAAATAAGAAGAATTCGCAAAAATACAAAAAAAAAATCAAGGTGGCGACTCTATTCGCCATCTTAAATATTAAATTTTGACATCAATTCAAAAATCAGCTTGTATTTATTTTCATGCACAAGTCAGACTTGATTGAAAATTATCAAGCTCAAGTTAGCTTGATCTTGTATTTTAAGCAAGTACTTGAGTAGGCTTGTGCAGTTCTCTGATACCGACATTGTTTTTATTGAAACTCCTGCAACACAAACATGAATGCAAGCACGGAAAGAAAACGATTAAGCAATGCGTGGCATTGAGGATGATAACATAAAAAACTTATATTTTAATTATATATATCTATTATTAAAATTTCGAAACGAAAATCCACTGTGCTGTTATTAAAACTTATTTCATAAAAATTGGCGCAGTACTTTTGGAGTTTTACAAAAATTTGCATTTCAATTTAATAAAGTAGTACAGATTGCTGCTAAGTGTGTGTAATCTTTGTTGGCATATTTTCGTTACGTGACGATTTCTACCAAATCACTCCACCCGCAAGCCGCGTTACAGAACTTCGTTCCAAAGATGTTAATAACAGAAAAATAAAACCGCATGGTCTGCCGTCTGACCAGCAGAAAATGTCATGCCTGATCAGGCTGGAATTCAAGCCTGATAGGCATGACTGAGACCTGACCTTTCCTTGTAAACACCCCTGATTTTTTCCGCCTCTTTAGGACTGATATTTGGTATTACTTTTTTAAAATTTTTCTTTATGATTTTAGTCTGAATATCAATTTTTATTTTAAATGCAGACATGAAATACGGCCTGACATAAAAGATGATTGATTTTTTGTTTAATTTCATTTAAGAATTCAGGTCTGTAAAAAGGATGCCTGAATTATATTTAAGTTACCGCTTTGAAATCTCATCAGAATAATAACGCATGATTATTTTTTAAAATTCAGTCCAGAATTCCAGTCTGATTATTAGAGGCCTGAGCAAGTTTTTTGCTGGGCGGGTACTAGTTATATCATCAAATAAAAATAAGTTGGCTCTTAATAACCAACTGACCCCAAAAGTAAATAAATTTTGCGATCTAGCTAAGTACTGCCATGTTAATAATACTGTAGAAATTATGAAAGGTGGAGGTAATGAATGAAGAATCTCGAAATTTCAGTTTAATATCTCAAAAACTGACACATTAATTTCTACCGCGAGCACTTCAGAAACACTAGGATTTTAGTAGAAAACTGAGCTTATCTAATATACATGCCATTATATATCCTGTTGTTGTTGACGAATTTATGAGAACTAAACACTGAACTAAATCAAATTTTGAGAACATTCTTGAGAAAAATAAGAATTTTTTGCAATACATATACATGTGGATTAGGGTTTTGAGATCTTTGGTAATGGTTTTCATGGCTCTGGGGGAAAGGGGTCTAAAGCCGCGGGACCCCC
Source organism: Coremacera marginata (assembly GCA_914767935.1). Classification (NCBI taxonomy): domain Eukaryota; kingdom Metazoa; phylum Arthropoda; class Insecta; order Diptera; family Sciomyzidae; genus Coremacera; species Coremacera marginata. The sequence goes on along the minus strand of OU612045.1, from coordinate 61,465,237 downwards.
CATATCCACGGCACTGTATACAGGAAACTGTTTTTGTGATATCAACACCTTCTTAATAAGAACACCACTGAAGAAAAAAAAACAGTTTTCAATCGATATTGAATTTGGTATGCAAATAATTTTAAGGTAGGTCAAATTTGAATTCTTCTCAAAACTAAAAAAATTTGCAGTAAAATTAGTTTTCATTTATAAGTGGAAATACTTGAAATAACCAGTGCTTTTAGTAAAAACCAGGGGCGTAGTTGAAATTTCAGCTAGGAGGGTATATATTTTGCACAACGTTCGTACCGCTCACAAGGAGGCGTGGAAAGTGATCGTATAGAAAAGTATGTATGTATATGCATGAGCACCATCATCACTTGGGTCGATTTAGCCATTCCGTCTGTCTCTCCGTCTGTTCGTGCCGCTATAAAAGTTAGGGTGCCACTATTGTGGCTTCTGTGACTGAAAAGCTTAAGCCTCTTTAGAGAGCACATCTTACATATCACCCTCGAGGTTATAGTTATATATATATATATATATATATATATATATATAATTTTTTCTTAAATAAGGGAATACCCCATTTGATGAAGTTTCAAAATTTGACAATGAAATTAAAAAAAAACCGAAAACATTCAACATTTTTTATTTTATTTTATAAAGCACTCTTTACTATCTTTCTTTAAGGTATCTTCACCTCAAAAGTGAAAATGGTGCTAGTTGTGATGAATCTAGTATTGTTTTAAGTTACAAATTTTCAAATGAGTTTTTTTTTTTATTTCGTGAAAACATTTAATTCTAAACGTTTAAGTAAATCGGAGATGGTCCATCCGCAAGAAAAGATTTTTTGATGCGTTTAATATGAAATGGCTGAAATGTCTTTTTAAAATAAGTATTTGTTATTTCTTATTAAATTCAGCTTAAGTCAAGAAAAACTCAAGAAAAATTTGAATGTTTAGTCTTAAAATTTATATAAAATTCTATTCAGAGTCTAGTTACATAAAATAAAAAAATACTAATCTCAACAATTTTACAAATGCCAAATATTTGAATGCTTTTTAATGAATTTTCCGAAATCACGTTAATTTTTGAGGAACAACTCTTTAAAACATGAAAACTGTACAACAGTGGAGTTCATGATATATGACAAAGAGCTAATGATTTTAAAAACACAAAATCAAACAAACTATTGCTCACTGTTTGGCAAAGAAATTTACAAGCAAAAAGAAATTCTGTGTGCGTTTACACACAAGTAGCGCGAAAACTTGCATGCATTTGTTGTAGCTTATACGCGTTCAAAATTTGTTTAAGTTCATGATAGAATAAGTTTTGCTTTTGTATAAGCGCAAATACAAAACTCACGATAAAAAAAAAAAATAATGGCGGGCAACGCGGGAGTTATATCATCTAGAATAACATAATTAAAGTACATCGCCCAACACAGGAAACACAGCAGACGCCAGATCAGCACTTTAACTTTAAGTTAACATTTTTGCTTATTTCACTTTTTATTATTTCATAATTCACACACTTCTTCATTTGCTTATTTTGTTTGTTTAACATTTCATAACTCGCAAACTTTTTGCAACATAATCATTTTGTACTTTACCTGTAATATTAAAAATGCATTGTAAAGTTAGTCTTAAGTTGGTTCTCGAGAAATAAAGTTGATTTTTTTTCAATAACTCTACGTTCGTAACGTTATTTGGCGCAGTCGGCAGGATTGGCAGCGGTTAATTCTTTAAAATAGTTATTAATTAACGGCGTTTTACCGAAAATAAATAAAATATTTAAAGGAATAATTGTGTAGTGAAAAAATTTTTTTTTTCAATATCGAGTGAACATCGATAATATAGACACTAATAAAGCCGCTGAAGTTCAACTTCATCAAGCCAATCCGAACATCAACTCAACAATTAAACAAACAACAAACGAGAACATCGAGGGAATATCGATAACATTGAGGGAACATCAACGTGCAGAACTTAAGGACTCAATGAAGGAAGTAACTTACCTAATTCTCTTGCAGATGTAAGTGAACATTGTCATTATCATAAAAGAAATCCAATTCAAATAAAATCCTAATCCTAATCCAAATACTAAGAAAATTATAAAAGAAGTTATAAAATTCGTGCGACTTAATAAATTTTTTTTTTAATTAAGAACTAAATAAGAAATATTAACTAAATGAGAAGAACTTTCTTTAGAAGTAAATCAAGTGGGCCATATACAAGAAATAATAGAAATTTACATACTATCAAAGAAAGTGAAGAATTAAACAAATTTTCAGACAGTTTACCAAATTTGACAGCGGTAGTTAGTGAACAAATTTCAATAAACATGGCACAGAACGATATTTTTAATTCACTTAGAGTTCCAGACGCAATAAAGGATCTTCCAAAATATGACGGAAATCCAAGATTGCTCTACGAATTCATTAGTAACGTCGAAGAAATTCTCGCATATATTGTTCCGATACTAAACACACCATATGCCAAGATATTATTACGAGCGATTCGAAATAAAATAGAAGGACCTGCAAACGAAGTCCTCAATATGTATGGAACAAATTTAGATTGGACTGAAATTAAAACAAATTTAATTCTTCATTATTCCGATAAGCGCTCTGAAACTTCACTTATACGTGATTTACATACGTTAAGACAAGGGAATAAGACAGTAGAAATATTTTTTAGTGAAATTGTTGAAATTCAAGCGACCATGAACAATCATGTACTTATACACGAAAGAGAAGATAGTGTTATAACATCAAAAAGAAATCTATACTCGGAAATGTGCCTTAACACATTTTTGAGCGGATTAAAAGAACCTTTGGGATCCTCGATCAGAGCGATGAAACCCGAAACACTCGCAACAGCTTACTCATATTGTATAAAAGAACAAAACATGTTCTATTTAAAAAGTGATAGCCCGAATCATCAAAACCAAAAACCAAACTTTGGAAATCGAGCTATTCTGAATATTCCTAACCGAAACATACAGCCTACATTTAATTTTAACAGACCACAATATCAGCAATCCAATAATCAGATGATAAAACCCAATTTTTACCCGCTACAAAGATATACACAACAATTTAGACCCAATTACAATAATAATTATTCCAATTTCAGACCCAATAATAACTTCCAAAATTTTAGACCAAACAATAATTTTACAAACTTTAGACCACCTCAGAATTCATTCAGACCACAAAATAATATACTAAGACAACCACCACCTATTCCAATGGATACAAACTCTGGTACTTCAAAATTTAGACAACCAACACAAGCACAAAATCATACACAAACACAACCTAGATTTACTATAGAAGAAGTCTACAATGTAAACCCAAACGAAATATACCCATCTAATAGCCATGTACAGTGTGAAAATTTCAACAACAATTCATACGACAACTACGATCCTTACAATAATACTGACCCTTCCTCAAATTATATAGCAGCACAAGAACCAACCGCAAATAGCAATGAAATAGTAGATGAACAGAATTTTCAATCAAATGCCTCACTCCAGCCACAGGATACTTAGAAATAAATAAACACGGCTTCACCTTGCCATATATAAGTATATCTTCTCCTTTCGGTAGATCACTAAATTTTTTAATTGATACTGGTGCATCCGCATCATTTATTAATCCAGAATTTATCGATCCAACATTAAGAACAGCATGCAAGCCAGTAACTATAACAACAGTACTTAATCACCACACCTTAAAACAAGAAACTTTAATACCGATCTTCAACGAATTTAATATGAACGGATACTTCCGATTTTTAATCTTTAAATTTCACAACTATTTTGACGGACTTTTAGGGCTAGATGCGCTTACACAATTAGGTGCTAAAATTGACTTGGAGAATAAAACACTAATAACCAAAACCACTATAATGCCCCTTAAATTTAAACCTAATCTCAATTCAGGTAAACAAATCATTCCTTCAAATTCCAAAGTAATAATAAAAATTCCAGTAGACACTCGTGATGGTGACGTCTACTCAGATAGAATTATGATAAATCCCAATTTATTTATTTCAGAAGGCATTTATACAGCCAATAGTTGGTACTGTCCAATGGAAATCGTAAATAAATCTGACTCAGATCAAATTCTGCTTATTGAGCAACCAGTTAGAGTACATTCATATTCATCTTCTAATTTTGTAGAACTAAATAACTTTAGCTTCGATTATGATTCAACAAACACAAAGGCAAAAATAACAGATTTAATTAGACACAATCATCTCAACCCTGAGGAAAGTAAAGCTCTAATTAAACTATGTATGAACTATGAAGATATTTTCTTCAAAGAAGGCCAAGATTTAACTTTCACCAATCAAGTTAAACATAAAATTCCTACAATAGACGAATTACCCATATACACGAAATCTTATCGATATCCTTATGTGCATAAAGAAGAAGTACGTAAACAGATTAATGACATGCTTGAACAAGGAATCATTCGACCAAGCTACTCTCCCTGGAGTTCTCCAGTTTGGGTAGTTCCAAAGAAAAAGGATGCCAGCGGTAGACAAAAATGGAGACTTGTGATTGATTATAGGAAACTGAACGAAAAAACCATCTCCGATCGCTACCCCCTACCAAATATAACCGAAATCCTTGACAAACTTGGAAAATGTATGTATTTTTCTACTCTCGATCTGGCCAGCGGATTTCACCAGATCGAAATGCACTCAAAAGATATATCCAAAACAGCATTTACTGTAGAGAACGGACATTTTGAATACATAAGAATGCCCTTTGGACTGAAGAACGCACCGTCCACTTTCCAAAGAGTAATGGATAACGTTTTGAAAGAATTACAAGGTACAATCTGCCTTGTCTATCTCGATGATATTATAATTTTTTCTACGTCCCTACAAGAGCACATTGAAAACCTGACAAAAGTATTCAAAAAACTTCGTCAAGCAAATCTCAAGGTACAACTAGACAAGTCTGAATTTTTGCACAAGGAAATAGCTTTCTTAGGACATTTAGTCACCACTGAGGGCGTCAAACCCAATCCAGAAAAAATTAATGCCATCAGTAATTTTCCGATACCCCGAACACAAAAAGAGATAAAATCCTTTTTAGGTTTATTTGGTTACTATAGGAAATTTGTTAAAGACTTTGCGAAATTAGTTAAACCACTCACAGAATATTTAAAGAAAGGCAAAACAGTACAATTAACCGAAAAATATATCCAAGCATTTGAACTTTGTAAAACAATTTTAACGAATGATCCAATCTTGCAATATCCGGACTTCTCTAAACCATTTGTACTTACTACTGACGCTAGTAACTTTGCAATAGGTGCTATCCTTTCACAAGGACCTGTAGGAAGCGATCTTCCAATTTGTTACGCCAGTAGAACGTTGACTGAAACAGAAATTAACTATTCTACTATAGAAAAAGAATTACTGGCAATCGTGTGGGCAACCAAATATTTTAGACCGTATTTGTTTGGACACAAATTTAAAATCGTTACCGACCACAAACCACTCACCTGGCTCATGAGTCTGAAGGAACCTAATTCCAAATTAGTTCGTTGGCGCCTCAAACTCGAGGAGTACGATTATGAAATAGTGTACAAAAAAGGAACTCAAAACACAAATGCAGATGCGCTAAGTAGAATAAAATTAGAAAACAGCAATCTATCCAATCAGGTAGAAATTAATGTTAATGATTCAAGTAACACAGTATTAGGCACAAGCGGTACAACTATTCATTCAGCGAGCGAAGACCTTAATGAGGGAATTCCTATTTCAGAGAGACCTCTCAATGAATTCAATATACAAATTATTTTACAAAAATCAAACGTTGGAACATCCATGACAGTTGAAACTATTTTTAAAAACAGACAACGTAGAATAATAAGAAGAGATAATTTTACAGAAACAAACCTAGTAGAAATTCTTAAAAATTTCATGCCACCTAATAGATTATCCGCAATATATACAGATGACGAAACATTTAGAACCTTACAAAATACATTTTCAAAACATTTTTCACGAAATAAAATATTTAAATTAATCAGATGCACCGAAATCTTAAAAGACATTAGACAAAATGACGATCAGGATAAACTCATTAATGACTACCATGAAAAATCAAACCATAGAGGTATCGAAGAAACGTTGTTACATCTAAAAAGACAATTTTATTTTCCATACATGAAACCAAAAATCACTAACATTATAAATAACTGTGAGAAATGTCAATTATTAAAATATGACAGACACCCAGCCAAAGTAAAATATCTATCTCCAGAATCCCCATTAAAGCCTCTTGACATATTACACATTGACATTTACACTATTAATAATAAACACATATTAACCATAATAGACAAGTTTTCAAGATTTGCTGCTGGATACACTCTTACGTCTAGAAATAGCATATCAATTTTAAAATCACTAAAACATTATATAAGCCTTCACGGCCCTCCATTAAAAATAGTTTGTGACCAAGGAACCGAATTTACCTCAAATATCTTCAAGGAGTTTTGCCGACAACATGAAATTAATTTACACTATACAGCTTTTCAGCAAAGTAGTAGCAACGCACCGGTTGAGCGGCTACACTCTACCCTAACTGAGATTTACAGAATTATTCAGGAAAAACAAAAAGAGAAAAATTTAGATTTAGATCACGAAGAAATACTATTAGACACTCTTATAACTTATAACAAAGCTATACATTCAGCAACAAAATTAACACCCTACGAACTATTCTATGGAAGAACATTTCAATTCAATAAAACCCTTTCATTTAATACAGAACACGAATACCTAGAAAAGCTTAATGCATTCCAATCAAAGTTATACCCCACAATTAAAGATAAAGTTCAAAATGTAGTTAATAAGCGAATTGACTCTCTAAACGAGAAGCGAGAAAATCCCGAAAATTGGGAACCAAATGATTTAATATATAGGAAAGAATGTAGAAGAAATAAGTTAACGCCTAGATTTAGCAAACATAAGGTTAAAGAAAATAGGAAAGTAACACTAATAACAACCAATAACCAAAAACTACATAAAGCAAAGATAAAGAAAAAGAAAAAGAAATACGATATTAAAACTGAACCACCAAACCCTTTATATATACTTACAGGCTAATTCTCACCGCAGCGCAAATCATGGAAGTGCATGATCTAAACAATAGACTCGGAATCCTACCTTTAAACTTAGGAAAATCACGTACAATCCTCAACTACAATAATCTGATCCACATAGTTAATCTTGACACATACCAAAACGATATCGACAGAATTACTAAATCCTTAACTACTTTTAAAACAATGCCTATATTCAAACAAAACACAGATTTAATTCAGTTCAAGCTAAAAGAATTACAGTCTAAACTTAATTTGCTTTCAACAAAGCCACGTAATAAAAGAGGCTTGGCAGATGGTTTGGGTACCGTTATCAAATTTATAACCGGTAATATGGATGCGTCTGATGCCCAAGAGTTAAATAAAAAAATAAATAGTCTAACCTTAAATCAAGACAAAATTAATTCTGAAGTTAATAAGCAAACAGCTCTTAATTCACAAATGATAGAAAGATTCGGAAATATTAGCAGACACATTAATACACAACAGAATACAATAGAAAAATTTCTTAATCAATTTCAAGAAAGAGAAAAATCAAGAACAAGAGAAGAAACCGATTTATTCTTCCGTTCCCAATATCTCAACCAAATAGTTTATAACATCGACATACTTACAGATCACCTAAACGACATAGCTGAAGCAATTATAATTGCTAAATTAAATATCATTCCTAAGCTCATATTAAGCCCTGAAGAAATTTCCGAAATCTATGATATCTTACAAAATCAAAATATTGAAATTAAGTCAAGCGAGCATATCTATGAATTGTTAAAGCTTCAAGCCTATTACAATAACTCGAATATAATTTTCAATGTACAAATCCCGATCCTATCCCAGAGTGAACTCTCCTTATACCACATAATTCCACTTCCCATAAATAAAACCAAACAAATATCCACCAAACCCTATATTCTTTATGATGGTAAAGACGTTCAATGTTTAAATGCACCCTGCCCAGAGATAGAAGGTATTTATTACTGTCCACAAGAAGACATTCAAGAACTAAAAGAAGACAACAAATGCATTAAGAACTTAATGGACAACAGGCAAGCTTCCTGCACCATTAACGAAGTAGGACATCTACAATCCATCCAACAACCTCAACCCAACTACATCCTGCTCATAAATGTACCATCAACGACTATCCACTCAACCTGCAACAAAAATAATATCATACTAAGAGGAACAGCATTGTTACATTATGAAAACTGCCAGATACAAATAAATGGAATCATCTACAAGGAAGATAGGAAAATATTTTGGGACAAAGTGCATATTTTCCCACCATTTCTCAACAAAATCCATGCAGAAGAAACTATAGAAGCACTAAATTTCGAGAAATTGAAAGAATACCACTTTGAAAACCAGAAAGAAATAACAATATTGAAATCAGAAGGGACTAAAAGTAACCACATCACTATAGTCATAGTAACCAGTATATGTATCTCCTCTATCTTGATCCTCATTGTTATCCATAAAAAAGCTCAACAGAAAATAACACTAAATCCAGGACACATAGACGCCGCTCCTGCCACTTCATCTTCGAAGATTTCATGGCCATCGCTTCACTCTAAGGAGGGAGGAGTTATATCATCTAGAATAACATAATTAAAGTACATCGCCCAACACAGGAAACACAGCAGACGCCAGATCAGCACTTTAACTTTAAGTTAACATTTTTGCTTATTTCACTTTTTATTATTTCATAATTCACACACTTCTTCATTTGCTTATTTTGTTTGTTTAACATTTCATAACTCGCAAACTTTTTGCAACATAATCATTTTGTACTTTACCTGTAATATTAAAAATGCATTGTAAAGTTAGTCTTAAGTTGGTTCTCGAGAAATAAAGTTGATTTTTTTTCAATAACTCTACGTTCGTAACGTTATTTCGCGCGAGATGGGCTACTGGATGAGCATTTTTGCTTTACAATTTATTAAAAATTCTTAAACACAATAAAGACTTTTATTTTAGGTCTGCCTTTACAACCACTACTATGACATCTATGAAAATATGAGTGGAATATAAGAAAAATTTGAATAAAATAAGCAATTAGCGGTACGAGTATCCACAGTAAATTTATAAAAAAGTAACTCCTCTGGCGAAAAAGAGCGGTCAGAATGGAATATTTTGACCATCATATAATTAATAAAAAAAAAAAAATATATCAGCACTCAACAGTATCATAGACGTTAAAAAAACACCGAAATGAAAGTGAACTTGATACGTTTTGCTTGTCAAAACCATCCAGACATGCTTTCGGATCAGAACCGCGGCTACCGGCACAACATTAAAAACTTTGAAAGTAAACCGCGTAGCAGACATAAATATGTTAATTAGAATTTATGATGTGACGATGACGAAAACTACGACCACGACGACCACGAATGACTGAGGAAGGAGGAGAAGGTACAGTAAAACTGAAAAAGAGCAGAGTCAGAACGTAACAGAACAAAACAGAAGGGAAAAATCTTTATGGAATTCAGTTACTTTATTTAATTTATTATTTATATGCTCAGCATACGAAATGCCAAAGCACAAATAAAGAATAATGAAGAAAAAGTGAAGGGAAGGAACCAACAGCAGCTGGAGATGAAGCAGAAGAACAAGTTGGTATGTGTTGGGGCACAACAAAAACAACAATAAAAACAACAAATATAATGTGCTGAAGAAAAAAAGGTAGGTAGTAGAATAAAAGTGAAAACTTGCCTTCAAAAAGTGTAGCCAAAAATCGGTCAAGGTCGTCAGCATGGCGTTGGCTTTCAAAACCTACTCACACACTCCTCTTTCTTCGATATTTTCGTTTCTTGTATTTCTTTTAAAGGGCTTATTTTTGCGAGTAATTCTTTTGCGATACGCTGCTACTGCCTTACCTTGAGGGAATTAGTTACCAAGGCAAGGATGTCAGCGTTATGTTGCGAACGCAGAATCTTTTTCTCTCTGCTACTGGATAATTTAAGCGAATAACAAGTTTTTTTTTTTCATATTTATCTTAAAGTTGTTATGTTGGCCGGGTGGGATAGAGCTGATGTTTGTAAGATTTAATGATGAAAATTAAAAGTTTATAAAAAATTGAATCTGCTTACAATCGGGAAGCTTCTTAGCGCACAATTCAAGCGGCATTGAATGCCAATCAAGCTGAGAAAAATGCTGAAATCATTGATGAAGATGCACTTGAGTGATTTTCTTCGCTTCGACTTTGGATTTTGACATTGAACACAACTGGCCGGCTGGCTGGCTGTCTGACTGGCTGGTTGTGATTCTGCTGGCTGCAGCTTAATAGAGGTTCAACAAAAATAATTATTATTCGAAGGTAGAAAATTGTTTTTTAATTCTTAGTTTAAGTGAACAATTATATATGTAAAGTGATAGTCAAGAACAGGGTGCTTGATTAACTCGAGACAGCTTATAATTTAAGCAAAGTTAAGATGGATTCTTTATAATAAGATGGTCATCAGTGATGTCACCAGTCATGGATTCTTCTTTTTTTAATTTATTGTCTTAGCCGAAAGTAAAAACGACATTTCTGAATAAAACCTAAATAAAAAAATGTAAAGATTATAAGTAAATTATTGAAATAAAGGGAAATGAAGCTATAATTCTTCCGACTTGTCTAGAAATTATCTACAAAATTGAAGAATATGAAAAAATATGTGTGCGTTTGGCCGCTTAGCACGGCCGAAGTGAAACTCAACCTATCATGGCAACATAACATGATACAGAACACTCCTGATATCCCACTTATGACTTTCAAGCTGCTGCTCAAAGGTAATTCTAAATCGAAAGCCAACATCAGATGGGCTGAATTCTCTACACCCAGAACTATATTTAGCTGTGTAGGTCAGACTTAGCCACTCTGGTCACCAGCTTGACAACGAGACAAGCCATCCGATTACACTGAACATAAAATTGTTCTTAAAATCAAATAATTCTATTCATCTAGAGAAATTTATTGATTTCAATGCACTAATCATCGGCACAAGGAACGAGTTCGTACGTATAGTTTCATTTGTTTTTAAATTATGGTGCACTGATTTTCCGTTTTAAGAACAATTATATCAATCATAATTGTGCTATCTCCACAATCTCAGTACACTGTGTATCCGTATTCAGATCTCCATTTTCGACTCTACAAGTGGATGCTCCAGGCTTAAAGCATTGGGTTAGACTCTTAACCTGTTGATAGAATTTTCGTGCATCCTTCTTGCCCTGGTATACCTCTAGTTCCTCACGCTCACGCTTTTCCTGCTCTCTTTTCTTGCGTCTGAAAAGGCGCCTCTCTTCCTTCCTCTTTTCGCGGTAGTTTTTTCGCACGGCTCGTGTTGCAGCTGACTGCAGCGTTTTTCGGCGTTTTTTACTGCTGTCCGAAGCAACACTCCTGATCGTACCATTGGTTGCGAGGTTCAGTGCCACCAATCAAAGATGATGGAGTGGAAGTACCACCACCTAGCCATGAAGAGGTTCGAGTTGCTATCCAACGACTCAAAAACAATAAAGCAGCGGGTGCTGACGGCCTATCAGCTGAATTGTTTAAAACCGGCGGCGATGAATTGATAAGGCGCATGTATCAGCTCATCAGCAAAATATGGCTAGCGGAAAGCATGCCCGACGATTACCATCGACGATTACAGAACCTAAGCGTACTGTGCGCTATACAAACTCCGCCAGGTTAGCAACTCAGTTGCGCCTGCCTGTCCCAAGCCAGGTTAAGGAGGAGGGTTGATAATGGGATACGTTCCATACCGTAAAAGGTTAGAGCCAACCAAGAGCTCGGGGTGGCGCCCATCTTGGTAGCAGGTCACTATGTAAATCATTGTGAAAAAAGCCTGCAATGGAATAGCAATGGTCCATATAACTTGTTAGCACGGGGATAGTCAAACCCGTCGAATGAGGTGACCTTATCTATCCACGGCAAGGAGACATGGTCTATATGGCCAATAAAAGGATAAATTGGTGTCTTAGGACACGGGAAAATGGCAAGGTTTCTAAACAAGACCTTGTGTGGACCTTCTTGCGAGTCAGCTGGTCAAAAAATCGTAGGCACTTCGTTTAAGGTATGGTGAGGGTACCAACCTTAAATTAAAGTGCCAGTCAAATACGAAATAGTGCTATGTGCACAGTCAAAAACAAAAATTCTATATATATATGGATATATGAATTTTTTGTCTCTTTGCTGGGATGTTGTAGACCCCCATTTCGACGGGACCGAGTTGCCCAGGTTGACTATCATGGGTTGGCCCTTCGTGGAGACTCGTGCTGGCTGTGGTTTGTGCACATCGATTGCACAGGTCTAGATTGACCGGCGGGGTCGCGCAGTAGTACGACCGGGCTGGCATACCTGCTAAGTATGCAAGAGATTGAATAGGTCTCGTCTCAACCAGTAGATGACAATGAAGGTACGTCACTACTGGTAGTTAAACGGTACTGCTATTGGAAGCATTGCGGATCCATGGTTATACAATTGTATATGTCGGAGTCGTAGTGCTTTCAAAGGTAGGGCACTAGGTGATGCTTATTGTTTGTGGAAAGGCTTCCAGTTCGTGCTAGCCTTGCCGGATGACCGTGCGTTTGTGCACAGCATGCCAAAAACGGGTCCGAGATGGGGTGAACACATAAGTGCTGGTCGTCCTTTCCATGAACTATACCCTCGGTCTATAGAGCCAAGAACTGAGGCCTATAAGGCAGGCGTACTTGTTAATGCTGGAATTCATCTGTGCCCTATTCTTAAGAAAGGAGACCCAACAATCTGCGCCAGCTATCGAGGTATCAGTCTTATTTTCATCCCATACAAGGTTCTCTCAATCGTAGTGTGTGAAAGATTAAAGCCGATTACAAAAACACTGATTGGACCTTATCTGCGGGGCTTTCGACCTGGAAAGTCCACCATAGACCAGATTTTTACGCTACGACAAATCTTGGAGAAAACCCGCAAAAATCAAATTGACACACACCATCTCTTTGTCGATTTTAAAGCTACGTTCGATAGCCCGAGAAGGGATTGCCTATACGCAACAATGTCTGAGTTCGGTATACCTGCAAAGTTGATTAGACTTTGTAGAATGACGTTGAGCAACACACGCAGCTCCGTCAAGGTAGAAAATGACCTCTCCGAAACCTTTAATACCGAAAGAGGTTTCAGACAAGACAGAGGCGATCCACTGTCTTGCGATGTCTTCAACATCATCATGGAGGGGATCGTACGAAAGGCCGGTGTGCATCGTAATGGCCCCATTTTCTACAAAGGTGTCCAGCTCCTTGTGTACGCTGATGATATTGATATTGTTGGCAGAACCAAGAGAGATGTTACCACCTTCTTCCTATATCGCCAAGTACTGACATGTACCGATGCATGTCGGCACGGGTTGTCGTGGTCTTAGGTACACGGAATTTTATTTACATTTAATTTAACATCATATGAAGAAATGAAGAGGTAAGCCATGAAAAAAAAACAACTTCAACTTTTAACGGACACTCTACTTCACCCGTTTTTATGTAGTGTTGGGTTTCAGGACAAGAAGATGAATTGGATGCATACATCAACATTGATGAAAGTTTATATAAATGGACGTTTTTTTTTGCCGTAGACAAGTGGTTTAAGTTTACATGTTAATTAAATTTTCAAGTAGAATAAGTGATTCCTTCATAACTTTTAAAGCCGTTTCAAGTCTGATTTAGCACGGTATGGTGTTATTAAATAAAGGATAATGTCATAGAACTCCATCACCTTATGTTTATCTTCGTTTCATGGTTTTAATGAGCATTATAAGTGTTACTTTCACTGTTTTATTAATAGGAGAAGAGGAGTTCTAATATCACTTTTTTCTTCACTTTTAATCTTTAGATTTTTGAAAGTTTCTTTTCAGACATAATCAAAACAAACGCATACATTTTTATCCGTTCTTCATTGATGAAATTCCAGGTACTCAAATTTGATAATTTAGCAAGTTTTTTCTAAATATTTGGCGGGTTTTCTTCTTTATATTGCTTTCAAACACTTTTAGGTAATTATTATGAATATTTTTTTGCGTTTTTCTCACTCATACCTATTTGTAAGATTTTGCTGACCTAAATATTGCATTTTGTGATTTTCTTCTTTTCAACAACTATTAATTTACTAAATTTGTTTTCGTTGTTTCTTGAGATTTTTTTGTCTCAAAGTTTTATTTTGATGTGTTATACGCATTGATTTTTTTAGCGTTTTTTAATTTGTGGGCTCCCCTGGCCGCGTTTTATTTACTGTGTCTACCTGAATTTTCATTTTCCTCTTAATTTCATTTTCTTTTCTCATTAATTTTCTTAACGTTGGCGACGTCTGTGACTTGTTACACCCAGTCGAAATTAAATCGTCTGTGAGAACTGCCTGGAAAATAATGTCTGGAAGAACCGTAACACTTAATATTAATATTAATAATGTATATATATTATTAATATTAATATTAATTAATATTCGAATTAATGAAAAAGCCTTTTTTTATATTAAATAATATTTACGAGGCCTATGATATACAAAGAGAGAAAGAGAGAGAAAGAGAAAGAGAAACAGACTTTTTCTAACAGGAAATCACAATCCGCAGAATTTCTAAGGAGCATTTTATAATATTTAATGATAACTTTTATGATTTTACCGGAAACTGGAGAAAAAAGTTTAAATATAACATACATTGAACTTTGAATTTGAATAACTTTTAAACGAGTAGATTTATCAAAAAAATTATCTGAAACATTTTTGTTTTTTTTAAGATATAAGAATAAAAAGTTGAAAAATAATTTTTCCCATGTAATTTATATGGAAAAAATAAAATCGCGATGCACGACCTCTAAAGATTAATATTAAGAGTTACGGTTTTTACAGGTATCTCTTCTGACCTCCTTGAATTGAATATTTCTTAGGGGAGTTTGTAAAAATAAAAATAGTTGACTTTTTTGAATCACCCTTATGACCGTAAGCATAGGCACTAGCATAAGCATAACTATTACCATAAATAAAACCAAGCATAAGCAGTCGGAAATGAGCACAAGAACTGGCTGAACAAAATAAAAAAATGAATTAAAAATAATCATAATCGTAGTTCTTCAAAAATTGACAACAGTAAGTATAAACCTAAATATTGCGAATATTGCATTAGCTAATGCTGACCTAGCTCTGGATCAGATTTGTGTGTCAGTTAAAGGATTGTCTGATGCCTCATCATTTGCACTTCTTACATCCCGCCAAATAGCTCATTTCTTCATTATAAAGCACACTCTGATAATGTTTCAACTCTTGTAGCTGACTTTCATCGTAATGAACCATTAATGGCACTTGGTGATTTCAATCTACCCAATGTGTCTTGGTCAAAGGAAAAAGCTGACTCATATCTCTCACCTTCTAATATCTCAAGTAATGTTGAAATGTATCTCATTGATAACTTTTAAGGACTTTGATTATTACAAATTAACTCTTTCTTTAACTTATTAAATAGACTATTAGATTTAGTTTTTTGTACTAGTAATATTAATTATAGATTATTTGAATCAGATAAGTTAGTGCGCACCACGTTCCATTAGAGATCCGGATTTCATTTTATAAATTTCTTCCATTAAGTAATTATGGTGAAGATACTAATTTTAACTTTAAAGCATGTAATTTTTTCCACTATAAACTGGGGCTGTGAGTTTCAGTTTTTGGACACGGCTTCATGCTAAAATAAATTTAAGAATATAATTTCTGAAGTGTGTCATAATCACATTCCAAAATTTGAACCTAATGTTTATAAAGTGCCATGGTACACTCGAGGATTAAAAATATTGAAAAATCTTCGCTCAAAAATTTATAAAAAATTTTTAACTACAAACCAATTTTGTTATTTTTCTTTATATAGGCACTATATGCGAGAAAATAATTTCTTGATAAGTATTTGTATAGGTAATATATTTTAAAATTTGAAAACAATATAAAATCAAACCCAAAATCTTTTTGGAGCTTTGTTAAGTCTAAAAGATGTTCGTCAAATATTCCTTTGTCAATGTTTTTAAACAATACTGTATCTGATAATGCTCAGTATACTGCTGATCTTTTTGCAAATTTTTTCTTTCAAACTATGAATCTACTGATAATGTTGACATCGAATGCGATGTTATAAATGGGATTCAAGAGCTTAAATCTTCATTTAAGTTAGATGCTGATGGGATGTGCTCCTTTTTTCTAAAAAATTGTGCTTCTGGTGTTGCGTATGTTTTAATGTTAATTTTTAATAACTTATTAAGGTGTGGGATTTTCATTGATTGTTGGAAAGTTTAATTTGTCACTCCTATACATAAATCTGGATCTAAGAACAATATTTATAACTATAGACCTATTTCAAAACTTACAACGGTCTCCAAAATTTTTTGAATCGATTGTAAAGGAAAAAGTTTTCTTTGCAGTGAAGAATTTTATTTCTCTTTCTCAGCATGGCTTTATGCCCGGTCGCTCAACTATTTCCAACCTGGTTATTTTTTCTGAATACTGTATATCATCGTTCCTAGAAGGCTTTCAAGTGGATGTGATACATACAGATTTTTCAAAAGCATTCGATAAAGTAAACCATTATATTTTAATCAGTAAATTAAAAAAAATGGCATTTCATTCCTGTTTTTTTAGCTGGCTGAAGTCCTATTTATCAAATAGGCAGTGTGTTGTAGCCTTTGACAATGTAAAATCCTTTCCATTTGTGGCTACATCTGGAGTTCCACAAGGGAGTATTTTGGGGCCCTTGCTGTTTATTCTTTTTATAAATGATGTGACATCCATTTTTTCACATAGTAAATGTTTGCTGTATGCAGATGATCTTAAAATTTTTCTTAAAATAAAAGATTCATCTGATATTGGACTTCTTCAAAGTGAAATTGATAAACTTTATAAATGGTGCTCTAATAACCATCTTTTTTTAAATTTAAACAAATGTGTTTTCTTGTGTTTTTCTAAGTCAGATAATCTCCATTTGTCAGCATACAATATTGCTAATTCACCTTTGCTATGAGGTTAAAGATCTTGGAGTTGTTTTTGACCTAAAATTTTCATTCGGGTCCCATTTAGATTATATTATCCCAAAGGCGTATGCTATGCTTGCTTTCATACGCCGTAATGGCTCTTGTTTTTCTGATCCCTACACTTTAAAAGTGTTATATATTAGCCTGGTACGTTCAAGACTTGTATATGCTTCTGCCATATGGGACCCATTTTATGTGACGCATAAGTCGAGGATAGAACGAGTCCAGAAATCTTTTACTAGGTTTGCCCTACGGTCGCTTAATTCTGAAGATTCTTTTCCCCCATATAGTGCTCGTTGTTTACTTATTGGTCTTAAAACTCTTGAGAGTAGGAGAAACATTTTATCTCTCCTTTTCATACATGACATTATTTCTGGCCCGGTTGACAGCCCTACACTTTTAGAAATGATTAATTTTAATGCTCCTAATAAGATTCTCATAAATCAGGATCCTTTTTCGCTGCTAATGCTCCTATTTTTAAAGCTCTTCATATGCTCAATATTTTTAGTTCAAATCACAATTTAGATTTTTCTATACCTCAACATCAAATGCGATCTCTGGTAAATAACATTTCGTAAAATATATTTTTTGTTAAAACTATTGCCTAGTCTGTAAGAATTTTTGTTCATAGACTGAAGAAACTGAAAATAAATAAATATGAATATGTGCGTAAGCACAAGAACAGGCATAAGTATAAGCATAATCATAAGCATAAATATAAGCATAATTATTGGTATACTCATAAGCCTTAGAATAAGCATAACATACTTACATAAGTTTACTTACAAGCACAGGCATAAGCAAAGGCATAATAGTAATTAATAAACATAATCGTAAGCATAAGCATAAGCATAAGCATAGACATAAGCAGAAGCATAATCAATAAGGCGGATCAAATTTTTTGGATGAGAAAAAAATTAAGAAAACTAATAGCAGCAATGTAGTTAACGATAAATTCTTAGAAAATTTCCTCAAGAAACCTACAATCAGTCCCAAGGTCCCAATATATATAGCCAAAGTTGGTTTAGAAGCCACAATATTTTTAAAATGTAAACATATCCGAAGGGCTGGCAAAATTTTCTTTTTAACAAGCCCAAAATCAATGATATATTCAACTATTCAACAGTCTTTTTATATAAAATTATAAAATTTTTGAAGAAAGCCATACACAAATTTTGATCTCGCTAGGCGCGACTTAGGGATTGATTTTAATCCTATGGTTTCTGGGGAAATTTTCTTAGAATATATCATTGATTACGTTTTTCGCCCTATTAATCATAAGCATACCATGCTTAACCCTGGAATACTAACCTTACCTTCACTATACGTTATATTACTCGTTAGGATTGAGTAAGTTTTACGTTGAATAATCCTGTTATTCTATGGTTAACTTAACCCTTAGCACAACTGTAGGTTTTTACGAATGACGTACAATTTTCTGTTATTTGAAATATATATAAATTATTTAATTTAAAATATAAAATGATGAAAAATGTAATTTAGTTCATAATTTAGTCAGTTAGGAATTTTTTTCATTTGACTTAATGTAAATAAATAAAAAACTAATTTCGACTGGGCACTTTTTCATGTTGCTTTTAAATGCTTGGCCAATGAATGCCATCTCTCTGTTATATGGCTACCTTGCTTTGTTGTGGTCTCTTCTTCTTCTTATTTTTGGTGCGGCTGAACATTATTGTCAATATGTTTTTTTGTCCGTTTTGTTTCTTTTTTTTTATTTAGTGAATACTTAATTAACGTCAATTTAACGCAGTTATAAGTAAGTAATTAGTTTTTGACTGCTAGTCTGATGGTATATTTTTATGGTATTTCTTCTTAATTTCTGTTTAACGCCGACAGTTAAACGCGTTACGTTTTAATAGCTTCTTGTAGCTACCTCATTTTATTAATATATGAATTATGACTGGCACAGGATTCGCGGTTTTTATGAAACCCTGCGCAGCATAGTATTTATTTATTAAACACTTAAATTTTATTTTATAGGTGATGGTCGCGGTTGATGTTGAATATAATGGCCAACTTTACAACTGTTTTCGTTATTGTTTTATTTTTATATTTATTCTATGCTTGAAAGTGGTTATCGATGAGTATTCACGCAGTTTTCTCTCTTATAGCTTTAATTAAGACTTTTGCTAAAATTAATGCTTATATTAATGATCCGTAGCCGCGTGTATTTTTTTCTCATAAGAGATGACAGTATAAGTCACAAAATCATTTATTATTTGGCTAAGTAGTTTTTTAATGTTTTTTTCTTGATGGCAAGTCAAATGGTCGGGGCTGTTTAGTGGTTTCATTAAGAATATAACTAATAAAAAGATCTTAAAGCGAAGGCTTATAAGAATCTTTGATCTCTATAAATATTAAGTATAACGAACATCCGCAGGTTCCAACCCCTCCAGAGCAATTAAAACATTACCAAATATCTCAAATTATTGCCAATTGATTATTTTATGCTTAGCCCGAATCCAAATGTATATGTATTGAAAAAAATTCTTCTTTTTCTCAAGAATGTTCTCAAAATTTGATTGATTCTATTTTATGAACTTAAGCACGAATCCAAATGTATATGATCAGATATTTTAAAAATTAAGCCAGACGAAATTTTTTTTCGTTAATGTCGCAGTTCTTGGTTTGCAGTTACGACAGGTATTTTTCATAGTAGCTGCCACCATGCAGCAAAAAGAAAAAACCTTTTTGTGTCGTCCATTTAACGGCATTTTATTAGTGAAAATATGCAAAACAATTGACTCCAACAAAAAGGTGAATATAAAATTAAATGTCATTGGTTTTGTTTTGATTTTTATTTTCCGTGGTAGAATATCGTTTATTAAATAAAGTAAGAAAATTTTAAAAATATCTGTTGTAGATATACCCTTAACGGCTACAAATTGGAACGCTTTTTTCTTGTAACTTTTTTTCTTGTTAGTTTTTTCCGTAATTTCTATCGCGTTTATAAAGGCAGGTAGTCACATTTTCTATTAGTGTCCAAAGTCTTTTTTATAAATCTGTGAAAAAAAATGTAATACCTAAAAATAGACATGGGAAGCAATTAAAGATGTGTAAATTGGCAGTCTTTTTTTATCTAACACCTAAACAAGATAGGAGTTGAGAAATTTTAATGAAATTTGGATACACATGGTTGCGTAACTTCAAGGATATGCTCCATTAAATACTTTTGGAACCACCGAAGCCACGCCCAACTCCCATACAACCTTCAAAAAAGAAATTCCCATTTAAGAGGCTTAAATTTTAACTACAATGATAGTTTAGTTACAAAACTACAAGTTTTGCACAAAAAAAAACCTCGCAATCTACCTCTCATATAACCCTATTTGAAAGATTTAAGAGTTGTGGATATTTATTTTCGAAAGTGGGCACTTCATGGTCGGCCTACTCTGACTATATGTTCATTTATATATTTTTTCTTTTTATAAAATTGTTTTGTTCTGAGTATAAAACCATTTTGTTCTCAATAAAAGCAGTTGAGCAAGGTTCAGATAAGCTTAAACTGTTTAGAGGGGTCAAAAATCATGGTAATAAATTGGAAGTTCAAAAAAGAGAAAGCTAAATATATGAGAAATATAAGAAAGATGGAGGTGAAATGCCTATTAAAAAGTTTAAAAGAATTATCGGTATAGAAGATAAAAAAATTAATATAATGTGAAAAATAATACCGATGCAAAATTTGCATCCTGAAGTTATTAGTGTGCACAAACGTCACATTCCAAAAAGTGTCTCGGGCATTTCCGCCTTTACCGAGGAAATAGAAGGAAGTTTTGATTACTATTTTAGTAAATTTGGAAGATGCACAAAAAAATGAAAAATTCAATGCGCTCAAATCGCTCAAGCTATTATAAAACAAAGGGTTTAGCTAACTCAGTTAGACTCAATTTTCTGACTGAGACTGGGCAGAGTCCAACGGCTGGCATGTGTTGGAATAACAGGTGCAATACGCACCACTCCAACAAGCCTCCAATGGAGGTTCTGTTAGGTATACTGCAGTTGAATTTAGAAATAAAGAAAACGGCGCTAACAGACCTCAGGAAGTTGCGAAATGCTACGTGGCATGAAGCAACGGCCCTACATGGTCATATGCGCATCATTGATATTGTAAATAGAGATGTCAGGGAGATGGGTATGCCTATGGACGGAAAGCAGAGAGTAAGAATAACAGAAAAATGTTATAAAACTCTTATTACAGATGGAACCGTTTGTGAAGAAATATCTGGTAACGATATCAATATATTCACAGATGCTCTCTGATGAATGACAGAGCCAGAGCAGGCGTTTACTCAGTAAAGTTGAGCCTATCCTGTATACTGAGGTTAGGGAGGTTTGTGTCTATATACCACGCTAAAAAGCTTGGTATGGTGCATGCACTGGACCACCTGATAGATGACCGGGTCAGTGGCAAGAAAATTGTCCTTGCCCCTGACAATCAGTAGGTGATTAGGTGCATGCAAGGGACAGACACCACTTCCAGGTTGGCCATAGAGTGTCTTACCAAACTCAGTAGGTGCGCTCAGACAAATGAGGTCACACTAATGTGGGTGAGAGGACATTCTGGCATAGAACAGAATAAAAATGCTGATTCTTTAGCAAGAGAAGGATCAGCAGAAGAATTCTGTGGACCAGAATCACGTATCGCCATAGGCGACAACATGGTGGCAGGCCTTATTAAGCAATGAACGGATTCGGAACACCGTATAAGATGGGAAGAAGCTGTTAATTCCAGGCAATCAAAGGCGGCAGTGAAGTGGTCTCGTAGTGAGGCAGCAAAAGTTATCCGATACAATCGAAGGACTTTAAGCTGGCTTACTGCACTGGTTACAAGACATGGTCCCTACATGTACCATCTCAGGAAGATGACTCTGACCGAGGACGATACGTGTAGGTTATGCCTAGAGGAGCCGGAAACAGCAGCACACATTCTGTGCCAGTTTCCGGCGGTGGCAAACATAAGATTGACTATTCTGGGACGTCTATATATTGGCGAAGCCGTGATTGGTCATCTGGTCATCTGACAAAGGATGCTTATATAAGGAGCATGCTCACGTTTGAGTGCTCCGAGCAGTACCATCCTTAGTCCAATAGGAGACGAAAAGGGACCTACTGTGGTCTGCTTCGGGATATATAATACCGAAATCTAGTATGCTTGCGAAATTTAAGATATTTAATAAAACTTCAAAAATAGTTGAAATCGGTGTGTCCCTAGGGGTACCTCCCTTGGACCTTTATTATTTTTTTTTTTAAATGAATTTGTATGGGAGGTGCATCAAAGCTTAGCTGATTTCAACAAAACTCGGTCAGAATGCTAAAAAATATCTTAAAAGATGCTTACTAAAATTGGTTGAAATCGGTAAGACCCTAGGGGTACCACTCTTGTAACTATATTAATTTTTTAAAAGATTTTGTATGGAAGAAACATACAAAAGCTGACCGATCTCAACAGACTCAGTAAAAATAGTTGAAAAACAAAGTTATAAATGTGCACTAAAAATGGTTGAAATCAGTCTGTGAAATAGCAATTTTTGACATATTTTTTGAAAAAAATTTCTGTGAAATTGCAATTTTGGACCATTTTTCGAAATGAGATTTCACAAAGAATCGGTAAAATTCCTTAAATTTGTTTACAGATTCTAAAAAACAATATATTATATTTACGATATTTACATAGCCAAACCCAGCAAAACTTGAAAGAGGTTAATTTTCAACATTACCCAAGTTTTATCAATTTTTAAAAAGACGTTAATAATTTCATTTTACTTTGCCCTTATTAATAATAAAAATAATTTTTTATTCAATATTTGTTCTTGAAATGAAAATTAAAGCAATTTAATATCTTAAAAACAATACAAAAAAAATTTGGCTTAAATTAAATGAGTATTTAAGTTTACGGTTGAACCAAAGTTAAACAAGTCAAATTTTTAAAAGTCAAAAAGCCAATAGGAAAACATGTTCTACAGTGTGAGAGTAGTCTAATGGTACCTTAAAACAATACAACAATTTTTTCACACCGCTTTTTTGGTTTAAAAATATAAAAATAATTATTATTTACAGTCTCTGAAAACATTGGCGTAGCCAGAATTTTGTTCAGGGGGAAAAGGGAATTATTTTTTATGTGACTGATAAATACTATATAAAATATATAAATAGTATATAAAAAAGTATACAATAAAAAATATGTTTTTGTTTGTAATAAACATTTGATATGTTTGTAATAAAAAATAAATTTAGCTCTATAAACATTAATCTGTGCTTTTTAAATTTTTAAATAATTTTTAAATAAGAAAAACCTGTTTTAAATTTTTTAATTTTATACTAAAGTTCTTATTATTCTAATGTTTAGGAGGGCAACTGCTCGTCCCCCCTGCCCAACCCTCGCTTCCCCCATGAAGCCTTACCAATGCACTGTAAAAGGTGACTGTTGAAGCCTGGAGCCGAGTAAGTTATGTAAACAGTTATGCATGTTAACTATATTATAAAAATATACTATAAAAATATTTTACATGTAGTATGTTTCTCCGAAGAATCAACGTTTCAGGTTTTGGTCGACAAACGGCGCCCTGGGGAGCAGTATCCAGGTTTCTATTAATTGCCCTAAGCCCTCGAAATTTTTGTTTTGCATTAATAAATTGTTTTTTTTTTATAATTGTCATGTGGCGGCCGTAGCGTAGTGGGTAGAGTGTGTGGCCCATACGCCAGAGAACCCTGGTTCGAATCCCACCTTACACAGGAAGTTTTTTCAATTGAATTAATTTTTCTGTTCGGCCGTCACCTCTCTGCAGACAATGGCAAACCTCAGAGAGTAAAAACTGCAATGAAAAGTTCCTTGAAAACTTGTAGGTCCAGTTCACGATCATTTGTGTTCAAACATTTTCGCAACACGCACAACACAAATGATCATAAGAAGCTCGGTCAAAGTCCTTTCAAGGGCTGAAATGGCCATTTATATTATTATTATTATAATTGCCATAACATATTCTTGGAAATAAAACATACTTTTGAGACCCACAGCTCGGCAAGCCAGATCTTTAAAGACTGTTGTCGGGACAGGTCAAGACATTCCGGTATTTTTTATATGCCGTCAGGATAAAAACATCACACTTGTGTACTAATGTTTGTATTTGAAAAACATAAAACTAATTCGTAAGTAATATGAACATGAATTCAATGTAAATTATAAACAATATGATCATAAATAGAAATTAAATAATAAAAAAAAGATTTACATAGATTATAGATTAATTTATTAATTTTAAAATTTACATAGATTATAGATTATAGATTAATTATAGATTATTTTTTTTTAAATTTTGCAAGAGAGGCCAAAATATGAATTATATTTTTTGTTTTTGTTGCAACACATCATTTTAAGACTATATTTACAGGGATTTAAGTAATATTTAATCCGTGATTTTTGGTCAGTCGATCTGGCGATCGTTGAGAATGCCGAATCGGATGAAGTCGCTTTAGTTCAAATTGGGTTTTTCTGGGTTTTTTTTCTGGTGTTCCTTAATTAAAAAATATATTAATTTAACATATTTCTGATTTGCACGAGTTGCCTGGTGTATTTAATAAGTTTTTTTAATTTAGACAAGATTCGTTTATATTGAGTCTTATTAAAAGCTCAGATTAACGAGCCTAAAAGCTGTACTCTAAGAACCCTTTTGCACTGGTCAAGACTTGAAAGCAAATTTTAGAAATTGCGGCGAATTTGAAGATAAAATGAAAGCGTACAATTGCTGTCGTACAGCAAATTTTGTTTTTCAATATAATTTTTTTCAATGTCAATTTTTTAATATGCCGGACAAATTGTCCGATAACGGGACACGGAACAAGCCCTTCAATAACTGGAGAATCCCGACAAATCCCGACCACCAAGTAGCCTTACCCGCAACCAATTATTTCTTTGAAAAATGCAGATATACTCTAAAAAAATAAAAAATGAGTTCGGTCCCTAATAATTTTGCCACAAACTGTAACTTAAAAATCTTACAAATATTTTCAATAATTTTTTATGTTTAACACCCAAGAGTATTAGCTTGAAAGTTATGCTTGATAGTTTTCAATATGTAACCATTCTATGCTATTAACACGCAATGTTTTTCTATCTCAGCTACTCATAATTTACACTTACTAAAATTAGTATTTTTTCCCATTGCAACCGCTTCGAACATTTTACAGATAATTTCATGTCCTTTAAGCTTCTTCCTAAGAATGACGTCACTTCCATTAAACATTACCGCAGTTTTAGACTCGCCTAGCAGGCATCCAAGAAAACAAAAAGTGTTTTAAAGACAAATAACTTAGGCTATAAAATTGCCACGTTAAAGATAGACTTTAACTTCATAATTGCTCAAGCATCCCCAAGCAGGCCTCCATCCACGTTTTGCTTGATTGCTGCCTTTCAGTGGCAACGAAAGACAAGACAATTAATTGCTGCTGCCTGGGAAAAACTCATAAATTGCTAGTAATATGCATTCCCGCCCTCCAACAACAGCAGCAAAAGCTCTCATGTTGCCAGCTAAACGTTAGCAATTGAAGCGCAATAAAAGCGCATAAATAAATTTGTATTGAAATCCGCGCTAGCAACGTAATTCTCATAAAATACCGCATTGGAAAAAAAAGCATTAACTTAATGTGTTTTGAGCTTATGGCTGACGTCAGTTAAGTAATTAATTTCTGCTTCTTTTCTTTCCGTAGCGTAGTCATCACAAGTTTTAGCCACAAGTTTTATTGCTTTCTTTTGGCTTTGCACTGTTGCTCAGTTGACTTTAAATTGCATAAAGTTAACTTCTGTTGCTCTTTTTATTACTGGTTCACTTACAAAAAAAAAAAAAATATATATATATTTATTATATACTAGCTGATATAGCCGGCGTAACTCGGGCTTAGTGCTGCGTGTAACGCAGTGGAGCTTAAGAAATTGAACTGAAGGGTGAGATCTTTTGTGTTGTTGTTTCTACATTTTTTTTTTTTTTTGCAAAACTCAAAGGCAAAGCTGATAATAATCGTAGAAACAAAAATTTGTTTGAAGGACTACGCGGGCCGATAGGGCTTCTGGCTGAGCATGTCTGCTCTAAGGTGTGGTTCATGATGCAATGTGGTACGAGTATAGTTAATATCTAATCCCACTAATATCTTGGTTATTTTGGTATATTTTGGTTAATCTGGTAGTATTAGCTCTCGTTATCAATTTTGAAACTAAAGCTTTAGCATTAGGCTTAGATAATCTGCTGTGATAATGATAAATGTAAAGTGCGACTCGCTATCTAACTTTGTCCATATTATTGTAGTTTCGCTGAGTAGTTTTTTTTTCAAGTGAAACTTCTTAGGCGGCGATATTATTGAGGTAAAATTTCAAAAAACACGTATATCGTACATGATTTTGTTTCACAAGAAAGTGAAACATTTTTGTTACATGTTTATAAGCATGTATACGTGTTTTTTCAAGAATATGTAGTAATAAACATTTAACAAAAAAGTGAAAAGTTTTTGTGAATAGACATGTAACAAAAAAGTGAAATATTTGTATACAAGCGCTGCCTAAGAGATACTTCGTGGCTGGTAGTTTAATGGGATTAATGGTTTCGAATGTGATGTGGGGATTTTAAAATTCAAAATGGCGGATAGGATTGCCACCTAAACTTTATTCAGTTTTACAAATCTGGTGCTGGGGCGACCACTAGGTAAAAATGGGTCGCTTAATCCGTGTCCGTTATTGTAATTTCAAAATTTTTTTACAATAGCGTTGCCATCCCATAAAATCCCGGATAGGGTTGCCATCTAAACTTTTTGACTTTTACAAATCCGGTGCTGGGGTGAGAACTATGTAAAAATCGGTCGCTTAGTCCGTGTCCGTTGTCATAATTTCAAAATTATGTAATTTTTTACTATAGCGTTGCCACCCAATAGAATGTATTTTAAGGAGCTTTAAGCATCATCGAACAGATTTTGGGGGTTCGCTGATTTCGTATCTGATGTTAGATCTTTAAAATGTAAGATAGTGATGGTGTTGCCACCAAATTTATCAATTTTTCCGAATTCAGCGCTGGGTGAACACAAGGTAAAAACGGATCGCTGAATCCGAATCCGTTGTCAGAATTTCAAAATGAAGTCATTTTTTACAATAGCGCTGCCACATGGTTAAATGCATTTTTAAGAGTTTCAAGCATTGTGTAAAAGTTTTAGGGGTCCGCTGATTTCGAATCTAAAGTCAGAATTTTGAAATTCAAAGTGGCGGAAAGGGTTGCCACTTAAATGTTTTTTTATTATTACGAAAACTTCTGTTGAGGTCCTCTCTCTCTCTCTCTTTATATATGCCTCTTACACTAAAATCGTTCTTATTCTAGAAGAGAAAGAGCGTTTACAGAGAAGAAGTTTCACTTCTTTACTGTATGCACGCTATACTGTTTCATATTTATAATTTAAAGACTTCAGGCACATTTAGTGCTAATATATCAACTGAATTTTCTGTGCATTTTTCTGGGTGAATATTTTTCAGGACATTACATGTTGGAAAGAAACTGTAATAATCGCAAAAAATAATTACAGTTTGAGCGATATTAGGTGCAGAGCATTGTGCTTGCCTTTTATATATTAAGATGTGATATATTACAATGCGTGGTCCAGTAATTAGATATATTTGTTATGATTTGGTAAGCGTAATCCATGTAACAGCTCTAAAAGCGTATTTTTACAAATAGGTGACGAAATATAGAAAAACCCCAAAAAAAAAATTACCTAAAAAATGGTCAAAACTGCAAAAAAATCTATTACGTAGCTTAGAGTAGTAAGCGAACAAACAGACAGACACAAAAAACAACTTTGTTTCATACTATTTATTATAAATTATATTATAAAGAAGATACATGGCTACAGGCCTGGCATGTACAAGCAACGAACTTGTTGCGTTGAAAAATAGTCATCATGATGCTGCTTATAATGATAATGATGATGCTGCTGATGATACTGATGACGTCTTTTTGTGCTCAGAAGTGCAGCATAAATATCATGAAATACAATTTAAAGCCGCTCGAAGCAGTTAGAATGACTGCGCAGAGCTGGCTAAATTAAATTCATTAGAGTTGTTGTTGTTGCTATTACTATGCAGCTAAAGGCCAAGTTGAAGTTAAGTTGCTGGTAAAGCTAATGTTTTGAAAATTAAATAAGCGTGTCTACAACGAAACTAAAATAATACGTTGCTGCAAAATGGATTTTGATGACGGCTGTCTCTGAAGCTGTAAATTGTTAGTTGTGAGCTTTATTTATTGGCCAACAACATGCTGAATGCTCTAAGATGTATTATCTTTATTCATTTATTTAAGCCATTTAACTAAGTTGTTTGTCTAAGCTCGTTTTTTTCAATATTAATTAATTCACACCATGGCGTATGAGTAACACTTAATTAGTTCGAACAGCCATTCAATCTTTTAAGCGCAGGTGTTTATGCAGACGGCACGTATATAGTGTATTTTTCTGTGGTTGTTGTATTGTTCTAAGCTTAAATTTCATCAGCTTCAAACTAGCTCTAGCGTATTTCTGCGAAAGCTGAGTCATGTCATGCTATGAAAACAAACCTTCGTTTAGTAGCCAGCAACAAAAACTATATTGAATTCATCCAAATTGTTTGAAGTTTTTGTTCTTTTAACCCCCAATTGTTGTTGTTATTGCACACATTAGTCACAATGCCAAACACGCGCACCACTTAAATGACGCCAGTGTTGCCGTATTGGATTGCATTTTTGAACTATTCCTTTTAAAGCAAATATTATGAATTCATTAAAAATATTTAATGTAAAAAATAGTTCTTGCCCATGTTTGTTCCACCTACAAGCAAAATGGAAATGTTTGTTCCCACTGTGAGGTCCAAGCAGATGTACAACAATTTATTTATTAGCTTACGTTGCTACGTTCCTCAAGTTGATTACCGCTGACATTGATCTGTCTTTGTCGTTGTCTTTGAGCTTGGGTGTGTTTGTTTGCCAGTCATATGCCGCCTCGGGTGGGAATTTCGTGAGAGTGCTTCGGCGTTCAATTTATATGTCAGTGGAGTGTAAGGGACCTGGCGAGAAGCTACTTAATATGCAACTATTTAATATTATAATTGGATTGAATTTTATTGCTTTTAAATAACAGATTAGATAACGCGTCAAGAAGTTGTGTTATATAATTAAGTAGTGGTAGAAGTCAATATTAATTTACAAGTCGTAAAAGTCAGTAAATAGGCAGCAACTTTGTATGAGCCAAGAAAAGCATGGGAGAACTTTGATTAAGAAAAAGTTATTGCTTAAATGGTTTTAAGAAATTTTAGTGCGAAAACAGATTTTTTTCAGAATTCATTCAATTGAAATTCTTTTGAGTAGATAAGTTTTATATTTTATAGGGGTGATAAAAAAAGGATAGATAAGCTAAATAGATAACAATGTATTTACATAAAAATGTATGTGCTTACGGCTCGCATGGTAAAAGTGAAACTAGTAACCGAAAAAGTGGAGATCTTAAGTAAAAACACAAATTGGGTTATTCAGCGCTCAAAAGAACTTTTACAGAGTTTCTATTGATCAATTTGTGTTGTGCGTGTTAAGAAATGTTTGTGGACAAATGTTTAAAACTTTGAACCAAGCTTTACATGGTATTTTTGAGATTCTGAGGTTTACCATTGTATGCGGAGAACTGACAGCCGATCAGAAGAACTACGTCTATTGCACAATTTTCAGATGCAATTTGAACCCTGGTGTATTGCGGGTTTTTGGCACATGGCCCACGCTCTTTAACCACTACGCCATGACCGCAGCTTTTTTTAAGTAGTTAAATAATTTTCTTTATAATTGTTATTTTTTTTCTTTATTTATTTATTCAAGTCTTTGGATTAATCCTTACAGGCTAAGCTTAACAAAAGATTAAAAATATAAGCAATTAAATCAAACTAAGAATAAAGTATATAACAGAGATTTAAAACGAATTTTGGACAATGAGAAATCAAACACACATTATATAAAGATAAGCCCTTTGCAAAGGTTCATTACATGCGTAAAATGATCTATGAAATTGAGTATAGAGTAATTTAAAATGCCGCAACATTCAAATTTATAAGAGCCAAAAAATAAGGACAGTCAATGATACCTGAAATAATCTATATCTATATCTATACTATTAATAAATCTGTAGCCACTTTTTATGTTCACTCATCACGTTTAAACGGCAACTCAGATTTTTATAAAATTTTGTACACATATTTGTAGGTCAGCAGAGAGTGCAATAGGATACTTTATTTTAACCCATTAACAACCAATGTTACTATATGGAAACATATGCGTCTCGAATTTTCATTAAATACTGCATAATATTTCAAAAGTTTTAGTGCCAGTTTTTTAAAAAAAGTAAAATTAGCATGCAATAATAACTTATTTCTGCTCAATGGCATACATAGTTTTTACCAAAATGTTGCTTCAAGTCTAAAAATGTCTGTTTTTTATGGTTTTCTTTCGGCCTTAATGGATTAAATTGCACTTCGGTTAAACGAGAACAAAATCAATAAACGCTTTTTAATTTCCTTAAATTTGATACCAAAATCATGTATGTAGTTTGAAAACTGTGAAAAATTTTAGTACCAGATCTTTTTAGTATTAATTATAAGCTGAGAATGAGAGAAAAACGACTTGAAATTCACACTTTTAGCTTTGAAGGCAAATATTTCAGTCAGTTTGCAATGGATTTCAATAATTTTTTTTGAAAAATGTTGTTTGTTAAAATATCCTTCAAACATAAGTTGAAATTTTTACTAAACCAAAGTATTAATATTTTTAAAAATTTTCTTAAAAAATGTTAAAAAATTTTTAGTTTAAGCCAAAAAATTGGATAAAAGTTGTTTTTGTTGTAAAAAAAATTAAATCCAAAATTTAGGTTTTCGATTTCCTATCAGATGATATAACAATCTTAAGGTTAATAATTTGTAGTATTACTTAAACAATAAAAAATCGTTTTGGTAGCGAAAAATCAAGCCTACCCACTATCAATTTTTGAATGAAAACTTTTTGAAAACCCGGCGAAGCGGCGGGTTTAAGCTAGTTTCATATATAACCACACGTGACTGAACTTTTCTTCGTGACTCTAAAGTTTTTATGCCAAAGAGTAAACATCTTACATTATATGGAGGAAGATTTCCACGACTATATACACTCAAAAAATTTATTATTAAAATGGCTACGAATGATATCTGTGGCGAAAATATTCGTGCTTTGTACGAATATTCGTAATATAAACGAAGATTTGTATCGTAATACTGTTACTTTTACGAATTCACTCGTGGAATGTTACTAATGCCTGTGGTAGTATTCACGAATACATTCGTTTCATATACTAATTGTATTTGTAAACAAAAATAGAACAACTCATATTAGCGCGTTTTACAAATTATTGTATACATATAACTAAAAGCATTCGTTTATTTTTCGTACGAATAACTTCGTACATCTTTTCATTTCATTCGTAGTATTTACTAATGGATTCGTACTATTTACGAAGAAAAACTAAAATTAGTATTGTAGATAAAATTCATTCGTATGTTGACCGTATGTAGAATGTACGAAGTATTAGTTGAGTTTAAAAATTGACAACCGAAACGAAAAAACAAAATTTCTCTTCGACTCGGTTGGACGTCGCTCTCGAAGAACTGATGTAATATACAATAAAGCATGGTTTTAAGAAAGTAAAAAACAGTTTAATGCTAATATTAATGCTTCAAAAATTTAAAGTTCCATTTTTTTAATATAAATTGTGTAATGTGTTTTGTCGGGGATAAAGTACTGAAGTGGCAGTATTGCCATTAAGTGATAAAGTCAAGTGTCAGGATCGCCACGAAATGTTACGCGTTTTAAAAGAGTTTAAATTAAAAGGACCTGCCTAAAGGTACGATGAAGAATATCTTCCAAGTCAAGCCCATATCGAGTAATTTATATTGTACTTGTGCACAGAAAATACACAGCTGATAGAACCTCAGCACTCAAATTCACGACCACCAACAGCAACAGCTGTACTGCAACAATAGCAACAACAACAACTTCAATAACTTCATCAAATAAAATAGCAGCAAAGTTAATAACTTCAACATCAACCACAATAGCAACAATTACAACAATAACTGCAATGTCTATTAAATACCGTTTGCCACAAATTACACAATAAGGGGATTCAAGTCACTGGGTATGAGCTACGTAACCGCGTGTCTCGTAAGTTTTTACGCAATGTAAATTTTTTTTATATCAACTTTACGAAACGATTTGCGTAAAACTTTATGCACCAAATTTAATGTGTATTGCGTATAATAAGACTGCCTAAGAAGCAACCCTGTCAAAATCACTTGTCACTTTGTAATAATAAGACATTAATTGCATTGCCGGTATTTTGTAAAAAGTAAGTAGAGTGAAATGTGAAATTAACAGCTAAGTCGACATTTTTAGCTGCATTTCTTTATTAAAAATTTTTTCTTTTTTGACTAAACCAACACTCAGTGGATGCCGCTATAATTTGAAAAAATTAAGCGAAATTCACCGTATAATGAACGAATGAATAGAAATATACGAATTCATTTGTACAATGTACGAATGAAGAACAAGAGTATTAGTAAATATTACAATAATATTCGTCCAATATACGAATTGTTCTGTACAATGTATGAATGATACTAGGAGCATGCGTAAATGTAACGATATTATTCTTACAATATACGAATGCTATTTACTAATACCAATAAAATATTCGTAATATGTACCAAACTGCGTACATTCTACGAATCCTTTTCGTGGCTGAAAATTACGAATACAATTCGTAGAATGGACGCAGTTATTAGTTATATTTAGACACGAATTTTTTTTGAGTGTAACACACAAAGAGCAAACTTTGTAAATCTTTTTTGAATTTTTTCCAACCTAAAGGTATACCCGACATAAATCGTATTCCAGAAAAAAGAAGCATATTCCAGTTTTGAGTGACTTAACAGTATAAGGGTCGGAAAATTCCGAACTGTTTCTACTTATAAAAGTAAGCAAAGAGTACGTTTTAGGAACAATAGTCAATATGTTCATTAAAAGTGATTAGTCAAATAAGACTCCAAGATCTTTTATAGATTCAACACACTTGAGTGGAATTTCAGAAATATTGTAGTGATATTTCAATAAATTACTGCTTTTAGAATAAGTTATATGAAAGCACTAAGAAATATTCACTGGAAGAGCATTTAGCTTACTCCATTGAAGTAAATTATCTAAATCAGAATGTAAAGAAACAGCATCAGTTATGCAACTAACCCTCTTAAATAGTTTAAGGTCGTTGGCATAAAACAAACATTTGGAGTTGCAAAATGTTTTGTTTATCGCATTAATAAATAAAACTTTTTAAGAAAAAAAACCGACTACAAAATCATTACAAAGTGAAAAATAATTTTAAAATAACTTTTCCTTTTAATTTCTTGGTCATATTTGGTAATTTATTTAAACATTTTATTACTTCAAAGCTTTTGTATTCATTAAGAAATCAATATATTTATGATAATAAAACATATTACAAAAAAATAAAATAATAAGTTTTCCAATGTAGTTAAAGGTATAAATTATCAAATATGGCCAAGAAATTCAAAGGAAAATTTTTTTTAAAACTATTTTTTTTTTGTAGTAATTTTGTAGTCGGTTTTTTTTTTAAAGTTTTTATTTCTTCCTTTTTTAGAGAATATGATAAATTTTCGAAAAAAGTGTATAATTGACATAAATACAATTGTTCTTAAACAATTTGTTCTATTAAATTCTGGAAGATTGTTAGTTATTTCAAATATCTATTTGTTAAATTTAAATTAGATGTCACGTGTTTTGAAATAATTATACCCATTCTTGTAACAAATTTTATTACCCTAGTGTCAATTTTATTCCAGATATAGTGTTTTTCTAATATTGCCACGCCCCTTTGCTGAATAATTGCCCACTTTCTTGACCGTTATTTGTAATAGTTGTGCCTACCCTTGTACTTCATTTCAGTTCCCAGCGTCAATATTAACTAAGATAGTGCTTTTCTAGTATTGCCACGCCCATTTTTCGAATAACGCCCATTTTCTTGACAGCAATTTCTAATAATTGTGCCTACCCCTACACTAAATTGCAGTACCCTAGTGTCAATATTATTCGACATACAGTGTTTTCTAGTATTGCTACGCCCCGTTCTTGGATACCGCCCACTTTTTTAGATGGGCCCCTCCGTATTTATGATGTCTATCTTAAAAAACAAAATCATGGCAATCAAGACGCGTAGCAAGCGTCCCAGATAACAATTTCTCCTAAATACGAGTAAGCCTTCAGCAAAGCTTTTGAATTTATTGCGGCATCAGGTGTTCCTCAGGGTAGCCATCTTGGACCAATTCTGTTTATTTGAGGAATCAATGATGTACCTCACATCATGAAACACTCTCATCTGCTTATCTAATATTCCGATGATATGAAAATATACAGAACAGTAAATTCTAAAGACAATTTCGATCTACTGCGGTTTGTTCTGAAATTCTTTCAAGTTTGGTGTTCAAAAATAATATGTTTCTAAATCCAGATAAATGCCAAGCTATGATCTTTTTGGCGTAAAAGGAATAATTTTATTTTTGATTACAAGATAAAAAATACTGCTTTAAGAAGTGTAGATATTGTCAAAGACCTTACTTAGTATATGCATTCTAAGCTATCGTTTAACATTCATATTGATAATTTTCGTAAAATAGCATTTTTAATGCTTCGATTTATAAAACGCTGGGCCAAATTATTTAATAGCATGATTACTACTACAATATTGTATTATACAATTGTGCGTCCTCATTTAGAATATGCAAGTCATGTTTGTTCCCAAGTGACAATGTGCATGTTGACTAAATAGAAGTAATCCAAAAGAGTTTTGTTCGATTTGCTCTAAGGGGCTTAAGTGGAACTGACATATTAGACATATATTAGAGGATCGTTAGAAACTGTTAAAAATGCAGCGAGCAAAGGAAATCTGCAGATATCGTATATTTACACCTACTCATAGCCGGTTTATCCCATTCTCTAGAACTTTTTCTCACATACAATTTAATTCTAACCGTAGAAGCAGCAAAAATGCCAACAATTTAATTTATTTACCATTTAATAAAATAAATTATATGTCTGCTGCTCCTTTAAACCGCATGAGTACCTTTGTTAAAAATTGTAGTGTTTCCGATATTAGTTTGTCAAAAGGTAAACTCAAAAGTAGATTAAAAACAATTGTGTGATTAGATCTATGTACTTAAAATAATCAAGTTTGTAATTTAAATATTATTAATTGTGTCACAAAATGAAACAAATTTTATAATGAAAGGTCAGCAGCAAGGCCAGAATATCATTTGTGTGCATTTCTTATGGAACTGGATCAATTGGTTACGAAAAAAAAATTTTGTAACCAAAATGCTTGCTTTATTTCTTTTTTAGCACAATTATTTTGATTAAAATTTCAAAATAGATTTCCTCAAAGTTGGGGTACCATCCTTATTTTTCTACACCAACGCGTACTGCGTAAGGGGTATATTATGTAACTTTGTCATTCCGTTTGTAACGTCAATAAGGAGGCGTGGCAGGTATAGAAAATTATATTTATTTTTGATCAGCATGACTACCTGAGTCGATTTCCGTGTGTACGTCTGTCTGTCCTTCTGTCCGCCCGTGATCACGATTTCAGCCGTAATTTTAAAGCTACCGCGATGAAATTCAATATTTAAGCTTCTTTCTAAAAAATGGAGATCAAGTTTGAGAACGAGCCAAATTGAATGAAAACCACGCCTTCCTCCCATACAAAGTGACTTAATTTTAACCGTAAAATCTCTTAAGAATCCACAACAATTAATAAAATGCTTTGAAATTTTGCATGTAAGCTTTGATCTTCAATATAAATCCTAACAATAAGATTTGAAAAAACGGATGGAAATCATACATACCTCCCATACAAAGTGGCTTTATATTAACTGTTAAATCACTTAAAAATGTGCTCAAATATATAGATATATATATAGACCACCACTGTGATTTTTGGCAAAATCGGATGAAAACTATGCCTACCACCCATACAAATTGGTTTTATTTAAAACGTAGAATCTGCGAAAATTAAAGAAATGTCTTGAAATTTTGCGTATAAGTTTTGATATTTAACATAAACCATCTCTATGATATTTGGCAATATCGGATGAAAACCACGCCTACCTCTTATACAAAGTGACGTCATCAAAATAGAAAAACTTAATAAAATATATAAAACTGAATGATATCGAGTCTGCGTGTACCCAAATTCTGCCCACATCGTTTATCCAATCCATACATATATTCCTCGATAAAATCTGGAGTCTTAAGTCTAGCAAAGTGGGTGTGGCATTTTACTTTTAATCGAACTTCTGTGCGAACACCGTGTGTCTGACTTCAACCAAATTTGCACACATAATCCTTGGTAGTTTAAGCAATCTTTAGTTTATAAAATTGGGCGGTACTAGACAGGGGGCGTGGCACTTAATTTTTAAACTAGCTCCATCTACATCGTTTGTCCGATTTCTACCAAATTTCTTATCGAACTCCCTCTACATCGTTTGTCCGACTTAAACCAAATTTTGCACACATATTATTTGGCATAGAGATCAGTCTGTTGTTGATAAAAGTGGGCGACACTAAATAGGAGGAGTGGCACTTTATTTTTATCCTATTTCCATCTACACCGTTTCTCCGATTTCAATCAAATTTCGCACACATATTCTTTAGTATATTGAGAAGATTTAAGCCTATAAAAGTGGGTTGGATTGGACAAGGGGCGTGCCAATTTAATTTTAATCGAACTCTTTCTACATCGTTTCCTGACTTCAAACAAATTTTGCAAATATATTCTTTGGAATAATGAGCAGTGATTAGTCTAAAGAAATTGTGCAAAATTAGGCAGGGGCGTGCCACTTTTATTTAAATCGAACTGTTTCTATACCGATTGTCCGATTTCTTTCAAATTTCTCATATTCGTTGGAATAATGAGCAGTCAGTAGTCCAGAAAATTGGGCGGAATTGAACGCGGACTACCTGAGTCGATTTCCGTGTGTACGTCTGTCTGTCCTTCTGTCCGCCCGTGATCACGATTTCAGCCGTAATTTTAAAGCTACCGCGATGAAATTCAATATTTAAGCTTCTTTCTAAAAAATGGAGATCAAGTTTGAGAACGAGCCAAATTGAATGAAAACCACGCCTTCCTCCCATACAAAGTGACTTAATTTTAACCGTAAAATCTCTTAAGAATCCACAACAATTAATAAAATGCTTTGAAATTTTGCATGTAAGCTTTGATCTTCAATATAAATCCTAACAATAAGATTTGAAAAAACGGATGGAAATCATACATACCTCCCATACAAAGTGGCTTTATATTAACTGTTAAATCACTTAAAAATCTGCTCAAATATATAGATATATATATAGACCACCACTGTGATTTTTGGCAAAATCGGATGAAAACTATGCCTACCACCCATACAAATTGGTTTTATTTAAAACGTAGAATCTGCGAAAATTAAAGAAATGTCTTGAAATTTTGCGTATAAGTTTTGATATTTAACATAAACCATCTCTATGATATTTGGCAATATCGGATGAAAACCACGCCTACCTCTTATACAAAGTGACGTCATCAAAATAGAAAAACTTAATAAAATATATAAAACTGAATGATATCGAGTCTGCGTGTACCCAAATTCTGCCCACATCGTTTATCCAATCCATACATATATTCCTCGATAAAATCTGGAGTCTTAAGTCTAGCAAAGTGCCTATAAAAGTGGGTTGGATTGGACAAGGGGCGTGCCAATTTAATTTTAATCGAACTCTTTCTACATCGTTTCCTGACTTCAAACAAATTTTGCAAATATATTCTTTGGAATAATGAGCAGTGATTAGTCTAAAGAAATTGTGCAAAATTAGGCAGGGGCGTGCCACTTTTATTTAAATCGAACTGTTTCTATACCGATTGTCCGATTTCTTTCAAATTTCTCATATTCGTTGGAATAATGAGCAGTCAGTAGTCCAGAAAATTGGGCGGAATTGAACGCGGAGCGTGGCACTTTAATTTTAAAAGAAATTATTTTACATCGTTGGCATGAACTTGCACATACTAATCAAATTTTGCACATATATTCTTTAGCATATTGAGCAGTGTAGAAATTACTCTATGTGGCAGCTATGGGTAAAATAAAATTAAGCGTATGAGACAAATATTTTTGCAGATATACATACAAATTTTAAAGATTCCTAAAGACTTCGAATATACTTCAATACGGCACGGGGGGGGGGGGATATCCTGCCGAAGCTCCATTCCTTACTAGTTTTAATTACTATGGTTGAAATTTTAGGCATAACGAATATAATGTACTGTTTTCCGTAGATATTTCTTTCTGCCATCTGTCTTTGCTGAAGATTTCTAGATGCTGTTTTTGATTTGACACATTCAATGAACACCATTTTTAAAATATTCTTCAGCAAACACTTTCTTCCAAAAGCAAAAATGCTCTTCTCCTTTTAAGCGTCAAATAAAATGCTCATTAAGTCAACGATGAATAAAAAACAGAAAAAATATAACCACATTTTCTGTAATAATAGGTATATTATGATTTTATTTTAATATCAACAAAATCATTAATAGTTTGATTAAGCTTAATGCTAGACTTTGAATCAAATTTATTATAGCTGAACAATTGGTTGCTTTTACTCTTTAAAATTGTTATGCAAATGGCTTTTTAATACCAAAACAAGATGTTTTTGAAAATAAAATACAACTACAGCAATAATAGAGACTATAATAATAATAACAATAATTGTTGGTATTAAAATAATGACCATAAAAAGAGAATTCAGCCAGCTTTGAAGAGCTTAGCTATACATTTTTAAACAATTTCAATTGAATGATCAACAGCGTCGTTAACGACTTTGAGTGTGGCAGCTCAATGTGCAGCTTGGTCATTTGACCAAGTTAGTCAAAGCAGCTTTAACTGTGTCAGTGTGTCGAATGAACACATTCTAAGCGGGTGTGTGTGTGTGTGTTTAAATTGTTAACATGTATGAATAAATTTGTTTTTAAACGATTTGTTTTTTTTTTTTTTAACTCTTAGTCATTCCCTCGTTCTTGACTCTCTCACTCTCTGTTTCTTTACAACTGCCCTTGTCTGCTCCCCCCGTCGTTCGCTCTGTTGCGCATTTGAACATGGTTGCATTTTTTTCTTCGCTGACCTTGAACTTGGTATTAGATACTGAAAACTGGTCCCGAACGACGTAACTCAACTAACTACCATGAAGTGCGCTGCTGCTGCCGTTGTTATTTGTTATTTGTGGCTGTTTTTGTTGTTGGTGTATGTGTTTTTACAGAAATACATTCATTTATTGAGGCTTGAGTGAAAAAGACGCAGCATGTGTGACAAGTGCAGCAGTCGCAGCAGCAACAGCAAAAAATAAAAGCAAAGCAATCAGCGGATGGATTGAAATGATTTTGGCATGTTTTCTCGGTTGTCGGTATTGTTGTTAAAGTAGTTGTTGTTGTTAGGTTTTGTAGTTTGCTACTAACAATGGTAATTGGCAGTACTGATTGCTGTCGCTGCTGTTGTGCTGCTGCTGTTGACGACAGTGATGTATTAATTGCAGTTGTTGTTGTTGTTGTTGTTTTTGTTGTTGCTGTTTTCATGTGACTCGAATAGCGATGTATTTTAAGAAGTTGCTGCAACTGAATGAATGCATTATTATTGCATGATAATTTGAACTGTTTGGATTTTGTAGTATTGCCAGATGACAATAATTATCATAAAAAAAGTACATTTCTGCAAGTTCATAGTTAGTTGGATTCGTTTCAATTTCTTTGACACAGATATCCTCTGGAAGTTAATCTATAGTCTTGTAATCATAATTAGAATATTCAATTTAAGTCAACAACATTCATATTAGTTTTTTTTATCCTCTTATGCATATGTCGCTTTTTTGTATTAAAAAAATTAAAAATTAGAATTTTATGTTTGTATATTAATCTATCTATCAATCTTTTCTATTCTATATTATTATTACGCAAGCGCATTTCTTGTGGTGACCATAAAATCTGTACTGTAGACGCGATTTTCATAAAAGGGTAGCAAGGGTCTTGCTCTATGGATGTGCAATAAGGTCTTATTTTTTGTTAACTCTCAGATGGATGACAGCATGGGATTGCTAAGAAGAAGTATAGTGGTCTGGGCAGACCACATATATAATTTTGGCTAGAAAGAGACGCGCAGGGCTAGGTGAGCATAAGGTGTGCTAAAGATGTGTCTTAATTATGAGGGAATGTTGGGGTATATATGTGTGCCCGCCTGCAAGGGGGTCTTTTGGGAGTTGAACACCCCATTGGGAATAGAATTAGTAAAAAATTTAACAAATTTACTTTAAATAAACACTAAAATAAAACAAATGCGACGCAAGCCTCTTCCCATGAGAACAAGCCCGACGATGGCTATAGAAATAGAACAATTTACAAATCGACTCCAAATAAACACCAAAATAATGCCGTCCCTTGAGAAAATACTGCGGAAATACTTGAGGAAATACTGAGAAAATACCGAGGGAATACTGAGGGCCTGTGTGTGCGTGATGAAAACCAGTTTTGTTTTTAGTTTTGCCTTTTTATTCGATCAGGTAAATACATTTCTGTTGTTGCATATGTTCGAGTTTCAACTGATATAGAATGTTTTTTTACTTAAATTAAATTTTCTCTTCGGCCGTTCCCTCTCTGCAGACAATGGCAAACCTTAGAGAGTAAAAACTGCCATGCAAAGCTTCTTGAGAACATAAGCCGTTCGGAGTCGGCATAAAGCTTTGTAGGTCCAGTTAATTTGTGCTAAAACATCACGCACAACACAATTGATCATAAGAAGCTCGCTTAAAGTCCTTTCAAGGGCTGGAATGGCCGTTTCGTTTTTGTGATGGTTTTTGTGGGTTCGAATACTTAATACAGCACTGAAAAAATATATCGCCTACTTGATATGTTGGTAAGCGAATACCCTCGGATTGGTAACCCTTTCTTCCATGAGCTACAAACTCATCCTGGATAATATATGACGCCAAACCAGCAATGTCTATTATACGGTTTGTTGAGCACTTGAAGGTACACCCTGTGACCATTTGGTCCATTGGGTGGGTTTCAATACGCTGCCATTTAGTTGCAGTTTGTAGTGCTCGGTAAAAATTAACACTACAGGTTTCTTCTTTTTAACATTGTAAGAGAACTAGCGATTTTGTTGTCGTAGAAGCTAAAAAAGTGCACATTAATGCTCGTCTTGGGTCCAAAATTTCCACTGGAATGAATGCTTTGTTCTTTCGGACCGTGTTGACATACGAAATGTTCTAGGAGATCAAATGTTCAGCAAAAGAAATGGTTGAGAAAAGTTAACCACGAAAATGGTGCAGCCGGAAAAAAACTGTTGTTGATTGGTTCCGCCTTTTCTGTTGAAATTTTCATATAAAATGATTGCATAATATCTTGATTGCACTATAACAAATTTGACAGTTCTCATGTAAGAATCGTATTAAAATAAATCGGTTTTTGATGATCTGTCCAGACCACTGTACTGCTAGATACAGAAAACAGAACAAAAATAAAAATTTTTTGTTACGAGATATACGCAAAAACACTGAATTTGTTTCCATTGCGTTCGTCACTTCGAATTTAAGGAAGTCATGGAACATATTCAGCTTCAAAGTTGAAAACGTTCTCGCCAGACCACTGTCATCCATCCGAGGGTTAAATATTGTGTAGTTTTTAAAAAAATGCTAAAAGAATTTTTCATAAAAACTGAAATTTTTTAGTGATGCCTAAAAGTATGTGATATATTTTTTATATAATCCTACGCTAAGTAATAACTGGGTTACTTAACAATTCAACAGAAACATTGAAAGTTTCTATGAAATCGAAATATGGTTCGAAATATTCGAAATATGGTTCGAAATAGGGTTCGAAGGAAAAAATTTTTTATCCTCCTTCCTTTAATTTTTTATTTTTTATTTTAACGCCACACGGGATTACTAGTAATATATATCTTAAGAGCCAGATTATACAGTTTTTAAAAATAAAATCCTGTAAAATAGAAACCTAAAAATATATATGTATTACAAGGATCCTATCCTATTATTGGCTATCCTCCTTTATAGTATTTGCTATCCTACATATCTAACATATGGTATTTAGCCGCTATCCAAATAAAAAAAGTAAAAATGTTACTTCTTCTTGCTACAAGATATCATCAGCGTCGGTGTTTTTTTGTTGATGTGAATGCGTTTGTGTGTGGCGTGAGTAATGGGTAGAGTGTGTGGCTCATACGTCAGAGAACCCTGGTTCGAATTCCCCATCTGATACCGGAAGTTTTTTCACTTGAATTCATTTTTCTGTTCGGTCGACACCTCTCAGCAGACAATGGCAAGCCTCAGAGAGTAAAAAAAAAGCTGCCATGAAAAGCTTCTTTAGAACATAAGCCGTTCGGAATAGGCAGAAAACATGAATGTTTAGTTCTCGATCATTTGTTTTCAAACATTTCACAACACACACAACACAATTCCTCATAAGAAGCTCGGTCAAAATTCCTTCAAGGGCTGTAAAGGCAATGCGTTTGTGTATGGCGGCCGTGGCGTAATGGGTAGAGTGTGTGGCTCATACGCCGGAGAACTCAGGTTCGAATTCCCCATCTGACACAGGAAGTTTTTTCACTTGAATTCATTTTTCTGTTCGGTCGATACCTCTCAGCAGACAATGGCAAGCCTCAGAGAGTAAAAAAAAGCTGCCATGAAAAGCTTCTTGAGAACATAAGCCGTTCGGAATAGGCAGAAAACATGAAGGTTTAGTTCTCGATCATTTGTTTTCAAACATTTCACAACACACACAATACAATTGCTCATAAGAAGCTCGGTCAAAATTCTTTCAAGGGCTGTAAGGGCAATTTCGTTTTTTTTTCATTTCTGTTTCTGTAATTGCAAAATTTAGAGAATTTAATTTTACTTTGCAGTTATTTAAATGTTCACTCCACTTCAGGTTGGTATTGAACCATAGCCCTAAATACTTTTTTGTCTATCTCGTTATTAAGAGGGGGAGGGGGGAAGGGGGCTAAGGTTTTTAACTTTTCTTTTTACCATTTCTTTTCATTTTTTATATGAATGCACAAAAACTCAAAAATATTTTGGCCAAATTTTAAGTCGATCCGAGTAAAACTAACGGAGATATGAATTTTTAAGTAAGTGTACCTCGAACGTCGATTCTTAAGAACATAAACTCTTGAACGCGTTTATCTCAAAATTACTTTTTCAAAGTCCGTGCTCACTGTAATTTAAAAAGTACTCGACCGATTCATTTCAAACTTGATACACATTTTCTACATGTAAAATAACTCCTCCATTACTCCAGTTTTATTAAAATTCTTTTTTATTTTAGTTAAGGGGGTTTCCCACCCACAAAATGGTGGAATTTTTGTGGAAAATAGCAGTTCACACTTTAAATGGCCACCAACAATTTTTCAATGAAAAAAATAATCATAGAACGTTTAGGGGGAGGATTTGATGATGCTTTTGCTAAATTTTAATGGTTTTTAAGTTCAGATAATTTTCGACCAAGATATAGTGAATCCCGCAAATTGTTATTTTTCCAATACGTTCTGGGGAAAGCTCTGTCACAAACTTGTTGTCTCAATAATTCCGCATGAAATATTGTATTGAATATTGTTAAAAGTATTTTTAAGGATGTACAAAAGGTTTGAATAAATTTGCTCTTAAAAAAAAATTCACAAAAGAAGTGTTTTTATATGCTGAAACACGTAAACCCCCTTAAGACATTCTTGGAAGGAGAATCAATGGAAATTCATTTAAATCTGGCAATAATGGTTTATTGTTATTAAATATTATTCTATCAGTCTTTTTTAGATAAATTTTTAATAATTTTTTACTAAAAAATTGCTTAATTTTTTAATTTTCTGATTTATTCTTCTATTGAAATTGTTGCATACATAAATGCTCCTATTCCACAAGAAACTTTCGATCAGTTTCAGGTTGTTTCCTCCTAGACCCCATTCGGCAAGCTTTCGAATCATAATTTTCAAATTCACTGATTCAAATGATCAAAAATTCACAAATCAATCGCCAATAACTACATATTTTTAGTATCTAGGTTTTCATATACAATATAAATTCTGTGCATTATATACATGCTGTTAAAACTTTGGAATTTTCAATAAATCCAAACTGTGTTTTATTAAATATTTATTTTTTTTTAAATTTTTTTTCAGACGATTAAGTTAATATGTTCGAATTTTTTAACAATTTTGCTTAGATTAATTATTAGTCGATAATTTGAATAGATTTCCTAACATTATGCCTTGTATATTGGCACAACACAACCAATTTTTGATTCTCTCAGATACTGTCTGTTTCCGAAACATTATTAATGAAATTTTCCAAAGGTGTGACTTAAGGATTCCTTATATTTCATATGAAAACGTTCAGATATTGCATCC
This sequence comes from Coremacera marginata, assembly GCA_914767935.1. Classification (NCBI taxonomy): domain Eukaryota; kingdom Metazoa; phylum Arthropoda; class Insecta; order Diptera; family Sciomyzidae; genus Coremacera; species Coremacera marginata. Next base: position 61,420,517 of record OU612045.1, on the reverse strand, counting down.
GGACCCTTTGCTGACTTTGCATTTCATTGTTTTATTGCCATTTCCACATATACAATATCACATTCAACTAGGAAAATGGTTTTGTATTAAAGAAACAAAGCTTTATTTTAAGATATAGGCATCAATGCCTCAACCAAAGTAATTTTTCTTGTAATAAAAAAAAAAATTTCAGCAAGTTGCTCCTATACAAATCAACCTCAAACATTCAAACATTTAGCTTAGATAGAATATTCATCTTATTACTTCAACTCAAATCAAAGTTTTAATAGCTGATGGTGGCTTCGGTTTCCCACTAGCCATAGCTTGTTGTTAATAATTTGTATGTTTGTATTTTTATCGTTTGCTTAGTACTTATATAACACTTGCTGTTATTATATTATTTTTCCCATAATTATAGCAATACATGATTAGTTGTAGTTGTTTCTTTGAGTAAAGATTCTTTAAGCACAACCTAGCGTGCAGTTTTTTTTTTATGGCAGCCACACGTGTTTGCATTTATTTAAGCGTTAATAAAACTAATTTTTTTATTTCCATTTTTTATGCATTTGTAATGCATTCTCCACGTTCAAGAAAATAATAAAAAGAAGAATAAGAAGAAGAAGCAGCAACAGTGGCAAAATAGGTGTGTGTTGGTGGAACTTTTATCTTTTTTTAGTTAATTAATTTAAGTTGCTTTTTAAATGCATCTGAAAGATTTATTAAGTTATGGAGAAGACTTTTGTTATTTTACATAAATGCCCATTTAAATGCATTTGCAATTACAAATGAGCAAGTTTTATAATAACTGTTTTCAAGTAAATGATATTGAATGATTGCAAATGCACGATAGTTATAGGTATAGTAAAGAATTATTTATGGAAATTAAAGGGGGAAAAATACAAATTTCTTAGCCACAAAATACATCTATGAACCGATCTAGCAAGGAAACGTAATCATGTTCTACGAACTTGACCTTGATAGTAGAGATAAAATATTTTTTTTTTAAGTATACTCTTTTCATAAACTGTTTGTAGTTTCGTTATTTGTTTATATGAATTGTTTAATATCAGTTTATAGAAATGCGAGTATGTAGAAAAGAGGTAACAATTGTGTTTAAATATCAAATAAAAGTTTTAGAGTTTTCTTGTATGTAAATATTTCACCGTGCCGGCAATTTCAGAAATGACTAACCTGCTTTCCAGTCTAATGCACTGACAGATTGATAGTTTAATCGTTGTAAGAGAATTAATAGATTTTGCAGAGCACTTAAGTACTTTTCTGTGAAACTTTTCAGAACGGAAATAGAAAAATACTCTTCAATTAACTTTGCGGCAATGACAAACACAATGTCAGAACTATACAAGCAATGAAACAAGAATGCAAACATATTCACATACACACACACCCACACACTCAGCAAATAGCTGCCCTATAGGAACCCTGTAGAAAAATCAACTAATTTAAAAGTAGTTGAAAAAGTATTTTTTTGCTAACCACAACTAGTTGAAATTCTGACTTTTTTCCATAGAACGAACTAACATATTTTGTATGGTGATGTCCGCTAAATAAGTCAATTGACTTTCGTCTGCATATATTTCAACTACTTGTTAAACTAGTTAAATATAAATTATTTTTTAACTACTTTAAAATAAATCAATTGAAAACTAGTTCATATTCCACGTACTGAAGATGAATTTAAAAGCATAAAAATTTTAAATTTCTATACATCAAAGAGATAATTTATTTGATTGTTTTGAAAAAAATATACATTATCCTATAGGGAACAAAACTAGTTTGTAAAATAACTAGTTTTTAAAATAAACTAGTATATGAACTACTTTGAATTATATTAAGGCGGGATCCACTTCAATTCTAAATAGTTTTTATTGCATTATATATGAAGTAATTGAAATACTACTTAAAAACAAGTGGTTGATAAACTACTTTGAATTATCTAAATCTCTATCTATCTAAATATCTAAACCCTGTGAAACGATTAAAAATTCTTTATTATTTAAGATATTGAAATTACAAACTGGTACTGTTTAGCAAACATTGCATAATTTGGACTCTGTACGGAAATTGATGCATTGCTTAACCATTCAGCAAACACCTCATCACTTCAATAGTAAAGACGCACGCCTTTTCCTACGTAGCGTCGAGTCTGCTCCATCACTTCATTGCGATTGACACTTAAAAGAAACAAAGCGTGGAAAATCCCGCTGACACGCTTGTTTAGCTCATATTTTGAAATGAAGCATCAAAAAGCTGGCTCGTTTTAAATAACAGGCGTAGTATCCACACAATTCCGATCATTTGGATCGGCACCTTCGCTCATGTACACGTTTTTTGTAAACTGCTTCCGTGGTAGGTATGCTCACATATAAGCGCAGAGTTCCTCCAGTTTCTGAAACTATCACCTGTTGGATGCAGAAATAGTCCAATGAAAAATAGGAATAATGAAATTATATCTACCCTCGCAGCGTACTTCTGTTGCGCTCCTTGAATGTAATTACTAGATATTTCTTGAATTAACTGGCAATGAAGCTTGGCATGAATCACTTTTGAATTATTTTAAAATCAATTAATAAACACCACAAAGAACGACATTTCACAATTTTAAATTAAACAACTCTGATCACTTTTTACTTTGTTTACATTGTGCTTTCAGATTTTATATTTCAGAATTTATTTGTGTCAACCAGGCATGATTTTTTTAGCATGGTTTATGTATTTTTCAAAACAGTCAAATAAATGATCTCTTTGATGTATAGAAATTTAAAATTTTTATGCTTTTAAATTTATCTTCAGTAAGTGGAATAGTAAATAGTTTTCAATGGGTTATTTTAAAGTAATTACAAAATAATTTAAATTTAACTAGTTTCATAAGTAGTTGAAAATATATGTAAACGAAAGTCAATTGACTTATTTATTCGTTCTATGAAAAAAAGTCAGAATTTCAACTAGTTGTGGTTGATAAAAAAAGTACATGTTCAACTACTTTTAAATTAGTCGCTTTTCGTACAGGGTGAGCACAGCATCTATTAAGCTAAAACAATGCCATGTAGTTACTTTTGTTTATTTTTGCTTACAACTGCTGCTGTTGCTGTTGTTGCTTTACATGCAGATGTTGTTGATGCTAATGCTTTCTATACTTGCATTTCCAGCAACATTATCTGATAGATACAACATTTTGAAAGTGATTAAATTGTTGTGATTTTTCGGTTGTCATTGGTTGTTGTTGCTGCTGTTGTCATCGCATGTGTTGTACGTGCTGCTTTTGTTTTTGTAATTTATATGTTCACTGTCGGTGATTCCATGTGCAGCAACATAATATGTTGACAATGAAATAGCAAATCGGTTTACTGCAATGATTGTTGATTCTGTGCTTTTTTTGGGATGGTTCAAAGCATAGAAAACAAGAAGCAGCAGGAAGTCTGAAAGCAATAAAAACAATTTCAACAACCAGTAGATTTTCACTTTGTTACATCAAAATAAGTGCTTCATCATGGTGCAAAAGAGACGGAAAATATTTAGAAACAAAAGACTAACAGCAAATTCCAAGACGGTTCCTTTTTATTGTTAAACGGAATTTCATTGGATTCGGTTGAATTAAACATTTTATTTTTACTAAGTTTAAGCGTTTTTAATGTAAATCAAACAATCGTATTCAGAACTATCTGAATACAGCTGTGTTCACTAAACACAAATGTTTTTATCAATAAAAATTATAATGAAAATAAAGTGGGTTCTATACCTGATATTACAACAAACGAAAACATTGTTAATTTCTGTAAGAAACAATTTTTATAAAGAAAATATCAATGTTCATGTTTTTCACAAAAATAACAACGCATATAAAATTAGAAAAAAGACTTAAAAATTTATAAGGAAAACATAACTTTTAGGGTGTCTAAAAGTATTTTTTTTTTAAATGTTAACCTCCAAAGCCGCAAGTTATTCGCTATGGACTAAAAATTAGGTGCCCAAAAACCATTCGCAAATAAATTTATTTTTGAGCTATCCCAAGCAATATATGAGTTTCATGGTGTTATACGAACACAACATGAATTTCGTTTTTTTAATCACAATCGCAAATAAAACAAAAACAAAAGGGTTCGTAAAAAAAGAACCGAAAAGAATAGAAATATACTTTCCATTATATTTTTTTGCGATTCCTGGTAAAAATAATTAAATCAAATCGCAGCATCCGCCCAGCAAACATTTTCTGAGTGCCTCAAAAAAATGACTAAAAAGAGTATGTTTTTATGCGTGTTTTATGAGTGCGCAATAAAAGGACTCATGAAGAAGTATTTGATGTGATTGCTCAAAAAAAAAAAAACTCCTGAAAGTGTCATTATTTTGCTGTTTTATGAGGACTCATGAAAAGCACTCTTGAAAGAGATTTTAATATGATTGTTAAATGATTGCTGAGTCTTAAAAGTATCTTAATTTTTAGTCCAAAAAGGGACATAGAGCAATCATTATTATGAATCATATTTTGAAGCAAACAATCTACGAAAATGTACTCATAAAATAGTCTTTTTTGAGCGCATTATGACGATAAATACTCATTTAAATGAGCCTTAAAGAAGTATTTTAAGAGTCATAATCAGCCTTATTATGTTTTTATTTGTTAAACAGGGAAAATGCTTTTAAAGATTTTTTTCTTGTTATCTTAAAAATTAACGATTAATGCAAAAATATCTCTTATAATTTTTAAAAAATTCCGTTGACTTTAATTTTATTCACATTAGGGCTGAATGTTTGTAGGGCGGCGAAAACACTTTTTTAACATTTGTTTTTGAAGTTCAAAAACATAAAGAGAGAGAGAGTGTTCTTTCACATCTCTGTTTTTGATGCTGCCAGCAATCAGTAAGATATCGCTAAGGATAGTTTAATTTGATTGTGGCCGTAATTCAAAAGCATAACAGTGAGAGAAAGTATTTCCTACTCGAAGAAAATATATAATATTTTATACATTGCTGGTGCATTTCCAGCAGCTTTGCCCATAGCCACTTCTGAATCAGATGTTAAACTTTTCGTTCGCTTCAAGGCATATTGGCCTCAAATCAATCAGTCGGCTTATATCACAGCAAGCATATCAATCATTGTCAGAATAACAGAGAAGAAAAGTGATGAAATCGTTGATTTTTATCAAGGACTTCTCAACAGCAAGCAAATTGGAGACGATTATAGAGAGCTTCTTGAATTGTGAATTTTATATCTCTCCTAGGGGAGTTCGATTTATGGTTCCAAGTGCAAAAAGTCATGCCAGTTGGATGTGTAAAACTATATATTCACTTACAGAGAAATTTGATTAATCTTATAGAAAAAAAAGATTGAAAGAAAATATAATTTTTAATGTTTCTTTTTACATAAAAATATGGTTTACGGTGCCGTAAGCTCTAAACAAGTACTTGCAACGAAAGTACAGTACGAAAATTCAGAAAGACATTTGCAAAAGCCACAGTTAAGAAGATGTTAGGACATTTATGATACTCTTCTGACGAGTTATTCGCTCTTGGTCTGTTTGACAGATATGTTTCCATAGATGCAAAAGGAAAAATTGTTAACGCAATGTTTTATTCTTCTAGCGTTCAAGTAAAACAAAAACAAAAAAAAAAAACAAAATGACCACTTCAGCCCTTGAAAGGACTTTGACCGAGCTTATTATGATCAATTGTGATGTGTGTGCTGTGAAATGTTTTAACACAAATAATCGAGAACTGGACTTACATGTTTTATGCCGACTCCGACAGAAAAAACAATTCAATTGAAAAAACTCTGTGTCAGGTGGGAATTGAAACAGGGTTCTCTGGCATATGGGCCACGCACTCTAGCTACTTTGCCACGGCCCGCCACAGCGTTCAAGTAGTGCGATTAAAAATTAATAAACACGACTTTGGAAACTTGCATCTGTATAATTTGGCCAATCAAAACACGATGAAGATTTTTAAACATTTTTCTGTCAAAAAGTTCTGGAAAACGGATGTAACAGAACGGAGCAACTCTGAGAGCAACATTGTGGCAATCCCTACCGGTAATCAAAGACGTGGCAGAACGAGGAGTTGCACTAATCAAAGAGCTTAACCATAAAATAGCAAAGGATGAAGACGAGCTTCAATTTTTGCTAAAGGTAGTTTCCGAACACCGGAAATTATATGCTTCATACTTGCAGCAAGGAAGCTCTAAGAGAAACTACTTAAAATTATAATTTTATTTAGCAATGCAACTTGCAACAAAAAAGTCAGAAATATATTTGAATTAGAAATATCAGAATATATTAAAACATAACATATTCATAATTTATTAAAATCCGTTTGATCTATAATATGCTTCTCAGTTTCTTCAATAAATTTCATTTGAAAAGAAAATGGTCTTAGTCGATAATTTGCGTTAAAAACCCCAAAACCATTAAATATATAGCCATTAAATAAAATAAAAATAAAAATTATAAGATTTTTAATAATAAATAATATAAATAATAAATTAAAAAAAATAAATTAATTAAAAAGAAACTGAGAAGCATATTATAAAGCAAACAGAAAGCAAAAAAGACTTAGTTTTGTGGAAAATATTTTCAAAAAGCATGAAGAGCATCATAAGAGCATCATAAGCACCACAAAAATTTTCTAAATCAATTTTTTAAAAAATGTTAATTGTTGCACAGGTCTAGCAATAATTTGGCTTTTACAGATTGAAAAAATATCAATTAGTCAACGAGTTATAACCAAAAAACCATATAAACAATATGCTGAAAATCGGCATTTGACTGCAAAGTTCGAAGGTCGATTAAAAAAAAATTCGAACTAACATAAACAAACGTCGCGATACAGGTCTTCTAATTTAGCCTCTATTTTCACCCCTCATTCTCAGAATCGACCTAACTTTCGCTAAGCTGAATTTGTGCCACAGTGTTATTATAGATACTTATATAGTTAGTTCTTTAATTCTTTTGAGTTACCACCACTTGAAGCGCAAAAAATATTTCCATGAGTTTTTTTACGAAAACGTCGAAACTTTTTTAAACGATCAATAGCAGCGCTTTTCTCATTGCTCTGTTCTTTAGCAGTACAAATTTTATGCGTAAAACAAATACAACACTTACACTAGTCTTGGGCTAGGTGCAGCTTTTTTACTCCTTTGTACTGTTAACTCCAGACTTTCACATCAGATGGCCAACTCGGTTTTAGGTGGCATCACTAACACTTCATCACTAACACAATTTCTTAATATACTGTCAAAAGTGGTAGAAAATAAAAGTTAAAACAATAAGGGTATTCACTTCACTACTGAAATTTCAGAAATCGGAAATTTCCTACGAGTTGAAGTGAGCGACCGTTTTTAATGTTTCGTTTCTTTTCACATGCATCTGTCAACCTTAAAATCGTCATCGCTTTATTTCGTTGGTCATGCGATGCATGTCAGCAGACAAAGTGTCTCCTTGTCGCATGTACATTTACCATATATGTTATTTATACTTTAATAATTTTTATAAGCGGCTATCAAATCTATAAATCAATTAAAAGAGACTAATTGAATTGCAATTTCGTTCTAGATTGCAGACATTTCATTAGCTTGTAGGCGAGATTTGACTGAATACTCTTCTTATCGAAATTTACAGATTACTGAACACATCTTTTCTTCGTAAATTTCCGACGATTATTTTTTATCAACTCAATAGATGATTATATTTAAGCAAACTTCGGAAAACCAAAACTACAACAATTGCACTGAAGTTATCGTAAATTTCAGCATTTCTGAAATTTCAGCGCTGAAGTGAATACCCTTAATAAAAGTTCTGAGTGTGCATTGAAAAACACAAATAACAATAATTCAAGAATGGAAAATTCAAACATAAGCGTCAAAAATGTTAAAATTAAAATTGAGAAAGCTGTCAAGCCACATTTTTGACATTGCCTTCCGCGCCACCCAGCGAAAAAAAATAAAAACTGAGCGTTTTTTTCAAACTGATGTTCCGCTCCAGAACAGAGCAGTGAGAAAAACGCGGCTAATATATCATCTTAAAGTACATACATTGAACACCTTTCAGTCATTTTTTTTTTAATAACATTCTATAATTTTGTTACAAATGGCCGCAAAAAAATTGTGTTTTTATTTTTGTGTTTTGCAGTGATAAACATGAATCATCTGAAAGGAAACAATTTCAATGGATTTAGTTAATTCGAACTGGTGTTTGATCGATGAATTTAAAAAAATATGCACTTTTGACAAAATGGTGGACAGTCAAAGTTAATGGTTCGATTTTGTCTTAAAAAAAACGGTAGTTTTTTGGCAATAAATTTCATTTAATTTTTACATATGAATAGTCTGCAAACTTTCAAAACGATCGGTTCATTAGTTTTCAAAAAAATGTTTGCCCCCAGTCTTAAAACTGCCATTTCGAAAAAACTCGTTTAAAGATTCAACTTCAGTTGATTCTGCAAAGGATTTTTCTTTTTCAACCCTCACATCTCAGTCAATTTTCGACTCAAAATTTTAGTCGTTATTGTTTTCAAAATCTTTGTAATAATTTGCTCTATTAAAATATTTTCCAGATTTTCTAGCCATGTGATTAATTCACTGATGATAATGCTAATTTTGAAAGTCCAATTTTGTTTTTTTTTTTTAATTTGATCATTATAAAGCCCTTAGTTAAAAAAAAAAATTAAAAATGTATCAATCCTTTTTTTAGTTATGAAAAAAAAATTTCTCTTCGCCCTCGGTAGTAAATCGGCGCATAGAATGAACTTCCGAGCACTAGTTAATAGTTCAACCGGTTTCTTTTTCAGCGTTTTTTTTTTTTTTTACTATTTCTTATTATTTATTATTTAAAAATGACAACTTTTAAAATATATTTAGTAAATACATTTATTAATAATTTACCAATAACAATAAATAATTGCTGGCTCCTCTTTCAACCTAGGAGCCAGCAGAATGCCCGCACTGTGAAAAGAGGTCTTTTTCAGCAATTGCTGTAGCCAGCGACATCTTTGTTTTTGAAAAAACTTTTTTTTTAAACATAAATGTATATTTTATTAAAATTTGAAAATTTTAAAACTCTAAACAAATTTCTTCTAATAAACCTCCTAATCACCTCAATATCACTCTTTTTTACTCTCCTCTTAATGTATTGCCCGCCTTAAGTATTTCGTTCGAGTTGGTCCATCTGAGAACCTCTTGGAGTGTGTTCTCCTTTACTGAGCTTGGCAGACATTTTGCCATTATAATTAGGCTTAGATCATCGGCATAAAATGTTATCGTCGTGTTCTACCTTCCATTTTTTTTTTAATAGTTCATTAACGGGTCTATAGTAGAGGCGATAGAACCTCCTGGAGTTTACCCCTTCGAAATTCTCTTTTCATAATAGTAGTAGTGCCTCACTCAGCTTAGACTTTTCTACAATTTTATAAATTTTTGCATTGTTGAATAACACATTATTATTAAAAAAAAAAAATTTCATAAGAATTTCAAAAAATATTTCATATACAGATATGTTTTTTGTTAAAGTATTATTGGCATATAAAATATATTCATAATATAAGTCATTCAATAAATTATTTTCCGCGCTTATTCCAGGATATATGAATGCCAAATAAAAAAATTTTTATATAGTTAAAAACAGAGAACTTTGTTCATTTAGATTGTACAAATTTTTGAATTGACAGCATTTCACATTAATAAAAAATATTTAAAAAATTGCTGAATTTATATGCGCAGCGGTTAGATGCAAATTTTTTATTGTTACTTTATTAGTGCGCACATCTATTTTTATTAATTTTTAATGAAATTGTGGTTGAAACATTTTGTTATCTACACCCGCAAAACCTCTTTCTCGCTTTATCACTCTTTCTGCTGCACACTTATGTGAAAACTTGTTTAACTATATTCAATTTTCTAATTTTATGGCTGCAGCTTAAAATTTATTGCTGCAGTTGTTGCGGTTCCTGTTGTTGTTTTTGCTGTGATGCCATACATTGTTGCATTTAACAAAAATGAATTAATTGTTGTTTTCATGTTGACAATAAATAGTTTTTGTTATTTATCAGTTTTGGTTTTGGTTGCTAATTTGCTCTGACTAAATTAAAATGCAACGCTTAAACAAAAACAGTAGCATCCAATATGAAATCACATTGAATATTCATGTTGGAAATTAAATTGAATAATGCTCTGTCATACATTGTCAAGCAGCATAAATCAACAGTTCTATGCATAAAATTAAGCATAACTCATACGCCACAGTAGCTGCACTCAATTTAAGCTATATTTGATAATGTTGTTTAAGCTATATCTTGGACTTACAGTAAAATAATTTCTGCACATTTGCTAATTTAAAAATAATTTTTTCCTTCAGTTATTTATCTTGCCTCTTCTGCTTATCAGGCAGCAACCTGCTTATTCCCTGCCTTTACTTTGCGTGTTGATTAAAATTCTGCTTAACCGATTAAAACCTGTTTTCATTTGTATTTCTTCGACATCGTTTGAATCCAATCATTCTCGATTTCTTTTGTGTTCTTGGAATTTATGGTCAGTAGCTGAAATTAATCATCTTTCAAGTAAACACAATAAAAAGGTGGGTTTCTTTAATTACAAAATTGCTTGATTCTTAGAAAATTTCGATAGCTTTATAACTCAATATCCGATTGACACAGTATTATGCAGCCTACATAGATGTTTGCAAGAAATTTAAACTTGGTTTATTTTAGACAAAGCAGATAAATTAATTCGACGGTTTTTTTTTATCATTCAGTAAGAGTTCAAAAATGTAAAAATTTATTAATTTTTATGTTTTGGAGTAAAATAAGTTTAGAGTTAGGATAAGAGATGAGATAAAAGTTCGAAGAGGTTGAACCGATTGACAAAATCGGTGATTCCATGCCAAATCGGACGCTTTTCGAAACTCGCATATTTGTAAAAATTTGGTACATTGCATGTCGATAGTACTTAAGAAACTAGAAATATTTGCATATTTTTTTAGGTAATTTTTTTTTGCAAGTTATACACTGCGGAAAATTAAAAAAAAACTATGTATTCAAACTTTAGAGACCAACACTTTATTGAAAAATTTAAATTTTTTGGTCACTAAAAATTTCATTCGCATTTTGCAAGGTTAGCACCACTACTATTTTTGTGTTTTGAAAAAATTGTCGTTTTGATCCATTCATTTTAAATGCATTCCCAAAATTTTACTATTTACTATTTTTAACGAATTTTTCAAAAACTACCTACACAATTTTTGCATAAAAAATACTTTTATTTTTAACTAAAAATTAGATTTTTAGAATTTTTTGTACTTCTTCCGGTATTTTATAATTTTAAAGCTAGATGTATACTTCTAGCAAAAATTGAAAACATATGCAAATTTGAATACGTTGAATTTTAAATGCAAAAAGTTAAAATTTGAAGAAAAAAGCCATTACCATCTAAGGCAGACACGCTCATCTAGTAGCTCATTTTGCTCACCTTACCCGCCATACAAATTTTTTTCTATCATGAGCTTTGTCTTTAGAGAAAAACAACAACAACACAATCTACAAAAAAAAAAATAAATAACAGCACCACAAGCCGCTGTTGACGATCATCTAATTTTGAACGCGTAATCAACAACAACAAATGCAAGCAAATTATCCCGTTGCTTGTGTGTTAACGCACACAGGATTTGTTTTTTTTTCTTTGCTTATACGTTTTGTAACCGCAGTAGAAATTAAGTCTAGTCGCAGCAGTGCACTGACAAATTAATCTGTGTTAAAAGTGTAAGAATTTTAATAAATAAAATAAGTTCCTTTAATATATAAGTAAAATATGACTGCAAAGGCTTTCCGTATTGAATGGGAGTATGAATACTTTTTCATTAAGAATTGTAGAATTCAGAAGCCTGGATGCCTTATTTGCCATGATACGTTAACTCTAATAAGAAGTTACAATATGCGAAGGCACTATGATGCATTTCATCGTGCAGATTATGAACATTTAAAAGGACGGTCTCGTCACAATTTGATTGTTACTTTTTTTATTCACTCACTTTATTTAAACTTCATTTGCCTTTTTTAAATCTATATAATTATTTAATGTAATTCTATTAAATATTATTAACGTCATTTTTTCTTGTGCTAGACTTTTGGCCTGAATGTAATGAATCTTACTTCCTTTTTGTTTGCAAAACACTGGATGAATTTTAATATATATAAAACAAATTTTTTACAGTGTACCCTTTTACTTCCTTTTTTTCCATTTACATTTTCTTGGTTTTGTTTATTTTTTTCATTGACAAAAGTTACGATATTTTGTGTTTTATTTTGTTTTTTAAAAATCATTTGCTCTTTTGTAAAATTTCGTGAGCTCCACTGATCCAAGGGGTGGGCGAATATCAAGTTACACGATTTGCCATCACTAACGAAACAAAATCAGCTGTTCAGCCAGTATTAAGAACTGTGTTTTTACTTTTGTGTACAAATTTACATTTTATTTAATTTTTTTTTTTTGAGAATCGCATATTTTATTTTTGTATAAATTACTTTATATATACGAGTACTTTTCAAATTAAATTAAATTCCTCCTTTCACTATACTTTTTAGCTTGTTTTGCGAGCGACGCCAAGCGTGTATTATTTTTTTTAATTTAACAAATGGCTTTATTATTCTCTTGCCCCTCTCTGCTAGCCCTTTCCAATAGTTTGTATTTTGTTTATTATGTATTATATAATTGAGTACTTATATAATTTGTATACGAATGAACATCGTAAAACGTCGCAGTACTGAATTGGGCAAAAAGAGAAAATCGGACCAGCAAAAAGAAAAAAGTCAAGTGCAAGCAATTAATGAACAAGCAGAAGGCTTACTGTATGCACCCGGAATCGCAGACGACTATTAAGTTAGGAAAAAAAATAATTTTACATATTAATCAAAAAAAAAAATTTAAAACCACGTTCTTACTATTTCTACTAAAAATTTCTTAAAAAAAAACCGATTTTTATATTTATGGTCTAGATGTTTTTGTTATGAGTTCTCTAAGCGAAAAAAAAGATTAATTTCTTAAAAAACTTCTTTTGATATTTTGAACACGTTTTCCTCGAAACAGGTGTTTTAAAACCGGTGTGCAAGATAGCGCAATAACTATTATCCGATTTACTTCAAAATTGTCGAGTAATTAAAAAGATATATGTTTGTGGGACTGGATTCGAGTTTTTTTTTAAAAGTCCTCAAAAAATTTTTACAGGTGCTTTTGTCCTAAAATTTTAGGCCTTTTTTTTAATTTTAACTTTGCGTAGTCACTATTTCAATTAATTTTTTTGGAAATCCCTTATTCAGCTGCTCATATTAGGTTTAAGCTCTTACCAAATTTTTTTTTCAGGAAAGCCAAACTCGAAATATCCTGCACATCGTTTTTTCTACTTTTTTTTTAATGCTTCATTTACGTACGTGTAACGCGGAAGTTAAGACTTATGTAAAACAATAAAAAAAATATTAACTCAAATATCTCTAATCGTTTTGTCATAATCCTTACTTAAAAAACTTTTAAAATTTCGGCAAAATTAGGTAAAATCCCTTAATAAAAATAAATAATGGTTATAAGAAAATGCTTCGGTGTGAAGAGCAAATTGTGATGTAGAAATATGTGTATGACACCCAGAAAAATAAACGTACCGTAAGATATGTCACTTCTACAAACACAAAGTGAGACTTACGCCCAATTAGTTGGCCCAGTAGTTGGCGTACCTTCATTTGCCATCTAGTGGTGGAGTCGAGACCAATCCAATCTCTTTTATATTAAGGAATATACCAGCCCAGTCGTATTAAGCGTGACGCCTGCAGGTCAATCTAGACCCGAAGGGCCGCTCATGATAGTCACTCCGGACAAGGGTCCCACCATGTGAGGCCCTGATTCTTGTGCGCGATAAACATCAGCGTAGTTAAAATTAGCGTAGTAGCAAACTACTTAGATGACTCGCTGTGATTCGCTAAATCTTTGAGAGTCATGCGAATAATTGATCAACTTTCAGCGAACAGGGCGAGTGAGGATCTTTGAGATGCTGAGTGTTTTCAGCTTTCTCTATTCGTTACAGCGAGTCTCTTAAGCACTGCAGTAGCGAATAGCAAGCTTAGCGAAGTTTACTTCTTGAGCGAGTGCGCATTTTTCGATTGTGCGCATTTTTCGCGCGAGAGAATTCGATTTACGCTCGCTACTCTCATTTTCAACAAGTGCTGATATGTATTAGTGAAGCCACTCATGCAGTTCTCTGATTTGCGCTGCACTTGTTGCTGCTGTTGATGGTAGCACTCGGAGAACGTTGGCCAGTGAAAGAAGCAAGAAATTTGCAATGCACTTGCTGATGATGCTAATGCTGCTTGTGGGGCCACTTGGAGGACGTTGGCCAGCAAAGAAAAGCAATTGAACTTTGCTGCACTTACTGATGTACCGGGAGATCATTTCGCCAACTTTTTAGATTAACTACTTTCACAATCAAACACCGCGTTTTCGCTTCTTTAAGTCTTTTACATTTCTCAAACACTTTTCTCAAAAGAAACGTCAAAAACCGTCAGCATACGTCAAATTGTTGTCAGCTTAATTGTCTGCCTGACAATTAAGACAATTGAGCTGTCGACTGATAAAATGTGAATGCGTTAGTAAGAAATGTATGAATGTTTTGGAATTTTTATTACAAATTGTCTGGTGTAGACGTTAGGTCAAACGATATACCTAGGGTCAAAAAACAAACAGTCTCAGCGTCTTGGAACCCATGGCACTGTTGACAATACCTCTTTCCAGGTTGTGAAAGACTTCGTCTACCTGGAATCCAGCAAAAACTCCACCAACGATATCAGTATTGCATAAATAAATCGGTGCTTGCCAACAGGTGTTACTTTGGGCTCAGGATGAACAAGTCATTCTACATAAGTCACTAATTATGTCCGTTATACGCAGCAAAAATTTGGACGCTGAGCAGTTCTGATGAAAAGACTTTGGGAGCCTTAGAGAAAAAGATCCTTCGCAAGATCTACGGAACAATCTGCGTCAATTGCGAGTATCGAATACGATGGAGCAATGAGTTGTATGCGCTGTATGCCGACATATACATAGTCAATCGCATAAAAATCAAACGGCTTCGCTGGCTAGGCCATTTTGAGCGGATGGAAAATATTCGATTCGGTACCCATCGGCGGTCAAGAAGAGGACGACTGCATCTGCGTTGTAAGGACCAAGTGGAGGACAACCTAACGAAACTTCTGACTGGTGCAAGCAAGAGCAAACGGTTGTAGCGCCACCAAGTAAGTAAGTAAGTTCCTATTCACTGAGGAACAAGAGTCTGAAGTGAACACATACCACAGAAAGAAGAAACTCTTCACACATTAGTGACCCATACATCTATAGTGACAACAAGTTTACGATCACCTTTAGAGTCAGGCTTCATAAAGATGTCTTTCACGTCACCAAAATAGCCTGCACAAGACAAATTCGAGCAATCTAAAAACTATTGTAGAACGAAGATGTTCAAGATCATAGATGAAAATGTCTTAGTCTGAGATCATTCAGTGCACAAAATAAAAAGGAGTTAAAAATCTTATGCAAATTCTTAGAGTAATTTTTACAATATTGTGCTAACTGATAAAAACAAATGCTTCAAAGATGATTGTGATGATGCACACAATAACTTAAGAAATGTCTTGAAAATTTAATGAGTTCGTTATTGATTAAAAAAAAAAAAAATAACAAAGTCCGCTTCCTGAAGAAGTGCTTAATAGCTGTACTGAAGAAACTATTGAATTAAATAAAAATTTGGTATAAATAAGTCATACTTGAAGAACGGAGGATATGGACATTTTAGAAGAAAAATCCACCCTGAAGAAAACATTTTAAGTTATTAAAAACATACTACTTTAGGTTATTATCTTAGAGAAACATTTAAATTTTATTAATTTAAGTAATTTATATATAAGTTCATTTACCATGATGATCAAATCGCCTGCATTGTTTCACAAATGTAGTTTTTCTTTCGAGTAAATGTTTAGTAAATGTTTCGTAGACGTTTTTGTTTATGTTAAAATGGAAGGTATTGGCTATAGATAATAATGAAATTATTGAGGCAAGAAGAGAATAATATAATTTAATTTGTTTTTCAAATCACTTAATAAGATAATTTACTTAATTACCCAATTCAATTACAAATGGAAAAAATGTCAAGTTCAACAGATCACGTATCGACTGACAACAACAAAATTCATTATAAAGTAACATTATTTCATAAGTTTCTAACATTAATTGCTCTAAAAAATTGTCACAGATTTCGCTGAAATCTGACTTTCTATATATCAACACGAAAACTACTACCATTTACGTCACGTTCGAATTGCTTCTTTTTTTGAGGTTATTTTTTTAACCAGAATTAGGCCTGCTATAAACTTTGGCACTAATTAAATTTCTACCTAAGATCTTTAATGTAAGCTAGAAAGCAAATGCAAATATGTTTTATTTACTTTGCGTTTTTTCACTTTAAATATGTGCAACGGTAACGTTCGATATTATGATAATGCCAATATATTACTTACTGTCACCATGTTTTATGGTAGTCTTCACTTCGCTTGCACACAATTTTTTGTTATTTTTTTGAAACTAAAAATTTTGTTCTAAAGAGCTATAATAAACTGAACATTTAAAATTTTGAAATTTCCACTGAACACTGTCTTATTCCACAAAATCAAAGTTTTCAAAAGAAACAGAGTAAAAAAAAAATAATATGTTAAAACAATTTCCTTGCAATTTCATAAAGTTTAACATAGAAAAACAATCGAGCTCAAACTTATAACAGAACATTGTTTTTCTTTCAACAACAAAAAAGAAAAGAGAAAAACATAAAATATGAGAACTCTTGAAGACGTGACACTTCATAATTTTAAAGCCAGGCACGTACGGAGGAAGCAGCCACGGATGCTGGCCACGTTAAATCCGAAAATCTGCTTTATATCTTTAAACTGGCACTTCTTCTAGAAACTGTCTGTTGCTGTTCAATTTCTGCCACTGCTCTGCTTCATATCATGAGCGTGCTGCTGCTTTTGCCCCATCAACATGTTGATTTATTTCTTTCTTATAGAAGGTTCTGCAATTTTTATACTCGTCGCTTTATTTATGGATTTTGTTTTTTACACTACTCCGCCGCAATCTCAGCACAGTAATGGTTAAGTCGGTCTTCAGCATCTTGAACATCTTCTTCGTCTTCGGGAATAAAGATTTAGTATAACATCAAAATTTGCTGTACAAGTGCGAATTTGCTGCACTACCACGTAGCTAGACTCTTCAAGCAGCTATTCATTCTATCCTGCTAAGCATCACGACTGCTGGCCAAGGCTAATGCCCTCTGATTGATGCAACCTGCATCCTCCGCAACTTTTCAGCAAACATTTTCTTTGTGCTGGTATCATGTCGTCATCTCTGTTCTATGCTCTTGCAACGGTATCCGTTGTGGCCCATTTTGTATGCATGAAAGGCAGGCTGCTTGCATGTCTTCGACTGTGAGAATAGCTTTTATACCGGTTTTACGGCTGGCTCATTTATGCCACAGTCTGATTCCCTGGTTTCTTTTACTTGTTATTTGCAGCTCTTGTCTGCATCTGTCTGGATCTATCTGTTGTGTGTGTCTGTCTGGTTGGTAGCTGTGACTGCTGTTGCTTTGTTGGCTCCATCGTACTTTCGCTCTCGTTCCATGTTGGCGCAGTATTAATTTGCAATGGAATCTGTTCTGGTTAGATGCTTCAAAAAGTGCACTGTAAGAAAAAGTCTGGACCATTGCATCGTGGAGTTTAATAAAGAATATTGAATGATATGCTTTAATCATTAAAGTAAGACTAAAATCATTTTTACCTCCATATTTCCGGTAAATCACTAAAATTTTATAAAACTCGATGAAAATTAGTTGTAACTTTATTAAGCAAAAATTATATCCGAAACATCCAAATCTGTAGTTTCAAGTACATTTATTACTTTGTAGTTTTTTGTAGTTTTACTTTAAAATCGAACCCAATTGGTAAAGAGCATGGATTCAAATCCAAAATATAAAGTTTTGAATTGCAACTCGAAATTAGTTAAGAAGATTTGATTATATTTTTGTGAGCTTTGCGTCTTTGAACAAAATTGCCCTACAAACTAATATCCTGGCTGGTCTATATTTGATAGGTTTCTGCATGTCTCTTTAAAAAACAGATGTTGAACAATATTAGCTTATCTCAGACTCTCAAAAATACCATTAATTATTGGAGAAACAAGTTTAGAGAATTCAGCGATTATACTACTCATAATACTACTAAAATTTGTTGTCAGTCTTTAAATTCGTAAGATCAACTTTTTTCTTTGAATTGTCTTCTAAAGATGTAGTCATCTATTGAGTTTTCAGGTCCCATAGCTCCTAAGCCAGACCAACCAGGCCACAAGGTCTTAAATTAATTTTGCTTTGTTATGCATGTTAATTACAAAACTATAAACCAACGCCAAACAAGTTCAATGAAAAATATACTATATAAAAAAATTTGATATTGTTATGATATTTTACTTCACATTATTTGAGATTCGAATCTTTGCTGGTTTTGAGTTATTTGGGCTTCTATATTACGAGTATTTTTAGTCTTTCACTTCTTCATTAAAAAACAGGCGTTTAATAAGATCAACCTTATCAAAACAATCAAAAATACCATTTATAGGAGCAAATACAATTTTGCTGTTGTCTAATTTTCTCTAAAATTTGTTGTAAGTTTTCGAATTCGTAGGATCAATCATTTTCTTGGAATTGTTTGTTGAAGTTTTAGCCTTTCAGCCAAGGCAGGCAACAAGCAGTTAGGACAATTTTGCTAAAGAAAGTAGCTCAGTGACTTTTTTTTCGTGGGATATAAGTTCGATATAAGTATATCGGAAAGCTTTATAGTCTTAGATGTCCCTATTTGGTGTTTTGCTTTAAAATTCATTACCAAGTAGGTAAAAAAAAATATATATATTTAAGAAAATAGAACCGGTTTTTGTAGAAATTTTTGTGCAAATCACACTTTTCAGGATATTGATGCCAACATCCGCATAAGGCTCAAATCAAAAACAAGACTATGCACCCATAATACCAAACTTAAATGGATGTGAGTAGTAATGGAGAAAGAGATAATCGCATATGAAAAAATTCTTTGAAATGCTATTTAAATAGAGCGGAATCAAAGCGTAGATGAACAGAAAGTGGATATCTGGATATTTGGATAACTTGAAAAAGTTTCAATTATCATGTAAAAAGTGCTCATTTAATCAATAAGAAATCGTATTACAAAAAAAAATTGGAAAGTAAAATTATTATAATCTAAGTGTATTTACATAAACGTATGTGAGTGAATTTCAAGAAATATGGATATGACAGAGAGGTTTTTAAATTTTTTCAACATTATTATCATTCAACTACAAACATGGGCGCTGTTGTGAAAATAAATACAAAAACAAAATCACTGTAAAGCTCTTTAAAAAAATTCTGTTGAATTTATTTTTTTAAGTTATTGCAGATATTTGTCTTGAGTGTTGTACCTCTAAAAATGTTGTATTAGTCTACTAAAAATTTCCGAATTATAGCATTCGATAGTTTATTTGTGTTAAGCTTAAAATTAAAAAAAAAAAAAAAAAAAGAAAAAAGTTTAGTAATTCGGCGGCATAAATGTTGGTGTTGAAACAACACTCAGGACTTTTAACGATTTTTTCATAGTTTTGTTGAAAAAAATTCCGCACTGGAAACTCAAAACATAGGAAACACTCAAAAACCAAGCAATCAAATACAAAGGCTTTTTTTATTTTTAAATACTTAAAACCACAAAAATCATAGACAACACTCTTGACATATTAATCTTTACTGACTATAACCTATTGATTCAATTTTAATAAACATTTTAAAATGCCACTTATAAAGTAAAACTGAAATCGATACGTTGTGTATTTTCTTGCAGTTAAGCACTAGACGGCATATTAGTAACTAAAGTAAAGATTAGAGCAAATAAAGTAAAACATAACACTCCTAACATGAAAAGTGTTATGTAAACTTTAAAAACCACAAAAAACTCCTCAGAAACTATACTGGTATTGCAAATCAATGCATATTCTTTTTATTTTTCTTTCTTTCTGTTTTTTTTTTTTCTATATTGAATAACTTCAGGTAAGAGTGGGCACAATGCTTTTCTTTGAAACAGGTAATTGTAAATATTAAACTATGAAAATTGCCTTAACTTTAAATGCCTTTTTCTTATATATTGTTTTCATTTACAGCAACAGTATTTTGTTTTTAGTTAATTTTTGTGCTTATTTTTTGAGAGAAAGGAGTGGTACAGAAAAAAGACGTATATTTTGAAAGACACTCATGTATGTAATTTGTATAAAGTTATCAGGAAATAGCATAGCTTCAAAAATGATATTTAAGGAAAAATAATTGTCTCTCATAAATTCAATTTATAATTTTTAGACGCCTTGCAAGTGCTCGGCGTAAGTGCTTTCTCTACAAATATATATATTTTTTTCAGATGATTACAGATCATGTTATTGTGCAAACGAAATGGTCCTTCTCTTCTCCCACCCATCGCTTCATGACAACGTCACGTACACGCAAATGAAGTCACAAAAAAAAAACACTTTTTTTATGTACTTTAATAATTGTTGAAATAAAATAAAACCTTTTTATCAATTCTGTGTGTACAGTGCACTAATTGCTGAGTTATAAGCAATCAAAAACCGTTGGTATGAATTCGCACCAGTGTTTCATTTAAGATACCCTCTTTTGTGGAACATATAATATATATGTATTGAATCTTTGTGCAATGACGTTGTGCTTCTAACATTTTGCTCCAACGATAAGTATTCTCTTCACACTTTGAAACTATACTCGCAATAACAAAAACTGGAAAAAAGTCCCTCAATATACTGTAAACAACTTGCTTTTCCGTATTTTAGTTGCTGAGTAAAAGTATTGTATAAATTAAAACAATTTAAATATATTTTATATATTATATATATTATATAAATATATTTTATATAATATATAAAACAAAATAAAATTTTAAAAATGAGTGAGGTTATTCTAAAAATGAGCAAAGAAAGTACATCGAAATTAAATAATTAACAGAAAATAAGTTTTGTTAATAGAGATCCACATGGTATGAAAATAGAGTTTTAGTAATAAATTTTGATTGGAAGGGAATATTAATATATATAAATATATATTTTTAAATAAACTGTTTTTGAAGCCTATTTTTAGACTATTTTGTACAAAATATAAAAAGAATATTTGAAAAAAAATAATTTTCTCAAAAATGTGAAAGGGGAAGGGGAGGGTGGGGATTTGTTTTTAGTTCTCTATAAAACACTGTTAGCATATTATGAGCAATTTTTAAAATTCAATAATTGTTATGATCAACAAAATTGCATTCATCATGAAAAAATTGCAAAAATGAAAAAATATTATAAGCGTTGCTTATATTTTATGCTCAGTTGTTCATGACGAAGGACTTAAAAAAAAGAAGCTAAAGAAGAAGAAGATAAAGAAGGTTTGTGTAACAAAATCTATTTTAGTTTAGTTTGTTTTATTTGAAGGTCTTTGGAGTATCAATCCTTACAGACTAAATTAGAAATAAAAATAAATATATGTTACGATATATATAACGCTATATTTAAAAGTTATTATATACAAAATTTTTAAAAATTTGTTTTGGAACAAAGAGATCGACATCATACACTACATTTAGCTCATTCAGAAGTAACAAAGCCGTAGTGATTGGCTCATTTAATTTTAGGAAATTTTATATAAAACAGTTTGATTTTATTAAGTATCTTAAGGGAACATTAAAAGTTATAAGCTCTACAAGCGATTGACAATCAATTGATCGAGATAAAATATCATATATATATATACTTATATATATAAAAGACGCGATCTTGCGTGTCCATTCAAGAGATTTTAAATCTAAGAGCAGTAAACGAGCATTATAGGCAAAGGATCATGGAAGTTAATACACCGCAAAGCATGCCTAGTAAAATTTTTTTTAATTTTTTCCAGTCTTAGAGAAGTTGAGGCATAATAAGAGCTCCAAATAATGGAGGCGTATTCAAGTCTCGACCTCACAAACGCAGTAAACAACATTTTAAGAGCATACGCATCCAAGAACTCTTTACTGTTTCTACGAATGAAAGCCAGTAAAGAGTGGGCCCTGGGTATAAGATAATTGACATAGTCAATAAAAGTGAATTTAGTGCCAAAATAATCCCTAAATCCCGATATAAAAGAACAGTTTGAATTAATGAATTAGGCAGATAATATGAATTACTTATTATATTTAACGAAAGCTTGGAGAGTGTAGGATGGAAACATTTAGAAAAATTTAATGGAAGAGGATCCATTGTGGATCCTGAGTGTGGAATTTAATGGAGAGTGGAGGCTACGCTCCAGGATCGTAAAATGTCAGCTTGCAAGTCAGCAACATCTGCTGAACGAGATATTTTCTTAAATAATTTTAGGTTATCAGCATAGAAGAGAAGCATGAGTAAAGTACACATTTAGATATATCATTTATAAAAAGAATGAAAAATATTGGTCCAAGGATACTTCCCCGAAGAACACCTGAGGTTGCGACAAACTTGTACGACTTAAAATTATTTGTACAGACTAAGCATGTCCGGTCTGGTAAATAAGACTTTATCCACCTCCAAAAAGATGAATGAAATCCTATCTTTCGTAGTTTCCAGAGTAACAATTTATGAGAAACTCTGTCGAACGCCTTGGAGAAATCGGTATAAATTACGTCAACTTGATTACCAGATGCAAAGCCAGGTTTGAACCCGTGGACCGCCCAGAAACAAAACCATGTTGTTCATGCCAGATATAATGTTTAATCAATAAACTTAATTTTAACTAAACAACACTTTTAAACATTTTAGAAACATTTGATAGTTTTGATATTGGCCGGTAGTTAACCACATTGCTTTTAGAACCAGACTTAAAAACAGGGCTTATAGAAGCAATTTTCCAACAATTAAGAAAATTTGCTTCAAGTAAAGATTTATTGAAAATATTGCACAGCGGGGCAGCTAAAGCTTGTGTGTAATTAACAAAAATAACTGATGCAAACCCATCAATATCTTCTTTAATAGATTTTTTCATATTACTTATAGCAATAATTACGTCACTAATTGAGATAGATAAGAGACTAATATCAGTAAAGGTATCGATGGAGTTTTCAACAAGTTATTGTCATCAACAAAATTAGATTTAAAGAAATTAGCAAACATATTCACTGCATCTGCGAGCCACCTCTTTTTGACTGGAGAAAGTTCCAAAATGATTTAAGGTTAGATTTAATATTTGATTAAAATCTCAGAATATATTGTTTATATAAAAACTTATTAAGGAAGTTAAACTTCCGCTTGTAATGCAAGTACTTTAATTCATGTGTTTCTTCAGACCTTTAGTATACCACGCTTGTGATTAATTTTAGGCAGACGTGGAACGCAAGTATCGCAAATTGCTAAGACATTATTTTTAAAAAAATTATAACATGTTTCTGCATTATTTCGATAAAAGAATGCATTCCAGTCAAAATTTAGCGCTTATTTGCGTTATTTTATTGTTAAGGAAATGAAGTTAAATAGTGGTAAAATCAGCTGCAGTTGTGCAATGGGTAGTACGTCCTCTTTGAAAACGGGAGGAGCTTCAGTTCAGGCTTGGAAAAACTTCTTAATGAGGACTATTTGTAATTTAAAAATTATGTAAATGGTTATTCATGTTGTTCAAAATTTGAAGCCAGTAATATAAAAGCGCTGCCTGATTTTACAATAATATCAACGATATAAATATAAAGATTTTTTAATTTGAATGCAATGTATCATGAGACTAATCTATGTATGCGCAAATTACATTTGAATTATGAACACTTTGGTACTACATCTGACACCAGTTGCTTATACATAACAATTTTCTCTTGCTCCAAATTTATGCTCTTAAATGCTTATTTCATTGTCAGTTGTTCATAGTCGATAAATATGCGCAATTACCGCATAAATTATGCGTACAGGGAATGATATCTGAGCCGAATTCTTTCAGTGTAATATGTAAATAGATAACTTATTATGTCATCCCCAAAGAGTGCTTCCTATGATACCTTAATTTAATATTCAGAAATATATGGTTACCCATCACAAGGGGTCAGATCTGGTGAATACCCAGTCTGGTCGATGAAATATGCTGTATTTAAATAATGAGAAGCGATTGAAGCAGATAATGGTTTCACAAAAATTATAAATGACAATTATTAGCAGGGCTGCCAACTTTTATTAGGTAAAACGTGCTATATTGGGGATAAAAAAGTGCCAAAGTGATCTTTCCTAGTCAGCCTAGTAGCGATGCAAATATTGTTTGCTCATTTTTAGTTTGAAAAAATAAGAATCGCGCTGCTAAAACAAACCTGCAATAACGAAATAAAATATACCAGCTGTTTAAACCGTCAAAGCGAAAAAAAAATTTCTGTTACTCAAAAACTAGTAAAAGCTAAGGATTGCACAAAAATGTATATATTTAAAATTTTATCAAGAAAATGAAGCAATATATCAGAAAGTGCAATTTTGGCACCTTGAGCCAAATTACAGAATAAGGTGACATTGAAGCAAAATAGAGCCAAAATGGCAGCCCTGATCATAATGCGAGCTGATCAAAAGTCAAATCCCATGAAATGAATCAGTGAGTTTTGGTAACGCTTTCAAATTGATTTAGTATGCTCAATTTGGGTGGGCTCGTTGTATTTGATGATTTTAAAATTTTTTAAAACCCTCCTTAGCCATGGGAGTCCACAGGATTTTTCCTACGGGGAGAGGGGGGGAAAGGCTTACGTGGAAAGTTCACGTATTTGGTAATTATTCAGGAATGCTCCAGTGGCGGCCGTGGCGTAGTGGGAAGAGTGTGTGACTATTACGCCAGAGAACCCAGGTTCGAATCTTACATCTGACACAGAAAATTTTTTCAATTGAATTAATTTTTCTGTTCGGCCGTCACCTCTCTGCAGGCAATGGCAAACCTCAGAGAGTAAAAACTGTCATGAAATGCTTATTCATCCAATCCAGTTCTCACACACAACACAATTGATCATAAGAAGCTCGGTCAAAGTCCTTTCAAGGACTAATATGGCAATTTCGTTTTTTTTTTTTCGTTGCTCTTTGAAAAAGATAACCATTGAAATTCTGTTTTCTGAGATGTTTGGTGAAAATTTAGTGAACATTTTCGCAATTTACACCGTTCCACCGTGTGAGATTTGGCCGAACTATCAATACGAAATTCCAAATTATTGTAATATGATTCCCTTGTTCATTCTTGTTCAGATGATTATGCAGGGTGTTCATAAAATTGGCTATACTGAAAAATACACTCTTAAATGTTTAATCGTAATATTATTATATATTCAACCTGGAAACACAAAATAATATTTTAAAATTGTGAGGTATTGCCATTATGTAGGACATCGTAGTGTTTTTTAAAAAATAAAGGTATATAAATAAAAATTGCAAAACTTTGGCACTAAAGGGACTCAAACTTAGTAAAAAATTTAATCTGATTGCGTATATATGATGTTAAAGTTTATGGCATTCTAACAAAATGCAACCTATTTTTTTATTTTTTTGCTTTAACTCCAATAGATAATTTTAATTTAAATTTGGTTTATTTAGCTACTTATTATATTGAATATCAATCTACATACCTTCACATGATCAACACTATTAACACAAAAACTGCTTACTTGAGGCTGAGAAATAATTTAAAAATACACAAAAACCAGTTTTTCGACTGTCGTTTTAAACATAACAGATAAACACGCTGTATTTTAAAGAAAATTAAATTAATTTTTTGGATTTTTTTTTTTTAATTTGTCCCGCTAGATTGAGCGCACATTGTGAATTCGACACATGACAAAAGAAAATTCAATATACTTTGAAAGATGGGCTCAAAAGAAAAATGCATCCCAGTTTTCTGGTATCTGTTCAGAAATATTTTTTAACTAAATTGTGATGCTATGTAAAGTATTTTTATAAATTAATTTTTATAATTAAGGAAGTGTTTAATAGACCTATTGTTGAAAATTTACAATATTTACCCAACCGGCCAAAATGCTTTGGAATAATATTCTAACAAGCTTAACAACATAAGCCTTAAGCTTGAAAAAAATCTTGAGAAACCATTAAAAAATACTATCTCTGCAATTGTAGAAAAGTCGAATCGGAACACTCGTGATAATATTATTCATGGAAGATTTTTCTAAGCTTTTTCGTGCAATTGCAGAGTAAGCTTAAAAAAAATATTATATGAATAATGTGTAGGAAAGCTACTATCCTTAATAGTTTTAGAAGTTTTTTCTTGAAATTGTAGAATAAGCTTAAAAAATAATATTAATAGCTTAATAATAATTACGCGGCTTAACCGCGATGGCGGTGCCGCTGCGTGTCGCGGCGGTGTCATTTTTTTGTCTCGAGTTTTACGTATTACGCGTTTGTGTCGCCGCAAACCGCCTAAGCCTAAGGCTAGGGCGAGTACGGAACCGCCATCGCGGTGAAACCGAGTAATTTGGCCCCAGCCTAAGGCTTTAGATGATTTTTTTTTTTTTTTGTAATTCGTGCAAACAATGAATTTTATTTGACAGAAAAAAACGTGATTTCAGTTTCTATATCATAAAATATATTTTATTTCTCAGTTTACATTTGGGCATTTCCGTGGTGGCGCACGTGACGATCGTACGACTTTAATGAGTGAAAATAGAATGAAAAATTTAACTTACAAGTTCCTTATTTTGATTTTCCAATAGCTTACTAAGCACACTATACAAGGTGTAAAACGTAAGAGTTGTCAAAAGTTCGGCTCTTAGATAGAAGCCACCAAAAATGATACGTTACGAGACAAAAAATAAAAGTGGTTTTTGACTTGGATCACAAAATTAGTAAAATTCTGTTAATTGGCAAAAGTTTTTATTTAAAACTTTTTTTAGAAGGGTTTTAAATAGTATAAGTTTATTTTCAAAGTAATCAAATTTAAAAACCTTTTCTCGTTTTTTTTAGTATGGAACGTAACGTGACATGGCGTTACGTGACATTTTTCCCATTGTAATTCATTTGGGTAATTAAGTAATTTGGTATTGAACTAATTATGTGATCTAGTTATTAAAAAATAAATTTAATATATTCTGCCTCTCCTTGCCTCAACCATTTTTCATTATTTTTAGCCAATGATTCCATTTTTACTAAAAGAAAAACTTTACGAAACATTTAAAAAACATTAACTGAAAAGAAAAATTACATTTGTGAAACAGTGCAGAGACGATTTGATCATCATGGTAAATGAATTTGCATTTAAATTGCTTAAATCAATAAAATAATAATGTTAAAAATAATATCATTAAATAATAAGTTTTTAATAACTTTAAATTTTCTTGTCACGGTGGACTTTTCGGCGAAAATGCCCGTATTGTATTAGTTTAGATTAGATTAGAACATAGTTTAGATTCAGTTATCTATATAAAACGTTTTTGAAATACAATTGAGATTTTATTGGAATCTCACTTTTAAGCAAGCTTGTTAAAAGTGATATTGAGAAAAGCTTAAAACGTACAGTTTATATAAAGCTTGTTCTCAAGTACAATTGCGGTTCGCTTTCTAGATGGCTGAGTAACCAGTATTTTTCGTATTTTTGCGTGTTTGTTCTAAGTTTTTGATTTCAAAACAAAATTTGATGCTCAAAAAACAAAATTTGCCACTGAAATTGTCAATATATGGTATGAAAACCAGCTAACAGTTTTTTACAAAATTCATTATTTTTGAGATTCAAATTTTGTTTTAAAATCAAAAAATTACAACAAAAACATTGAAATATGAAAAATACTGGTTTACTATTATAAATTTTCAAGAATGGGTGTGTAAATGTTAATTTGTATAAATAACTATCAAGCCACCCAATTCTAAAAACTGTTGAAAAAAAATGCAACAATTTTCCGAGTTTAAGTAATATAATTTATTAATTCAAACTTATAATAAGGAATTCAGACCTGTATAAGCTCTTCTTTAATGATGTAGTGTAGATCACCTACTTTAATGAACTCTATTTTTTAAGAAAGCATACGTCTAACTGGTAATATTCAATATTCAAGAATGCTCAGGTATGTCAAAAACCTACAGATATGTGGCGTATAGGCTTGAGAGTGCAACCCTTAAAAGTAAAATATTCATGACTTGTATATTAAAATGAATATTTGACATATAATGACACATAAAACATTAAAAATGTCATGTATGTTTAAGAGAATTTAAGCACTTGCAGATCTTACATAAACTTATGCTATTTAATTAAAATATGTCTTAAGTAAACTGTATTTTAGCATTTATTTTATTTTTAAACTAGTAAATTATTCTGTTTAAAAACATTTTCTTGATTTAGTCAAATGCTAAAGAAAGTGTAAAAAAAACACAATGCAATTTCAAAATCTTTATGACCTGACACAAAAAATTTTAAATGCACGGTGACAATATTTAAATTAAATATATTACACCTAAGTGGGATTTCTCTTGTGTGCAATGCATTATATAAATGATTTTAAGTTCTCAATACCTTGAGTATAAGCAGTTGTTAGGAAAAGGGTTGAAAACTTAAAGATAAAGAAAGTAAAAAATACTGAAAAAAATGTATGTGTTAGGCTTAATTAAACTTATAAAAATTGTTCAACTAAGCAAATGACTTTGTTCAGATTATTCTTTTTTCATAATCTTTTAGCAAAGTCTTTAAGCTATAGAGTAGTTTTTATATGAATGTCACTATATAAATTTTAAATAATAGAATAATATTAATGATTTTCACAGAGAATTATGTATACTTTTGCTCATACTTCCATTTTGAAATGAGTCTTATAAGTTAAGCTAATATGCATTAAAAATATAACATTAAAGTAAAAGTCAGTGACTTCATACTTTTTTATAATACTGTTACATATTGCATGTAAAATAAAAAAAAATAATGACATTTTTTTACTGAATTCATTCCAAGTTCTAAAAATTTTTTGTGATTATGTAACATATATAATATACTAATATAAATTTTTTTGGCTAAGCTCTAGGGGCAACTATCCCTCCCTGTCCCCCCTTTGGATGCCCATGTCCTTAGCCTTGAAACCATCATCGTTGACGAACGAATTGATGTTCATTTTCAAAAAGGTTTTATTAATAATATAAGGCTGATTTTTTAGGTGTTAGGAAAGCAAGGTCAAGGATATTCTGATGTTAAAGGTGCGTTTACATAGATAGGGCAGCACTATTAAACTATTAACCACAATTTTTGTTGCTTTCCTAACCTTTCCTAATCACTTAAAATAAGTCATATTATTATTCTTATATTATGTCATAATATTATCCTAATATATAAAACATATATAATACAGCTCAAACTATAATTATTTTTTGCGATCAGCCTGAATGTATGCACAGAAAATTAATTTGATACTCATCAGTGACATTCCATTTACTTTCAGGCTGAACATTTTTCAGAACAGTATGTTGTAAAAGCACTGGAATAATGGAAAGCATTACTTACAGTTATGTGTTAATGCTTCCAATTCGTCGTAGGACGGGCTTTTATACTAGTTATATATTTAAAGAGGAAAGACTTTTTTTTTAAACAAAGAACAGAGACATCGGTGTTCATTTCGAGAGATATATTGGAAGTGTTTAATGAAATTCTTCATATAACCAGATCTTTATATAATGACCGCAGTCTTTATGTTACCAAAGTAAAGGATCACTTATGCTTTGTAGCTTGTTTTTGATAGATATACATCATTTACGTTGTTATGTCCGATTAAAATTTTTAAAAATTCAGATGAGCAAAATGCCCGTATGGCATCAATATTGGTGTCAGCAATCCCAGAAATGATTGCGCGGGAGTAATGTTGACGTCCCTGTAGACTCAACTGAAATCAATTGAAACCCTTTTCCGATTTTTTTAGAAGCATCGGTTTACCTTAGAAAATTTATTTATGTTTTTAATATTCGGATTTCTAATTTCGAACTTGATTTAATTTTTTTTTAAATTGGTTTTTTTATAAACTATCTACACAATTTTTAATAATTCAATTAATTATTAATACATTTTCTATAACTTTACATACTTAGATCAATACCATATCATTGTATAGAATAATCCTACTATTTCAGGAAAGTGAAGTTTTAATGATAGTGAAGTGATTAAATTATTTCAGTAACTTATTGTAATGAATTTTTGAGAAATTATTAAAACATTTTTTGTGTGTGTATTATGTCAGTCTGTCTGCACATCTCTGCTGATTTTGCTAATGGTGCATGGTAGTTGTTGTTGCTGTGGTCGCTGTTGCATCTATATATGCATTGTTGCTGCTGCTACTGTTGCTGTCTTCTGCTCTTTGGTATTCTTCAGTGGTGCTTAATTTTAGTTCATTTTTTTTTTATTTCTTACCCTGACTGCGTTTGTTTTGCTTTTAATTTTTTGTTTTGTTAAGAGTTTTTGTCTGAGTTGTAATAATTTTTTTGTTGTTGCTTGGCTTTTAAGCTTTTTAGGCGTCTACCTACATTTCTATACTAGATATTATAAATAACAATATTGCATTTCTCGTTTTTTATAAATTTCAGTATCATTGTTGAGACAACGTTGTTTCCATGCCTTGCTTGCCTCGTGATATCACGTGCTTTGTTGCTGGTTTCTGCTGTTGAACTTCCTCTTTTTTAGTACTTGTTTTTGCTTTTTTTAGCTACCTTCCTGTTTTCCGCACTTTTTGTATTTATGAATTGCCACTCAGCTTAATGGGAACTCTGAGAATTGTTATGTTTCAGATGATGAATAATTTTTAAAATTTTTTTTGTTTCAGCTGTATATTTTGGAGGCAACCTACAAAAATTACGTAGTGTGCTCGAGGATTTTATGTTGTATATTTTTAGTACGGATTTTCAATTTTACCTTCCTGGGACTGGGAGCATTAACATAATCAAGTGTTTAAGTTGCTTTTGTCTTGCCAACTGCAGCTTTTTAGAGTTTTGAGCCAGTTGTTGGACATGCTTTTTTTTTAAGGTTTATTTATCTTTAAAAACTGTTCATTATATAAAAATTATTTTTAATTTAAATTGTTTTCTTTATTCTGTTTCCAATTAAAATTGTTGTAATTCAATTCTAGCGCATTACCATGACTTCATGTCTTAAGAATGTCCATGTAACTTCTCCTGTTCTGTGACAGAAGCGCTTCCAACTACTGTGCATATAAAAATTCTGACATAAATATTAACACTGTCAATAGATGTGTCTGTTTGTCTGTCTGTGATAATAGTGTTCCATAGCAGTGCTCAGCAGTGTCATTAATTTTATATTTAAATCGTTGAAATCTGAGTGTTCCAAATTGTTTATTGTTACACTTTGTTTGTTGTTATTGTTGTTGCTGTGTTTGTTGAACGTTTAGATCAACATTGAAATTGAGTATCTTTGATTGTGATCAAGTGAGAATTCAGCGTATATTTGTGGCTTGTCATTCGAGGCTCTATATTGATTTGTTTAAATATTTTTGAGGGCATGTGGCAGGTACGAGTTGAGTGCAACCTAGAACTAACAAACGGTTTTGTTGACTGAAACTTGAAGCAAATATATAAAAAATTTGAAAAGTGATTCACTTTAAAGAATGCAAGAATTCAGTTGGATTGTTTCTGCTTATTAAATTATCGTGGAACATTTTGCGAAAATGTTAAATTAGTTTTTAAATATATTTTAAAATTGTTATTACTATTTTGTCAACAATCTTCTGATGAAACATTTTCTAATCAAAAATGTACAGTGTAAAATAACACAAAAAATATTAAAACTGAAGATGCTTTTTTTGGATGATGAATTTATGGGAATGGTTATATATATTAATTTAATATTATGAAGATGAGATGGTTGAGAAAGAATATTAATTTGTGAGGTTGGATGGTTGAGGTATAAGTATTAGAGAGGAGTTATCTATAGGGAAATACATTTTTTATTGCTTAATGCCATTTTTTCCAATTCTACGTTGAATTCTAAGCAAAACACTTTACTACACCATAACTTTATGATAAACTTAAATGAATATTTTTATATAATGTGAACAGATATTGATACTCCCACTCACATCAAGCTAGGTGTAATCAGTGATGTGCCCATGGGGTAGGACAGGGGAGGGCAGTTGGCCCCCCTGAACATTAGAAAAATAAAAATTTTAGTATTAAATTAAGAAATTCAAAACATTTTTTCTTATGATTGAAAAGCATAGAATTTATGAATATTTATTAAGGCCTAATTTATTTTTCGTTTAAACTTACGGCTGACACTTTTTTATTTATTCATCAGTCACATGATGAATGGCTACGTCCATGTTTTTCAAAAATTCAAATTTGTTCACTATTTTGAAATTGGCAGCCACAAATTTTTATTCATCAATTTAATTTTTTCTTAGCAGGGTCCAGTGGTCCGCAGCTTCGCCACGGACGTTCCAGCAACCATACTGTCTTATTTGTGGGCGGTGAAAGAAGGTGTGGCAAACATTTTTTCCCCTAAACCATCTCGTGCTCGAAAACAATTTACTGCCAAAAAGCGCATATCGGCCCAGAAGTTTTAGAGTCTTAATTATTTCTAAAAAGGGGGCATAATTATAGAGCCATCACGGCCATTTTTAGTTTAGTTGCCGACGGGGAGCATACAAACTTAATCACCAAATTTCAGTCTTATACGACCCAAGTCGTCTGAAATATATCATTTTCATTGATTTGTGGACGGTAAAAGAGGGCGTGGAAACCCAGTTTGGTACAATTGTTGAAAGAAAGCATACGAACTAAATTACAAAATTTTAATCTCAAACAATAGAAACGGTCTGAAGTATTGCACTTTTATTGATTTTTGTGCGGTTAAATGAGGCGTGGTTAAAACTAAGTATGCAAAAACCTAATCTAGGACGTAAGTAATACACGTTTTAAGTTTGAGCGAAATCTGTTCAGTCGTTTAGGTTTGTATAAAAGTCAAACAAACAAACAAATAAACAAACAGAAAATGATTTTTATTAATATACGTATAGATTCGTCATGTCAGTGTACATTTCAGTTTATAGAATCAGTTGAAATTAAAAAGAGTGCACTTAGAGTGAATATGAAATTTATAAATTTGTGTACACAAATTTTGTGCACAGTTACGGAATAGAGCCCCAGAATTCAGTACATTAGAAATAGAAACAGCTACAAATATTTGCAGCATACACACAGAAAAATACCTACGGCGTGTTGCCTAAACTGTCTTGTAACTATTTTTGTATGAAGTCTAAGAAATAAGTGTAAGCTTCATAAGCTTTTTGCCAACTTAGGCATACCAAAATTGTATAATATGCCAAAGATACTTAGGTAAAAGCATTGGGATTTTTACAATCTTTTCTCTCATTGCTACTCTTTCTATCATACGCGAACATTATTTGCTCTTCTTATCTGATCATTTGTACTAACGTGCATGTATTTCGCAGTAATTTATTCGTTGCATTGACGAAACAAAGAGAACATAAAACAGCTTAGTGAATCACAGCAAGAACCACGCAAGACTACTGATGAGTTGACATTTTTAAAAAAAAATTGAGTTAGTGAAAAACAAAAAAACAAAAAAATAGAAAAAGTGTAAAACATAACTAAAAAGTTGAAAAAAACAAACAAATCAGAAGAGAACAACGCAAGCGCAAAGGCCTTAGGAAATCTTCACTAGTATTAAGTATAACTTACCTAAGCTTATGATACCCAAATTCCTTTTTTGATATTGCCTAAAATCTACGGCAACCCATTTTAGCAGATTGTTGCCTAAATTTTCAATTTAATTTCAATTTCAATTTATTGATCAAATGTGTTAGCATATAAGAATAATTTTCTTTTGCATGCCGCAGGTTAAATAAATTATTAAAAATTAAATAACAACAAGTGAGTCCTGAATTAAAAACTTAAATTATAAAAATATAAATGATTGAACGAATTTAAAATTATAAAAGTAATATACAACAATTTTGAGAACTTTAAATAATTTCTAAAAATAATAACAAAAAATAAAAACTGTCAAATTTGCTTGCACTCATTTATAAGAACAAAGCATAAATCTAACCCAATTAACATTTTATGATGAAGAAGAACAGTAGAAGAGAAAAGCGCAGGTAGAGTTAGGAGAAATATTCAAAGATTAAACGCTTAAAGGCTTTTTGGTTGGAAACGACTTTAATGCTGTTTGGTAGAGAATTCCACAGTCTTATTGCATTGACGAAAAACAGCCTGCTAGAATTTTTGTAATAGTAGCTCGGAATCAGCAGGTTCATATTTCTACTTGACCTACAGAACTGAAGTTTTTCATACAAGTAATGTGGGCAACGCGAGTAGATTATTTTATGCAGAAATATACAATTTCTTGCTTCGAGATAACGAAATAAGCAGCGACCAAGTAGCTGAGTGCGAAAGAAGGATACATGATTGAACCTCTTCAGTCCATAGACGTAACGGGCAGCGTTATTTAGAGCAACTAACAATTTGTGGGATGAATGTGAATCTAAATTGCTATAAACTACTTCCGAGTAAGTGATGATGGGCATTAGTAGTTGTAATACAAGTTTTCGTTTTGTTTCGATGGGAACAAACGCCGAGGTCATTCTTAGGTTCCGTAAAACAAAGTAGACTTTACTCACGCAGAAATGAATGTGATCCTCACTGGACAAAAAGCTATTTATTTTAAACCCAAGGTTAGATGCCTTAGTAACAACTTCCAGTTCAACGTTATTGAGTAGAATTGGGGGTAGATCAAAGTTTAGGAAAGGTGTTTTAGATATTGGTGAATGTATGATTTTGTGGGGTTTAGTTTGAGTTTATTATCTTTAGACCATTTAGCTACAGTATCTAAATCTTCATTCATTCTTATACACAAATCTTCAATGAGCCCGCTAGGTCTAGACAATTATAACACTGTGGAACAAATTCAGGTTAGCAAAAGTTCGGTCGATTCTGAGAGTGAGGGGTGAAAATAAAGGCTAAATTAGAAGACCCGTATCGCGGCGTTTGTTTATGTTAGTTTGAATTTTTTTTTAATCGACCGTCGAACTTTGCCGTCAAATGCCGATTTTCAACATATTGTTTATATGGTTTTTTGGCTATAACTCGTCGACTAATTGATATTTTTTCAATCTGTAAAAGCCAAATTATGGCTAGAGACCTGTGCAACAATTAAAATTTTTTAAAGAATTGATTTAGAAAATTTTTGTGGTGCTTATGAAGCAAAATGTTGGAAAAATTATTCATTTTTCATGCTTTTTGAAAATATTTTCCACAAATCTACGTCTTTTTTTGCTTTCTGTTTGATCTATAATATGCTTCTCAGTTTCTTCAATAATCTTCAATTGAAAAGAAAATGGTCTTAGTCGATAATTTGCGTTAAAAATCCCAAAACCATTAAATAAATAGCGATTTAGGTAGAAGTAATTAAAAAGGGAAGTTCCAAGAATTAGGAATTAGAATTAGGAATCGTATTCCGAAATCGGAAATATTGTGAAATGTTTGGTACGATTTCGTTAAGAATATTTCGAAATCTTTCCGATTTCGAAATCCGATTTCGTTGCGAAATCGTAAGGAAAATCGTATGAAGGGATTGACACGACTTTGTTACGAAGTATCGTAATGGTTTTGTAACGAGTCCTAACGAAAATGTTACGAAAAAGTTACGATTTCGTTCAGACAGTTCGAAAGAAAGGAAATTTTACTCTGCATAACAAAATTTTATATAAATTCGTATAAAAAGTGATACTGTTCCGATATTTGCGTAACGAAATTGAAATGATTTCTTTAAGAAAGCTCAAAATAGTGAAGAGTTCGTCGGAATTTCGACATAGTCGTCAACTTTGGTTCGCTGGGTAGATATGGCATAAAAAATGTCAAGCTAATTTTCTTCAATTTACAAAATTATATTCGTTCTAGGTATAGCTTTTATATATATATTTTACTAGATATCAGGGACTTTTTGAGCATTGAAACTGATTTTTAACATACCAACTCCTTGGAGATGAATTCCAATATAATGATTATGACTCTTATAAGCAAAATTAATCTTTCACTTGGCCAAAAAAATTTTTGAATAATTAAGTGAAGTTTTCAAGAAAATTAACATCATTATCACAGTTTATCTAAAAAAAAATTCATTTTGAATTAAATAGTCTGATTTGTGTTAATGCTTTATACTTTCTGGACCCTAAGGGAAGGGTAGGGGGGGGTGGGTTTGAACACCTGAAACCACCCCCTTGTCTACGGGCCTGCCCAGTATATTAAATGGGTCATGCAAAAGAATGGGTCGCCAAACTCGCGAAACCCAGCTAGGTTGGAGAAGATCTCACAGCTACATTGTATACAAAAATAGTCGGGCTCATCATCCTTTTATTTACCACTGGGTGTATATAAATAACTCTTTTACCCTAATAAAGGGTGTTGTTTTTAGAGGCTTAGAGCTTTTTATTAAAATAAAAGACTGAGAGTACATAATTTCAAACTGAAAATAAGCCTAATTAGAAAAAAGAAATGTATGCCATTAGTGTTTATATATGATTTCGGGCATATTGTTATGCTTGCTTAAGCTCATATGTTTACGTACCACCGAAAAAATAATCCAAGGGCGTTAAGTCACATGAGCTGGGGGACCAATTGACTGCTCCATTTCGGGAATAACGCATTTGCTAAATGCTTCCTTCAGTAGTCGGCTGTTTGACGCGCTGTATGACATGTGACGTCAGCCTGTTGAAAAAATATGTCTTCAGTTAATATCCCATTTATCTGGGGCTCGAAACAATCATAAATGGTTCGAAATAATCATCGAAATAATCATACGAACCCGCAGGCCTCATTTTAAAGTATGAAGTATGGACCAATGAGTCCACCGGGTCAAAAAGCATAGCAAGCAACATTTTTTTGGAGCGAAAACGATCCATTGGTTAATCGAATTAGTCACTCGAATGGTCGATTATGTCAAGTGTGCACATTGACGTAGTGCACTGTAAGATTTTCGAAATGAACTGAACCACGATTTTCGAAATAAAATTGTACAATTTGCGAGCGTTGTTTTGTCGTAAGTCTATCCTTAATAAAACAGGGCATAAATGATAATAGTGATGATAATGATTTACTGATCTGACCAATTTACGCCAGCTTAATTACTATTGGAAAATGGAACCTCTAAAAAACACACTTTATACAGTGTCAAGCCCAATGGAATATTCATGTGTGTGATTCACGATGGAATGACATTTATTAAGATGATTGAATCGAATTAATGAAATTATCATTGTCAATATAGCAACAGGATACAAAACAACTGTTACAAAGATTGTATCAGAGTGAAGATAGCACAAAAGTGTGTTTGATTAATAATGTTTGGCAGGCCACAACTAATGCAGGGTTAAGGTGAAACCCAAATCATGATGTTGTTTGAATAAATAATGGTGGAGTTTGATAAGATGTGATACTGACAAAGCTTTAAAAGTCTTATAATTAATATCTTTAAACTAAAGTTCTGCAGAGCATATACTAGCATGATTAAAATTCTTCTATACATTTCTTTAAGTTAAGATTTTGATTTACTGCAAATGCTGTAAAAGATAATGTGGTTATTATTTTTATATTTAGAAATTACTTTTTCATTTCTTTTCCAGTCGTGG
Organism: Coremacera marginata; assembly: GCA_914767935.1. NCBI lineage: Eukaryota > Metazoa > Arthropoda > Insecta > Diptera > Sciomyzidae > Coremacera > Coremacera marginata. The sequence goes on along the minus strand of OU612045.1, from coordinate 61,382,790 downwards.
TATTTGTAGCCATTTCATCTGCTATGATGTCACCATCACTTTGACAATAACCGTAATTTTAACAATTTCCGTCATTTTAATTTCATTATAAAAAAAAAAATCATTTAGAAGTAGAGAAAAACGAAAATGTTAAAGCCAATGAAGAAAAGCTTGAACAAACAGGCAAATATAACGAAATCATTAGAGAAGATAAAAACGCGACTTACAAGTTGATTGCATGTGTTAGTTAAACAAACATACACAAGCCACACACAATCACACAATACACTTAAGCCAAGTCAGACGCACACATATGAGCAGTTATTTCAAAGCACCCCCTAGCGTGTGATAATGTAACAAGCTTAAAAGCACCAACAAGACAAATACAAAGACGAAAAAGAAAAAGAAGAATAAAATTAAGAAGAAGAGGAGAGAAACAGATTAACAACAATGGAGTAAAAAAAAAAAAAAATAAAAATACAAAAATGCTGCAACACAAAAGCTACTTAAAGCGTTTTCTTGAGCGACGCTTATTTGCATTAGTAATGTAGGGAGGGGTGGGTGGTTTGCTGGAAATAGAAGCTGATCCGGAGGGGCTGCTGATTATTAGCAAAATGAGCAGCTGTGTGGGTATAAGTTAGTTATATAAAGGTAAATTAGGAATAAAGCAAGAACACTCTGATAAAACGGATCTTCAATTTGAGGTGAGTCGGCATAAGACGCATATCGAAGAAAACCTTTGGTAATATAAAGCTAATGATGAAAGCTAAATGAAAATTTTTAAAAATATGCTTAAGCTGGGTGGTTGTTGTTATTAGCTCAGTTTACTGTCTACCTTAGAATATCAACCTTTATGTTGATTGATGATGTGCTATGCGGTTCTTCTGCCTTGTGGTATAAATATCTTATTTTCAATATTGATGAACAGTCAAATAGAAACGGAAAAAGCGAATTCATACAATTCATACAACAGCGTGCCTGACACCCCTCAGCTTGATTTCTTCACCACTTAAGCTCATTATTTTAAAAATCTACATAATAACTGACATAGAGCTTAAATGAAGCTCTTTGCTGTAAGCAGCTTTTAAGATCGTCAAGCTTTAAGCAGCAAATCACTAACATAATACCAACAAATAAGAAATTCAAATTAAAGCCTGAATTTAGATGGCTTAAATAAAGATTATATTTAATTTTGTCATTTGGTGAGGAACTTTATCAATAATCTTGATGCACAGCAGCTCGAGTTGCTTTGAAATGCCTACCCTCCCTATATGACCTTGAAAGTTATCGCCTCCTCCATTTTGCCAAGCATACGTCGCATACTTTCAGGCGCACGTCATTCAATTTGATGTATCTATGTATGATATTTGCTACCGAAATTGTGCCCATGGGAGTAACGATTAAGTCAGTGCTGCCACATCAGCGTAACGGACGCTATGCTGCTTAAATCGTTTCGTTGCCATCTCATAGGATCGCTGCATATATGTATGCTGCGCGCTGATTAAATTCTCAATCGTGTTATGGGGATTCCAAGATTTTCTGTAGCCAGCACACCACAAATAGCGACACCATAAAATGAATTAAATTTTGTTACATTTGGGGAATTGTTGGATTTGCATGCATCATGATTTTGTTGGTGGAATACATTGAAAGCATGGCAAGCGGATGAATGACTGCCACTGGAAATTCTCGGCTCCGACTAGTGTTTCCATTTGAGTAAATGACGTGGTGAAAAAGTTTGCGGCAAGTAGACCTTTGCATATGGTATATAGCATGGTATAAACTGTTATGTCCTCTCCTTGAGTCTGGCTAATATCAATAAATACATGGAAGCTTATAAAGTTTGCACTGAAAATTATGCAACAGAATGTTTTATTACAAAACGGAACAGGCTATAAAATCTCAATTAATTCAAATTATAATCAACTTTCGTCCTTTTCGAAAGAACTTTAAGTTTGGTAGCCGCCTAAATTACTTAAAATACATTATAGCGGTGTGATACTGCTGCGTAGTCATGGTTAATAATTAAAAAAGTTTAGGTTTTTGTTATCAGAAATAGCTAGTTTGTAGAATAATATTTGTCATAAAATAAAACTTACGTACTTATAAATTGACCTGAAAATGAAAGTGTGTAAAGTTTTAAGTTATTTTTTAAGATTTCTTAAGACAGAAATATATGAAAAAATTTGAATGAATTCACTACTACTAAGAGAAGAACATAGTAGGGAAAAATATAGCAAACAGAGTTTTCAAAAAAAATAGTTTTATATATTTGGGGAATCTAATGAGGTAGTAAATTACCTTTATCGTATGCATACTAATTGATTAAATACTGTGGATAAATTCTTTAGTTTCAAAACCTTAAGGGTTGCATGTTTTCTGTTTCTGAATAATTTTTGTTTTAAAATATTTTCTCCAGTACTATACGCAACTGTTTCTACAGAGCAGTTCGGATTTGAAAGATTTCAGTGATAAGAGATAATAAGATATACATTTTAGATGAGTTCTGTATTTGTACTATATTTCATACACTTAAGTTTTACAATTATATAATTAGAGTATAATACAATTGAGATTGAATATTTCTGAAGAATATTTTAATTTTTGAAAGATTTTTACAGAAATTAACAAATTTTGTAATTCACAAACTTTCTTAATTACAAAATAGAATTCAAAAATAAAACTTATAAATTGTACTAAATAAAAATCTTTAAGTTATTTAAAACAGAAACAGGGCTGATTCTGACTTAAAATGGGTGATAATAAGGTTTATTTTATAAGCAACATTCTATTCATATGTTTTGAAAAAGAAAACATGCTAATTTATCCCGGGATTCTTGTCGACTTATCCCTGGATTTTAGGGACTAAAAAAAGGGATCGCCATTCCTAGTATGAATGCATCATCAGAAAAAAACTACATCTTGTTAAAAAAATATTTTAGTACACGTTTGATTAATATAGATACCAAATTGCCTTAAATTTTGAAATAGAGTAATATGGAAATACATACCTAAGATAAATCGGCGTGAACATGATGGCAAAATATTTCTTCATCAACAATACCCTGAATGTATTGTAGAATATACCATCAAAAGTGTATATTATGGTGAATGAAGCGTCATGCTATATATAGGCCGAGAGTTCTTGGTGTCCAGTGTGGCCACTGGTCAGATTTGAATTCCCTGTTTAAATACACTTTATAATATGATAGAACCATTAACTTTTTACTTTTTAAATTAAATTGAAATCAAATAAAACACAGAGGAAAATTATTGCATGTTTTTGTTTTTTCTGCATCTCAGATTTCAAATTATTATTTTTTTTTAAAAAAAAAAAAAAAAAAAAAACCGACTACAAAATCACAACAAAGTAAAAAATAATTTTAAAATTTTCCTTTTAATATCTTGGTCATATTTGACAATCTATTTAAACATATTATTACATTGGAAAAGTTATAATTTGAATTTTTTTCTAATTTGTTTTATTATCGTAAAAATAATAATATCTTTATGAATACAAAAGCGCAGTCGCAGTTCGTTTTATATTTAATTTTTCTTTAAAATTAGCTATCAAACATGAAAATTGGAAGAAAACCTCCATAGTTGTGATTTTTTACTTTAAAAAAAAAACTCATTTTGGTTCTTGTTGCATAAAAAACAAAAAAATCTAAAAAAACCAAATTTGAAAAAATTTCTATGAAATCTTGTGGAAATATTTTCTTATACTATACCAACTCGAATTACAAAAAATTGTGTTATAATCGTTATGTATTTTTTGAAAATTTTGTGTTTAAGTATTTATGAAAAAAAAAAAAAATGCTCCACAATCCAAAAAATACAAAATTTGGAAAAAAGTAGTGCGAATGATTTAAATATAGTTTTGAGCTATTTTCTGCAAGAAATTGAAAAAACCAAAATTCGGAAAAAGTTATACCTATTAAAGCTTGACTTTTTTTAAAATACTTAAAATGAATGCTCTTTTCTAACATTTCGATCCCAAAAAAATTTATAAAAAATCGAAAAACATATTTTCCACTCAAAGTAACTTTAATAATTCTAGAGAAATATTTCTGAACTTTATTTGAAATATTTTTGAATTCCAGGGTTGCCAACATAAGGTTTTTCCATTTGGTTTTTTTTTTTAGGTTGTGTTTAGGTATTTTAACAAAAAAGTAATGAATATGCAAAAAAGGCAGGAAGTAAAAAACCACCGGAGACCAATCAGAATTATCAAATGCAAGAGTGTCTGTCCCAGAATTATTGGGAACTTTGTCTGCCTGTAACCTCGGAGGGGCGGTATTTATTAAAGGAGAAAAACTAGTCCGACAAAGCATAAAATGCTATGGAAACGCAGTCCTGAATAACAATACCACATAGTTTAGTTAAACAAACCAACCACCATACGGTGCAGGGAGGTGCATTGTCAGAATCGGCGGCAAGAGAAAAATCAGCCGAGTAAAAGGCATAAAATGCTATGAAGACCCGCTATAATAACACAGGGTTAATTTAATGTTGAAAACAAAAAACAAAAAATAAAATTTGCCAATGAAATTGTCAATATATGAAAAACAGCTACAAATTTTTAACAAAATTGTTATTTCTGAGCTTTAAATTTTATTTTAAAATCAAAAAATTACAACAAAGACATAGAAATATGAAAAATACTGGTTTACTTTTATTAATCTTCAAGAATAGTGCTGACTAATTATTCAAAATTGGCCATTTTAAAATCGTTTAAAACCATTATTATCGACAAACTAGAATAACTGGGAAAACAATCGAGACCTTCAACAATTCAAAGAGTTATTCCAAAAATTCAAGTTTATAAAAAAGTTTGCAGAATATAATATGTTCAATGAATATTTAAATAAATTCTTGTATTAAATTAATCGAAACTATTTAAATACAACTATTGATTGAATAATATAATAAAATTCAAGCTTAGCTGAAACTATTTAATTTTAGAACTAGTCGTATAAACTTTAAGACAAGTCCAGTTAGTTAAGTTTCAAAGTTAGTCAAGTCATTGTAATGCTTTTCTAAGCTGTCCAAGCCCAATAATCTTAAAAGATACAAAATGGTAACCAAATAAATATTTCGCACTAAAATTCACTGTGTATCATATCGACTGATAATAAATTTCAATTATTAATACCGTTGACGCTTTGACGATATTTTTGCTAAAGTATTTGACTGTTTCGCTTTTGCCTGCATTGCTGCTTCTTCTGCTGAAGATTTGGCTTCGCACTTTTTCGAACTTTTGAATACCTTAAATAGCGTGCCAAGTATTGTAATATGAAAAGCTTTAATTCCGGGGATTATGTAACGATGCAACGTAACGTAAACGTCAACGTAATGAAATGTTGATGCTATACATGGCGCTGCATTGCTTTACGATGCGTTGCGATACGTTGTGGCTGTGACTGCGCTAGATGCCTGCGACGATAAGGTAGTCAGCGAAGGCTGATGATATTCATGGTCATCAACACAAATACAGCAACAACAACAATAAGAGCCAACAACAATCATGAATAACTGTGACAGAAACAAACAACGAAATTGTAAAAAATGGGAAAAACATCGCTTGCATACGTTGAGATACAGCTACAGATACATAAACAAAGTGAAAAAGCTGCAGATAGTCACAAAATGTGGTGCACGAAATGCAGATTGTGGACCAGTGTGGCAGAACGTTTCGCGGTGGCGCACTCCACTAGCACTGCCCTTTAGGAACAAACTAACTTGTTTTTAAAAACAACTAATTAAAAAACTAATTTAAAATAAACCAGTATATGAACTACTTTGAATTATATTAAGGCGGCAACTACTCTGATGTTGACATGTTTTAATTGCAAATTTTTATTAGATTACAAGTTCATATATATTTAACCATGTTATTTCATCAAATATTATTAACTTTAGGCCATCAGTAATAGTTTTCAATTGGTTATTTAAAAGCAATTAAAAAAATAATTTAAATATAACTAATTTAACAAGTAGTTGAAAATATATGCAGATGAAAGTCAATTGACTTATTTAGCGGACATCACCATACAAAATAAGTTAGTTCGTTCTATGGAAAAATGTCAGAATTTCAACTAGTTGTGGTTGACAAAAAACTACTTTATCAACTACTTTTAAATTAGTTGATTTTCCTACAGGGTGATGACAATAATTAAATTCCTGTGTGTTTGTGTATATATGTGTGTGATGTGTGTTTGCTGTTGTTTACTTGTACCGCGGTGTCGAATGCGATAATTGTGCAAATATTTAACTCGATGATTTTGTTTTTCTCTATTTTTCCATGTGCTTAAATTTGGCGCTGTAGTTTGAGTTGTGCAAACAGAGTATTGGTATTGAGAATCTTTGGGATGGGAAATTTTTTAAAATTTTTCCAATTTTAAAGAAACTATTCTTTAACCACTTTAAAAGAAATAACTGATGTATAGCAACGTGTTTCACCAACATTATTTTTATTTTTATATTATTATACATTCCACAAACATAAAGAATAATCGACAATAATCTTAAGTTCCATATCATCATAATATAGCAATTAGTTCAACTTTGTGACTAAACCGACACCACACATATTAATAGAAGATGATGATGTTCCATAAAATATTCAAAACCCAAAAGATGTTAAGTTAAAATTAATGTAGTATTTTCTTGCATGTTATGATTTATAGCTTCTTCCGAGGTTGAAAGTGTTTTTTTTTTTTTTCTCTTATGTTTCAAGTGCCAAATTTGACTCAATGTGCCCACGTTTCACAAGCTTAGCGGATTTTCTTCTTTTCTGTGTCACCAGAGCTTTTTGATAATTTAACAGTTAATGCTACAAGAGGGCAGAACAGTAAACAAAAAGGTGAGCAACGTCAAGTTATTTAATTTTCTGTCAAGAGAACAGATGTCAAATGTCAGCTTAAGTTCGTGTGGCGATAAAGTTTTTCTAAATTTCTTGAGGGGTAGAAAAATGACGAAGAAATCTTGAATCATATTAAATGTAGCCTTCAGGATACTCAAGTAACAGGATTAATCTGCTTTTAAAGAATGGGGCGAATTATTTTAAGAGCATTGAAAGCATTATGGTGCTAATCTGAGCTTATAAATATAACTTAAAGTAAATTGATTTTAGTATTTAACTAATAAGAAATGTTTTGTAAATATGTCTAAGTTAACTAATGATAAACTGTCTCAGCATTAGTCTTTTAATAAAAGGTGTTTTTTTAGAGGTAAACAATTTCATAGAGTGATAGCTGTCAAATCAGTTGTCAAATATAACAAATAAATATTATTATGTTATAATAATATAACATAAATATAACAATGAGTTTGACAAGTATGTTCAGTGTACTTTGGCAATTTACCATGCAAAGCCTAATACAGAATCAGCGTTTACAAATCGTGAAAGTTTAATTTTAAATTCGCGTTCTATTCGGGAAACTTACTGAGCATTTCGCAAACAGAACGGTGCGTATAACCGTCTGTTTACTGTGCGTACTCAAGAAACTATCGCCACTGTTGAGGTGAGTGTGACCAAGGACCCAAATTTGTCGATTCGACGCCGTTTTCAACAACTCAACCCTTGCCAGTTCACTACATGGGAGATTTTGAGGAAAGACCTTGGCCTACATCCGTATAAAATCCAATTGGTGCAGAAATTGAAGCCATTAGACTAGCGTTTTCGTCGTATGTTTGGTGAAGAGGCTTCGTCGTATGACGGAGAAATCATCTTCAAAGATGAGGCACATTTCTGGCATAATGGATATATAAGTAAATAAGTAAAGCTACCGTATTGGGAATGAGAGGAGTCCTCTCCAGGCTCCCTTACATACAAAAGGGTGTGGCTTGCATGGCGAAGGCATCATTGGTTCATACTTTCTTAAAACTAAGAGATGGAGCCAACGATATCGTCACGTCAATGGTGAGCTCTCAAGGAAATGATTGCGACTTTTTGGCTCTCCAAGTTTATATCAATCGTCCCAGTGCTAAATGGTTCCGGCAAGACGTTGCACAAAGCCATATAACGCATGAACTCTCATTTTACTTGAATGCACTTTTGGCAACCGAATCATATCAAGAAGTAGGTGTGTCAATTGGCCATCTAGGTCATGTAATTTGACTCCGTTAGACTATTTTTTGTGGGGGAACGTCAAAACACTGGTCTATGTATCTACGACTGACCAGTTGGAAACCAGCATTCGACGCGTTATTGGCGAAATAAGGTCGACTACAATGGAAAAAGTGGTGCAAAATTGGACCGGCAGAATGTTCTACATAAGACACAGTCACTGTGGCCATATGCCTGAAACAGAATAAGTTTCTCTTTTTTACTGTATGCAAGCTGTACTGTTTCTTTTCTTTTTAAATTATGCTATTTCCTTTTACCTCAAAGTTGGATTGTATTATATTGTATAAAAATTATAAAACGAAAACATGACTTTTTTGAAATATTCACTGTGAATTTTCTTGGGAGGAAAGAGCAAAACTTCTAAATAAATTGTTACTTCCTGCAATTAAAAAACCACACAAATTTTTTCATTAACTTTCTAAAACCATCATATAAACGAAGAACGAAAACGAATTTCAGTACCTGAAAAGACTTTGATCGAGCTTCCTATGATCAGTTGTGTTGGGCTTGTTATTAAATGTTTGCACAGAAATGATTCAGAATTGGACCCACAAGCTTTAAGCCGATTCGAATCGGCTCATGCTCTCAAAAAACTTTACATGGCAGTTTTTTCCCTCTGGGGTAAAGCAAGACAGTCTTGCCATTTTATGCAGAAAAAAATATTCTCTCAGATGAAATTGAACCTGGGTTCCTTCAGCTAACGGGCTATGCACTAAACCAAATGCCATGGCCGCCATAAAGCTGGCCGTCATATAATGATTCATCTAAATGTGGATAAGTTTTTTTGTAATCATACGGAAGTATAGTAATAAACGAAAAAAAGGCTCAACCAAGTTTTGCGTAAGCAAACAAAAGTGTCAGAGAGAAGTTAACGATAGGTATGATTAAGCACGAACAAAACTCGAAAAAACACTGCCATATAAGCACTGGAAAAAAATTTCAACATGAATCAATTCAAATAAATTGACAAGTAAAAATTATTTTGTTTTTTCGAAAAGGGTTGCCAACACTTTTTATAAAAATTATGTTGTGAGTGTACATAAATTTATTAAGCTTTAAAAAAGGCTACATTTCACAGCGAAATTTACGCGCTACGACTGCCTAAATTAAAAATTTTCAAAAAAATCCAAAGACTTAAATTTATTATTCGTTGTAAGAAATAGCCAATCAAAATTAAAATTATTTATAATACAGTTTGCAACCCTATTCTGCTTAAGCCTGTATGATACTTCATATTTTTTGCTCAATTTTTGTCATTGGAAATGAAAACTAGAGCATTTCATATAGTACGAATGCATGGATTCAATTGGTGAGAGTGAGTACGCATATAGTACGAATTGGAGAAAAATTTGTTGGACGGGCAGTATTTTCTTTGCATTTTTTTTCCGTTTCTTTCAATTCGTTCTTCGTTAAGTTTCGATCAAATATTTACTGTGCTTTTAATAATTATTTTGACATTTTTAGAGTAAACATAACATCAGCATTAGAGTGTGTGCTGAATTGGAAGTGATGTGTGCAGCTAATATTCATTTATTAAAGGCAGCTGCTCTTAAAAACACCAGAAATAAAAAAGTATCAACGTATGTCCTTTTCTTACAAAATATGTCTGTCCTGCCCACGCGCCACTTGTGTTCAGATTTTAAAATTGTACAAAAAATTAAGTATCATACGGGCTTTAGCAAGCTACAGAGCCGAGCGCTCTCACTCAAGTTTTCAAAAATAAACGAAAATTGAGAAACTTAACGAAATAAATGCTTAAGGCGGTCTTCTCATTCAAAACCCGTTTTTTGGACCCTTTTTAAAAAAATTCTTATTTGAAAACGCAAAGAATAATTGAAAACTTTTTTTATTTATTGTATTACAAAAGGTTCAAAGTAAATAAAAAAATTTTTTTTGCCTCGATACGTGGGCTGTTCAAAAAGTAATGAGACTTCAAAATTGGTGGTGAAAAAAAAGGTGTCGTCACGGCGGCCACGATTCCGGGTCTCCGGAGCGTCTGAAATGAAAAAAAAACGGGGTTATAATCAGTATAGATGTAATTCTCGGGTGAACCTCAAGCTTAATTTTGTGATTTTTTTTGACAAAATGGCGGCCATTCAAAAAAAAATTTCAATTTCGGGTTTTTTTTTTGTAGCTTAGTGTAAAAAAAAAATAGTAAAAAATTTTTTAAAATTATGGTCGAGGTTCACCCGAGAATGGTTACAATTCTGCGTCGATTCCATTTTGTTTCATGAAAATCGGTTCAGTTGAACTGGAGATATCATGGCCGCCAGTTCGAAAAACGTGGGTTCGAGATAAACGCGTTTAAAGTTTGAAGTAATTTTTTTGGGAAAAAAAAAAAAATCAAAAATGTTTAAATGCAGTTTTAAAGAGCTGACAATTTTTACTTACAAATATTAGTCGGCGATGCCAGCTCCATACAGGCCACCTTCCTCTTTTTCGTAGAAACTGCTTTCTGCTGCCCTCTCTGCTCTGCGAGCCGTTCTGCCAGCTTTTGATGATGCCGCAGCTCGAGTCTCTGATCGGTTCAATCTGTCTTCATTGCGAGATAGTGCGTATTCGTATGCGTTTTTGCCAATCGCAATACCCATCAAACCCATAATTTTAAGTATGGGTATAAAACCGTCGTTGAAGAGGCACGTTGCAATGAAATTGGCCACTTCGATGGTGCGTGCGCCTGAGTTGATGTGTTTGGGCGAAAGTGACCAAAGAACAGAATTCTAGGACTCATTGGAATTCTGAGTTTCAGATCCAAGGCATCTTTCAAGCAAATTATCTGCCGACAGCGCTTCGTAAGCTGGTTTTATTACCTCCATCACCTTCTTGTCCATCAGACCTTGCTTCACAAAAAAGGCTGTATCTTCTAAAGTATTTCGAATTTCTAAAAATCCTTTTAGGGGCATATTCACAACTACCCAAGCTATAAATAAATGCAAAAAAAAAAAGTTGAAAAAAAAGTTGCTCAATGAGAAGACCCCCTTAAGCAAAACTTGGACTGCTCCATACAATGCTGTACAAGTACATACTTTTGCTCTCTTGCTTTTGTTTGCTTACGCACAACTTGGTTCTGCCTTAACTCTCGCGGTACATTTAAAATTAGATACAAATCACGAAATGCTCTATTAAATACTAGACATCTGGTACTACTAGTTCCAATTTTCAATTTTATCGTAATAAAAATCAATGATTCCGAAATAAAGTTGGTCTTTGCTAAATAAACAAGTCATTTCATTGGTTGTGGCTCTCATACTTTTTTTTTTTTGTTTTACTCTTCCCAAATAATCTCACTAAAAAACCTTTTATGTTTTCGTTCTTGTTTATGTTAACAGCCCATAAAAGGTTAAAATTTACGACTGACAAAAACAGACGATTATCAATGGAATTAAATAATCTTCAGACCATTTTTGTCTGAGTCTGCGCAGAGTTTCTGCAAAAACCAGTCACAGTTGAAACTACCTCAACGCCAAAAATATTATTGGCAACATGGTTGTTAACGATTTTTTGACAAGTGGTTCAACTTGAAAAATCAGGCATGGCTTGTAACGAATGACGACTGTTTTTTTTTTTTTTTTTTGTTTTTAAGCAAAAATGAAAATCAAGCAATAAGAAACCGATGAGAATCCAATGACGACCATATGTTCGGAAATCAAATTGTTTTTGCGACTTAAAAGAGGCAACTAAGGGGAGATATACGTAGAATTGCAACAAAATGCATCTTCTACTTGTGAGAACTTGATGCACTGCAACCTTTTCAGCAGCTTACCACAAACAAGCGACTTAATATAAAATGAATGCAAAATAAGACAGCATGATTTGAAGGCATGACCAAAGCGGGGATGGGAAGACATGCGTATAGATGGTTAAGATGGCTCGTTATTCTTGGCGTGGCTCTGTTAGCTTTTATTATGTAGCTTTGCTAACCTTGATCGAGGCGTCTTTGTTGCCGATGCTTGCGCGTTGATGGGCATTATATATCTTTATGGTAACGTCTTGATGTGCCATAACGGGAAGCAGCTGGTAAAGTGGTATTTGTTGATGTAGTTATTGTTGTCGTCATACCCGAGAGTCACGGCTTAGTTTGAAAGCGAAACTGAAAACATAAAATGTATCAAGATGATTTTGGAGAAGAATAAGAACAAAATATGAGTATGAAGACGTCGAAGATAAGCAGAACTTAACTGAGGGTGTAAAAAGCAGAATAGAAATAAGAAAAAACCGAACATGAAGTAACGATAAGCCAGAAGTAAAATAATTTTATGATGAGCAGTTAAAATATTTTAAAAGTGGTAAAACTGCGCCAGCGAAAATATCTAAAAAAGTTTATCAAAATGTTGTGTCAACAAGTTGCTAAGCTGCAGTTAAAATTTTTAATATTACCAGAACTGAAACATAAAATAATATCAACTTTTTTATTAATGAATAGCTATTAATAAATTTCTATGAGCGGTTTGTTCATGACAGCAACTTTTTTGAATTAATTGTCAACATAATTATTGCGCTGTTGCAGTTGAGAGCAGAGGACGCGCTCGAATTGTCAGCAATATTTTTCTTCTTTTTATCAGCAGCAATAGATCTGACCTAGAGTTGTTAAATAATACAATAAAAACAACAACAACAGCATTAAACACAAAACATTATAGAACATTTGTATAAAATTAACTGCAACAATCATTGAAAAACATTATGTGGAATGATTTTAAAGTAAAGTTGTTGTTAATTTTTTTGCAGTTGTTGCATTATTAGTTGTTGCTGCTATTGAAATGGTTGTCAATGAGCATGCAATTGTAAATTGTTGTTGCTGTGCTATACAACATCATCATTATCATTATTGGCATTGTTATTGTTGTTGTTTTGGTGATTTTTCTTATTGTTACTGTTGATTCACATGCTGACAACTTGTCATTTACATTCTTTGAGTGTCAATATGTTTGTTGTTGTTCAGTGTCTAAGTTAACCTCAACCTTAGGCACAGCGGTGATATAGCGCTCCAACTGTGCGCCACCCACACAAATTGCAAATTGTAGGAATAATGATTTCATGCATGTCATCGCTGGTTGCTGGCCGCTTTAAAACTTTAATTTTTTTTCTTTTAACATTCTCATCATCGTACCTAGAAAAAAGTGAAGCAATATACTAGTTGTGAATCTTAAAAATACAGCAGAAAAGATAACCAAATTATTAAAACAAACACCAGATTTGGTACAATTTTTGTTTGGCACTTGTTTTGTTTGGCATTTAAAAAAAAAAAAAACTTTTCGAAAAATTTTTATGTTCAAGTATTTCAAATTAATAAAATTATTGGTCAAACACAATAGAATAACGTGAAATTTCCATGTTATTTGAATAAAAATAAACTTATAATTAGTATAACTTGTTCTACGCTTTTTGCATAAAAAAAGCTAAATTATAAAAAAAAATCCAAGCAAATTTAAAAAAGTAAAAGTGGTGATTACCGTTAATACTTTGTTACGAAATGTGACATAGGAAGGTGGGGGAAGGGGGGAGGGGTGGTTCTAAAATTGACTATAAACATGTGACGTAATTTATGAACAGCCCCTTACTTTTACAATTTTAATTATTTGAAGTAGGTTACGTTAGGTTATGCTAGGAAAGAGGAACGCGTAACTTTAAGGTTGCAGAGACGGGGGTCTATCGGCCCATTCTAACTCCTGCGTTTGTGGGTCTATTGAAACAAAAAACGCAAACTCAGGTCAAGTTAGAACAGGGTGCTCCGATTGAATTTTAAAAGTCCATCAATGGGACATCTGTAAGCCCCTGCCGTAAAATCTGCTTCCCGTATGGCGAAGTCGAAATTTTTGGAGATTAGGGCATTCGCATAATAGATGTTGGATGCTTTCTACCTCGCCGACAACACCAAAGCTTATGCAGTAGTCGAGGGATCCATAGCCTCGAGACCATTGTACCATGGCGTAGTGTACCATATCAAGTTCAGAGCCATCTCGTGTCAGTTTGTCTGCAATATCACTTCCCTTTATGCCGCGAAGACCTGGAACTCAGTAGCTATTCACCCTATATTGATGACTTATTCTTAGGAGAGCTTGACGATAGCTCAAAACAGATTTGGATTTTATCGTCGCACTATAGATTGCTCCTTTTGCTGCTTATCTGTCCGCAAAGATCTTAATCCTTGTTGCATTGATGATCATTGATTGAATCACCAGAGCTACTTCCTGAATTGCGAAGACCTCTGCTTGAAGACCCAACAGTAGTCTGGTAGCTTGTATGACAAAAATATTTGTGGTGAATTGCAGTAGACTCCGGCTCTTTTGTCTTTCTCCATTTTGGATTCGTCAGTGAAGACTAGGATGTCGTGTTCACTGAAGGGGCCATTCTATTCCCAGTATTCTCTTATTGAAAAATAGATGGAAAGGGAAAGTGAATTTTTGGGGTTATGTAATCAGAAGTGGTAGCGAGCTCCACAAGACTATACTTTGTGAGTACAGAAACGTGTGCTAAGTCTAATACGTCCAATTAGTCAAATCCGAATCTTAGATTCCTCAAGTCGGAATGTTGAAGATATTTAGCTGCACTGGTTAGCTCCAGAATTGTACCATTGAGTTTTGGGAGGTCAAAACTTTCAATATTGTTTCTTTTGGTGAATAGAACAATTTTGATTTTATCGGGGTGTTAGCAACCATTCGTGTTGCTAATGGATGAGAGTCTCTTGACCGCATATGACGGCAATTAGAAACTTTTGTCATTGAGTAAGTTTAAGAGATCGTTCACTACTAGGAGCCAAAGCAAAGTTGATTTCGCCTTGTGGTGTTTCTTTTTCTTTTCCGCACTGTCCACGATTTTAGAATTGATAATTCTCCTTTTCAGTATTCAACAATCCATGTCATTATATTGTCTTCCACTTGTAGCCTAACAATGGCTGCGCTGTAATATACTTCGGTTTAACGCTATTAAATGCTCCTTCAATATCCAGGAAGGCAGCCAAGGTGTAAGTTTTGAAGTGAAGACTCCTTTCACTCACCGACACTACCTCGTGCAAGGCTACCTTCACTGATCTCATTTTAAGGTAAGCGTCTTGTTCATTAAGAAGAGATCTTGGTGGAACGAGTAGTTTTACCAGCTCTTAGAATGAAGACTACTTTCAACTCTCTCCAACTAGTCGGTACATAACCTTGTCTTAGGCAACTATTTAACATTTTTAAAAGCCAGGTTGAAATAACCGGAAGAGCATGCTGAAGCATAGCTGCGATGATTCCATCGGAGCAGACCGAGTTGTATGGCTTGAATGATAGTACCGCCCACTCTACTTTGGGCTCAGTGCTTAAGTTGGGTATTTCACTATTTATTTATGGAAGGATAGATCTGGGCTTGCGGGGTTTTGTAGAAACTACGATGTCACTATATCCCGGAAAGTCTCTTGGCATGTTTCTGTTCACGAGTGATCTGAGCATTTTAGGTAACCCAGAGGTACTGGATCCTTCTACAAGACTTTTCATAGTCCGGCCGCTTCGCTAGTGTTTTCAATGAACAGAAGGTTTCCCATGATTGCCTTTTGGTCTTCCTAAGTTCTCTTATAAAGGAGAAGTGAACTGTTCTGTATAAAATCCAGTTCCCCTCCTGTTTTCCAAATCTGGCCATGTTATTCAAACTTCTGATCTCAGTTCTTCTTATGTTGAGGTTGCTGTTCTACCAATTTTGTTTCGGCATGCGAGTCCTGGAGATACGACAGTATTTGAGGAAGGGCCTCTTCAATTTCACTGAGATGAGTTTAACTGCATTGCCAATAGCTATACTGTCGGGAAAATCATCTTGAAAAGGATGCTAGTGTATTCAGCCCAATTAGTTCTACTTGGGTTCCTAAATAATTCTATATTAGTGTTATTAAAGTCAACATTGAAGAGTACCCTAAAGTGTTCTGAAAAAGAATCGACATTGGAAACTCTAAGGTTCTAGATAATTTTCCTATTAGTGCCTATCAAAACGGTATGGTAAAGAATTTCTTCATTGGTTCTATAATGAAATGTTGGATAATACCTTCTATTACATAATGTCAAATCTGACAAAAATAAACTCACCTCGCTTGTTTGTAGACTTATTGCCCCATTGTGTATCGCAATCTAGTACCTGAGTGCGGATCCGACCAATATCGTACGGTTGTTGGTTGTCTTCATCGTATGTCATATAAGACCCCGAGAAACAATTTGTGTCCTTAGCAAAGAATTCAGCCACAAAAGTCCCGAAAATCGAACACAATTTAATTTTTAAAAGTTACGAGCAGTATATTTTTAAAATAGTACCTGAGTCTTAACTGTAATGTATTCGAAAGATACTTGATGTCTTAACGGAAATTTCCCTGATATTTTACTCACATTCCCCTGACAATTTACCGAAAATTTGAATATTTTTTCTTGGAGCCAACATAATTTCGACCCAGCTGTTGTGAGTGTTATTAAATTTTTGCACACAAATGATTGAGAACTGTACCTAAAAAGTCTTATGTCGACTCGAAAGGGTTTATGTTCTCAAGAATCTTTACATGTCAGTTTTACTCTCTGAGGTTTGCCATTTTTTCCCAGAACAGAAATATTAATTCAATTAAGAAAAACATTCTGTGTGAGGTGGGATTTGAACCTTGGTTCTTTATTTAGTATACGGGTTCTTTAGTATACACTTTGACCAGTATGCCATGTCTGCCACTGAGTACTGAAGGAAGAGGTTCTCAAGTTCGTTGGTTTAACTGTTTTTTTTTAAGTATGTGCATCGATAACTCCTAAAGCGCTAGCACGATTGCCGTCATTTTTTGTAAACAGAAAAAGACCATGAATACAAAGACGCTCATCTAAAAAAGTGGGTGGTATTCGACAAAGGGGCGTGGAAATATTAGAAAAACACTATCTCAAATTATACTGAGACTACGGTACTGAACTTGAGTACAGGGGTACGCACAATTATTAAAAATTACGGTCAAGAAAGTGGGCGTTATTCGGCAAAGGGAGTGGCAATATCAGAAAAACACTGTATCTCGAATAATATTTACACTAAGGTACTGACATTTAATACAGGGATAGGCACAATTATTATATATTACGGTCAAGAAAGTGGAAGTTATTCGATAAAAGGGCGTGGCAATATTAGCCAAACAGTATATCTCGTACAATATTGACACAAAGGTACTGAAATTTAGTACGAAATTGAAATTTAGGGTTGGCACAATTATTATAAATTACGGTCAAGGAAGTGAGTGCTATTCGACAAAAGAGCGTGTCAGTATTAGAAAAACATTGTGTCTCGAATAATACCCTGTAGAAAAATCAACTAATTTAAAAGTAGTTGATAAAGTAGTTTTTTGTCAACCACAACTAGTTGAAATTCTGACTTTTTTCCATAGAACGAACTAACTTATTTTGTATGGTGATGTCCGCTAAATAAGTCAATTGACTTTCGTCTGCATATATTTTCAACTACTTGTTAAATTAGTTACATTTAAATTATTTTTTTAATTGCTTTTAAATAACCAATTGAAAACTATTACTGATGGCCTAAAGTTAATAATATTTGATGAAATAACATGGTTAAATATATATAAACTTGTATTCTAATAAAAATTTGCAATTAAAACATGTCAACATCAGAGTAGTTGGCGCCTTAATATAATTAAAAGTAGTTCATATACTGGTTTATTTTAAATTAGTTTTTTAATTAGTTGTTTTTAAAAACAAGTTAGTTTGTTCCTATAGGGTATTGACACTAGGTACTGAAATTTAATACAGGGGTAGGAACAGTTATGACAAATTAGAGTCAAAAAAGTGGGCGTCATTCGACAAAAGAGCGTGGCAATATTAGATAAACACTGTATCTCAGTTAACATTGACACTAGGGTACTAATTTGGTACAAGAGTAGGTAGAATTATAATAAAAAGCAATCAAGAACACTGTATCTCGAATAATAATAACACTAGGGTACTAAAATTCGTTATAAGAATGGGTAGAATTATTACAAAAAACAATCAATAAAGTGGGATGGATTCGACAAAGAGGCGGGTACTGAAAGAAAAACCCTGTATGTCAGTAATATTGACACTAGCGTACTAATATTTGGTTCGCGGGTAGGGGGATAGGTAGAATCATTACAAAAGTGGACGGGACTTTTCATAGGATGTGACACTTTAAGGAAACTAATGTATATCAGTTGAAATTGATACTTGGGAACTGAAATTTGACGTAGGGTTAGGTAGAATCTTTATAAAGTACGACCAGTTAAGTGGGAGGGTTTCGAAAAAGGTCGTGACATTTTTCTCTTTCAGGAGATGTTATTTTCAGGCTCAAGAAATCAACTGAGAAATATCTAGCAACTTTTCCTCAATACACATTTTTTTCGGAAATTTATCATATTCTGTAAAAAAGAAAAAAGAAAAACTTTTTAACAAAAAAAGAAAAAAATAGCCTCTACAAAAAACAGAAAGAAATCAATCAAAATAGTGCAGGGATGTTAAAAAGGTCATGATTGTGTGGCAAAGATTAGCGCCGGCTTCCAAGCTTTTATTTATTTATTTATTTATATATTTATTTGATCATATAAAAAATGAGTACAAATAAGAACTAGTTCTTTCACAGTACAATGGATAAAAGCAATTAAAAACAATTAAAAAGAAATAACAACAGATTTTTAAATTAAAATTAAAAGAAGTAAAGCTTTAAAAACTGATAAAAATATGATGAGTACTTATAGCTATGAACAGTATGCAAAAATAGTAGTATAAACATTAGCTTAAAACTATAGAAATTAAAAATGGCGGGGAAAAAGCGGAAAAAGAGAAAATCAGAAGAAAGATTTAGTGTAGAATTCAGTGAGAAGAAAAGTGTGAAAGAATAGACTGCCTAAAAATTTCTTTCTGAGTAATTATTCTGAGTCGACGAGGCAGCTCGTTCCATAGTCTTACGGCATTAACGAAAAAAAGATGAGAACTAGCTAGAGAGCTATGCCTGGGAATGATAAATAAATTACATCCTCTCGATACGCTGAACTGTAATTTTACATAAAGGTAATGAGGAGTTTTAGTATGTATAATTTTGTGGAGATAAATTCAGTTCCTAGCATTTAAGTAGCCAGACAAACTACAGCCAAGAATAGCATTTCTAAAACTTGACAGACGGTCAAATTTATTTAAGCCATACACAAAGAATATATTTATGATAGTTAATATATTTATCATAATAAGTAAATTAGAAAAAAATTAATATAATACGACTTCCAATATAATACTATTCAAAAATAAAATAACAAACATTACCAAGAAATATATAGAAAAAGTAGTAAAAAGTTTTTATGAAAATTCATGCAGCAATTGAATGTCTTTAATGAATTATCATCTCTTAAATAAATTCATAAATTTTTTAATAATCTGCAATTTAAAATTTTGCTTTCATAATTGATTTTCACTTTTTTCTATAACAAAACTTAATACATTTTTCAAATATGTTTTTAACGACGTTAACTTGCTAATTTTGTCTGCATATCCGGTGTGTTATTAGATCTTTATTTATATCCTTATTCCAGTGCAAAGTGTGTGGGACTTGCTTTTTTTAATTTCCACCCTGTTTGCAAAACTTTTGTAGCATTTTACTTATATCAAGTGCTTTTGGAGTATTGCGGCATGTTTCGCCTGTAATAATAATATGATGTTCAATTAAAATAACAACAACAATAACAACTTGTCATTCAAACGTCAGAGTTGAAGAAAATCACTGCATGTTTGTTTCCTTTGCTTCATTTTCATATAGTAATTCTTATTGTAATTATTTTGAATTTTTCGTTGCTTATTTTTTTCTATAATTATATAGCGTTCTACACTTGCGCTTGTTTTTCTCTTTAGTTTTTTTTTTCTATACTTGAAATTCTTAGTGTTTCCGTATTGTTCTGTAATTATCAATGATTTCCATTGATTGCCAGTTCTCACTGCTTTTTTTTTTTTTGTTTTTCCATGCACTTTTAATTGTTCAATTTTCTATACAAATTATTTTATTTTCCGCGCTGTAATCAGCATCAATATCGGCTGATTTAACGCTTTAAAACCGTATCTTTGATGCTTAGTATGGGGTTGTATTGCTTGAATGCATTTTGTGAGGTTTTAGAAAGGCAGCCTTTGCTGATTTTATTTTTTGCTTGTGCCTTACTATGACTGTTTAAACTCAGAAGTTAATTTAATTAAAAAAAAAGAAAATATTAATAAGAATATAGGTACTTAAAAATTACTAAATTATAAATATCAACTAATAATAATATTGCCAAGAATAAGTATGGAATTAGCGTTTGTTAGAATAATATCAATGTTAAGAGTCTGTATAACATACAAGACATAACATAGACGAGTCAAACATTTTAGTTTCATATTAATTGGGCCTCAAACAGGTCACGGATGTTTTAAGAGTCCATGAAGAGTCAAACGCCACCAAGCTCTGCAAGGCTTTCTGAGTTCTGATTGAGTTGCACACTCAATAGGAAATGATTTGGTTTTATTTTTCCTTGTTTGTTTTTTCAAGGTCTTTGGTGAAATCAAATAAAGAGGCATTATTGCAGGTTGATCTTCAAGTAGACTAGACTGAAACATTGGGTATGGATGGACCTGATGATATAATCTACAAAATTTACATAATACATTGCGACAATCAAAATGTGAGTATGAAACCGAGAACTTATTTTTTCATTATTATTAATACAGGTTTCCATCTAACGAATCCGGCCAAAATCTTTCCATTACGTTAGGATTTTTGGAAAGTCTGTTTTCATGACCAAGAGACTTCCCCAAAAGATTTCCCCATGGTGATAAGGCTAAAATTACATATGCTGTTTAAAACCGATTAAAAATACGTATGGATCTATTTATATAGACCCAATATCGATTCCAAAATTTAAAAAATAAAAAATTAAAAAAAATGTTCAAATTAAAAGATTAACGCCAGAAATTTTAAATTATTAACGTGTACCAATTACTTCAAATTATAATATTGGAAATAATATATAAATTCCTTGGTCTAAGAAACCCTGGGTATACTATTAGTTATTTTGTAAACGTAAAGCAGATGAGGCTTAAAAAAAAAAATATATATACTTAATATTTTCCTACGAAATGGCCACTTCAGCCCTTGAAAGGACTTTGTTGTGAAATGTTTAAACACATATGATCAAGAACTGGATCAACAAGTTTAATGCTGACTCCGAATGGCTTTTGTTCTCAAGAAGCTTTTCATGACAGTTTTTACTCTCTGAGGTTTGCCATTGTCTGCAGAGAGGTGACGGCCGAACAGAAAAATTAATTCAATTGAAAAAACTTTCTGTGTCAAGTGGGAATTGAACCAAGGTTCTCTGGCGTATGTGCCACGCACTCTACCCACTGCGCCACGACCGCCACAATATTTTCATAAACATGAAAAATTTCCATCATAAGGAAAACTGCAAGTGTGAGTTCAATAGCAGTAAATCTTATGAAGTCCTTTTAATCGCTTCACTTGGCTTTCATTATTATCTTGAGCCAAAGCAATTCATACTAATTACTTAAGAGCTGGATTTGTTTAAATACCATGTACAACAAACAATAAAAATGGTTGTCAACTAAAGGCCGATTAGATGTTTAAGCATTGCAGCCAGTGACATTGAATTGACTCCCATGCTTAAAGAAGATGAATAAGAAGGGTATAAAAAAGAAACCCAAAAAAAAATTAAAGAAAAAATTTGGGAACTGGCCTTAAGTCACTCAGTTTTTAAATGGGTCATTTGCACAGCTGTTGTTTTTGTTGGTCTGGTGGTGTTAACTGTGACCATCAGCAAAAAGGAATCAATAACAATAACACTAAAAACAAAAACAACAACAACTACAATGTTAAATGCAGCCAACAACTTAACTAAGACCAAATTTCAAGAAAAAAGAAACTAAAAAAGTGATGGACAGTTCAATTCATAGACGGGCAGCCAACAAAGAGACACAAACAAATTTACACATTTCTACAAAGACAAGATTAAGAAGAAGGAAAAAAAAGATTCAACCTCTTTGGACATTTTGGGTTAGTCAAACTTGAGTAACTCGAGCTGAGGAACCAACAACAATCGTTGACCGTCATTTATTTTTTTATTGCTAAGAATTAAGTCCCTAGAAGACTGCGTTAAGGCGTCCGACAGCTCTAACATATTGCGTGCGGTTTGAGTGGTAATAAGTATGTAACAACAAGCAGGCCCGTAGCCAGCATTTTCCCTTAGGGCATTTTGATTTGATTAATATACAATGTGAAAAATTTATATGGGACATTTTTAATGCCAAATCCAATGCACTTAAAATTTTTTCTATTTAATTTTTCTTAAACAATTTAAAAAAAGGTCATAATAAAACATAACTCAGTGGACATTCTAAGGAAAACAGTATTGAAATTCAGTGTAAGTTTTAAAATTCAGTGTAAAAGTACAACTTTGTGTATTGAACTAATAAATAGTTTTTTGGTTTTTTTTTTTAAATAATTTATATTAAAAAATTAAAGTGTATATTTATTTATTTATTAATTAGTTCCAGCTTCTAATTGAGCTTAATTTGAAAAAACATAATTAATTTTAGCAATAGGTTTGTACATTATTTATCTTATAGCTAACATTTTACAATAAGCGTATAATTTGATTTAAATATATTTACATTTTTACAATTTTTTATATCATCTGGCTGTTCGTTGAGAAATTTTGAAGCCCTTATACCATACATTTCTTTTATCTGCTTCAGTTCTAAACATTAGCAATCTAAAATCATTTCCGTTTCTTGTTTCTATGGAACGATTTGTGAGAAAACTACGAAACCACGTTAGTTCCGTGTTTCTTACACCAATTTTGTACAATTTTTTGAGAAGAATATTTCGGTCTATTGTTTCGAATGCTCATTTCAAATCAAGGAACACCGATACTATAAGTTTTTTTTTGTTGAGCTCATCTTTCCAATCAGTTATTACCATGTTCAGTGCTGTTTCGCAAGAATATTTTTTTCTGAATCCTGACTGCTGTTGTATAATTACTTTCTTATCTTATAGGTATTGCACAAGTTGCTTTTTTATCACAGTTTCTATTATTTTTTCCTCACAGAGTAGCGTATTTATCGGTCTTATTTCTTCAGGTTTTAATGTATTTTTAATCTTTTCTAATGGAATTATTGTCGATAGCTTCCATTTGCTTGGATATTCACCACTTTGTAAACTGTTATTTATAATATGAGCATAAAAATGAGCAGTATACGGAAATGAGTTTTTAATAACACCTTCAGGTAATAATTTTTTCCACCAGTTTTGTTTTTGAATTCTTTTATTATTTCTATTATGTTATTTGTTGAAATTTGATGAAATTTGACCATATTATCAGTATTAGAGTCACTTGTTATATGGTGTTCGACATGTTCAATGCTTTCGTTTATTTTTTGTATGCTAAACATGTCTTTTAGAATTTTAAAAACACCACTAGGTTTTAGAGTAAAAAGAAATTTGTCAATATTGTGAAATGAAAATTGGCTTTTTTTGAAAAAAGTTAAAAAACCAAAAAAAAAAAAAACAAATACATAAGAGCAGAAATATTTAATGGCTCAAATGCAAAATAAAATGTTTCAATATTATATAAAACACAAGAAATCAATTTCACAGCACAGAAATGTATACGTACTGTATACGTAGAGGATAATGTACTTAAATTTAGTTTAAATAAATGTTGACAATATTTGTGTTGTTTATTTAGTATTTATTCAGACCTCCCTCTGCATGCATTACTGCCATTAGTAGATTGTTCATGAAAAGTACGAGTTTTTTTCGTTTCAGCCATTATTTGGTTCCACTCACACTTCAAAGCATCTTTCAGTTCCTGTTTGTTGTTAACTCATTAATGCCCTATGGGTATTTAAATACCCAAGAATATACTTTTTATAGTAAAGAGAAAGAATGGGTCTCAAAAAAGAAATGGAACAGTATAATTTTCCGCGGATTACCTTTAGTTGGACAGGTGAAACATCACAGGTGAAAATCTGAGTTTTTTTTTGTGTCGGAAATTGCTCAGGAAAAATGCTGCAAAAAATAGGAAAATGGAAAAACGGAAAACGCGCATCATTTCTAAATAGCCTAAGGTATCTTCTATGGAATTAAAAAAAACCGAATGCGATTTTTCAACATTCCTGGCAATCTCACCCATGTGTGGTGTGTGCTCAGGCAAATTATTTTTTTTTGTCTATCAACATATTTTATAACTGCATCAAAATCGTACGAGCCGATCTATGGGCTTTTATGAATGTTTTATGTATGTTTTATGTATGCGGCTTTCTAACTCACCCCACAAATTCTCTAAAGAGTAGAGGCCGAGGATTGTTGTTTCCAATGAGTTGTTTTGGCATGTTGTAAAGCAACTATTTCTTGACAACAAAGGATATGTGCTTTTGGCCATTGTCCTGTTGAAAATACCAGGCGCCACTCAGACCCAACTTGCTGGCGGATTCTTTCAAACTGCTTTTCAATACGTTCTTATGAAAAAACCGGTCCATATTTGTTTCCACAAACTGTAGTTTTCCGACTCAATTCGACGACATAAACCTCCATACCATGACGGAACCTCCGCCATGATTCACAGTTGGGATAAAGTTTACCGGTTGCAGTTCTTCATTCGCCTTGCGCCATATTTTTTGTTTGCCATCGTAATCGAATAAATAATTGTACTTACTCTCATTGTTGAGCAACACAATCGTCCAGAAATCCCTCGATTTGTCGGTTTACTGTAATGCAAAGTTGAGTCGCTTTTTTTTGTTAATATGGCTGGTGAATGGTTTTTTCTCAGCACTCGGCTATGGAATTCGTTTTCTCGCCAAACACTTCGAACTGTTTCGGAATGCACATTAATACTGTGGTAGGTACGTTTACTTTTCTGTGTGACTGTATGTACAAGAAAAAATTTATTTATTTAAATTATCAAGTGTATTTTATGCAGTAGTTGGTGTGCATTTTGTACATCTAAAAAGCTGTGTTTAAAAAGTTTTAAACTCTCTAAAAAGTTATGTATTCGAACCTTAAGATGCCAGTTTATACATTAATAATTTATTTAATATAGATAATAATTTTCTTGACTATCCGCTTTTGAGGTATCAAATATAAAAGGAAGATAATTTTGCCTACAGTTTCTTGAACAAATTTAAAAGTTTTTTTTATTAATATTATTTGTTCATAAATTGTTGTATCAAAGACAGAATTGTAGAAATAATGTAAGTTTTGTAAAATTATTTTAAGTTTAACTTAATATTTTTTATAATAATGTAACTTTTGCGAAATAATGTAAGTTTTGTAAAGTTGTTTTAAGTTTAACTTAAAATTTTTTATAAGGCTAATAGTGTGGAATTCGGTAAATAATAGGTCTGTTCGAGTACTTTTACAGTAAAAACTTGCCAGTAACAATTTTTTGAGAGTAAGAAAAAAATTCTCTCGCAAAACAATGAAAATCTAAAAAAGTACCCGAACCGAAAATTTGTTTAAATTTGCAATGCATGTCGAACTGTCAGAAAGTTGAAGAGAAAACAACAAAAACAAAAAAAAGGAAAAAAGCAAGACTTCCAGCTAATAGCTAATTTTTAAATTTTGAAATTTGACAAATTCAACATATGTTCATGGCACATATGTTAAAAATATGTAAAAAAAAAAAATAATATTTTTTGCTTAACCATTTTTTATTTATTTTGTACATTTAAAACATCTGTTTTAGACATTTGTTTTTTTTTATTTCATGAAAATTCTTGCAAGTAGAAAATCAGACAGCAAGAACTTTTCAAAACTGGACTGAAGAACTGGGTAAACTAACGAATTTCTTGTAACAAATTGTAAAATTTGTACAAATTGTTAAAATCTTTTGGGTACGCGAACAGACCTAATGTAAAATATCTTCTAATAAATTGTGTTGAGAAACTACAGAGAGTTTGAAATGAAGTTGAATTGAAGTTAAACAATTTTTTTTTAACTCAATAAATAATTATTTAAAACAAAAATTCCTGATACGAGTACAACAGTTTTTGATAGACTTATTCTGGTGATTGACAATTTAAATTTATTGACAATCATAAAGGTTTCTCAGATTGAAATCAAATCGAAAACTCAAATCAGAAGAAGTCTCGACAAGGAATAATTATATGATATTTTTTCAACTTTTTAACTCCTTTTTAAGGAAAAACTGCATATGATATATTACTTTGTAAGAAAATGGCCATAAATATATATTTGAGTATAACCGTTATATGCGATGGTTAGAATAGGTTAAAGCGGCTGTCGCCTTTGAGACGCGTTTCAATACGGCCCAATGGCTCAATAATGACCATTGTGATAGCAGTGGTTAGTTTTTCCCTTTCTATTGAACCAGTTTGAGTTCTTAATGAAGTAGTGGATTCGGCAAGCCGGAAATTCTAAGAGGACGTCAATGTCCCTGTAGAACCACTTACTTTAATGAAGGTAACGATTTCTAGCCAGCACTAGGCAAGTAAAGAGACGGTGTGCTATGACTTTTTCCTCCTCTTCATCTTCTACAGAAGTCGTTCTGGAGGAATGTTCAGTTAAGGCACCTATCATAGTACTGATATGATCCCGTTTTAGAGAAATCAGTTCTTTTGAGTATTTAAAGGTTAGTTTTGGCTAGATTGACGTGTTGTATGACCCGTTGAGCATTTTTTTTTTTTTTGTATTTTTAGTGATAGTTCAGTTGTGAGTATGTGGTGAGAAATATTTCAGAACTCTTCTTGTTCGTTGAAAGTTGTTTTGGTAGTACCAATGCGAACGAGTTCATCGGCTTTACAGTTTCTTAGACTTTTTACTTTTTTTTTTTTTTGTGAAAAATAAAATTTATTCACAATACAAAATATACTTAACTTCTTAAAAAGCTCCACGAAATAACCCCCAAATGATATAAGTAAAAAAAGAAAAGAGAAATAAACCCCAAAAAATTCCATTTGGGTGTTATTTCATTCCAATTAGGCATTATTTCATTTTAGTAAATTAGGGCTTATTTCATTTCTTGGAGCCTTCTTAATATACATAACTTCTGAAAATTTGATCTTGAAACAGAAAAAAGATCTACTGAATCTAAGCGTAAATTAAGCACAAAATTTAAAATATATTAATTTTTGAAAAAAATGCCATGCTTTAAGTAAAAAAAATCGAGTTTCACGATGAAAATTGACAGAAATTCGTTTATAACTTTTATAATTTTGAATTTTTTTTCAACATAAAAGAATGTGATCAAGTTTTTAATTTTGTCATTCATTTTCGTTTAAAACATTAATTTTACTCTTTGAACCTTATGGAGGGGAAGGGGGCTTAAGGCCCGAGAATCCCCTTGGCTACGGGCCTGACAAAAACAAAACAAAGTCTAAACCTTTATTTTTACGGCTTTTAATCAGACAGCTCTGGAGCTTTACGCGCTTGTTTTATGTTGCAACAATTGAAAACGAATGGAATTGTCTGGCAAGGGACCAAAAAGAAAGTGAATAAAATCGTAAAAAGCTCGGTAGTGAAGTGCGTAAAATGGTTAAAATAGTGCTTTTACTTTTGCACCAAATTTATTGTTGAACAAATACTTATCAAACTGTTGTTCACATCGCAAGCTTAAATCACACAAAAATGTTGAAAGCCAATCAGCTTTTTGGCTGCTTTTAGCTTTAAGCTGTTTGCTATATTTTTTTATAACGTCGTCATAAAACCGGGTGGCACCCGCCTATGGGCAGCTAATAACTTTTTGTGATAGACAGCTAAGTTATTCTAACTCTTAATACTCGTATTTATTGCTCAAAAACTTAATTGTTGTTTGTTGTTACGATTGTATTGCCAGCTTTTGTCTTGTTTTTATCGCTAACAACATCAGCAACCGCCTGCTCTCCTCCTTCATCTTCATGACACTCAGCGTCTCTTCGGTTTTTGTGTATCTTGATCTGGGCATACAAATTGGTTTCGTTTTTTTATCTATTTGTTGTTTTCTATCTTGTATGAATTTCTGAGAAATGCATTTTAAATGCACAATTTTATTTATATATAAATTGCATGATGCATTGAGCTTGCATTATACGGCACGTGCACGAATAAAGATCTTGAAAAATCTATACAAGAATTGCTGAATTTGATTGTTGCTTGTTTCTATGAACTCCAGTATAATTTCAATGTCAAGGAAAAATCAAATTAATTTTGAAAAAAGCTCATTATTTAAGAAAAATAAGATTTTCGGAAAAGCTTTCATCCAATTTCAACTAAGAAATCATTTTGTTGGTCGAGACCTATTGTAGATTAGGTTTTTGAGGAAGTATGGAATGAAGGAATCGCTTGGCAAGTGTTCAAAGAGCTTAGATTGATTTCGTTTAGACAAGACAAGTTTTGAAAAGACTGCGGCTGGCGACATAAATGACAGTGAAGGATTAAAGTATAATATGGTAGTATGGTGTATTTTGGGCATATAATAATGGTGTGGTATGATTGGTTTGTGTGATGATATTTCAGCTGTGAAGTTGTTCTTATGTATATCAATAACATTCAACTTTTTTGAGATCGTTTTTAAACAGATTCAATCTACTCTTCCCATTATATGAAATGGATAGTTTTAGTGAGACCCTATTAAGGAGCAAATTATTTAACTACTTAAAGATTTCTCCCTTCTTGGACAAAGGTTTTACTTCCATAGCACACATATTTTTGAAGTGAAACTTTTTTAGCCATATATTCAACAATACAGCGAATGGTAGATCGTAACTAACCGATGTAACTAATGTAACTAATGACAAACAACAACAAAAATTCGCCGCACTCGGTTATTTTAATAGTATTTTTGTTTGTAGAGCGACTCGAACCCGCTACCTCTCGATCTTCAGAAGGATGTTCTGCCCTGAACGTATTAATGCCAAGTAGATTTCCTGATTAACTATTAAGTATTAGTTTAGCTTTTCTTCCTCATCTGATGGCCTTCTATTGTGTCTTAGCTACATAAATAGAAATGCCATTGAATAATTTTATTTTGTAATGTACACCGCGAACAATTGCCACTACGCTTTTAAATAGATTAATAAAGTAATAGATTTGCATATCATCAAAGATTAAAACCATGCTTATGCAAATAGTTAAAAGTAATCCCAAAATAAACAGAAAAAAGCCATTAATAGAAGAAGTTCGTTTAGAATGACTTTTTTTGTATATATTGAGAGTAATTTTTGAAAAATAGGATATACTCTTTTGAATCCACGTTGACAATGGAAATTACAACAGATATCATAAATAACAACATTCAGATAAAGTACAACATTAAAAATATATGAGCTTAGAACGAAATTAGTTTACAAATCATGTTAATAACGATATTAAAAATTATACCAAAATACCTTAAGGAGGTGATATATAGGGTAACATTTAGAAAGTATTTATTATATAAGAGAAAACAAAAGAAAGTAGGCACGCACAGTTTAGGAAAAGCCCTGTAAGCAATTGATTAGTGATACAGAATATATCTGCGAAATTTGGAAAGAGGATCGATTAAAATTAAAATGGCACGCCCCTTGTCTGATCTCGTCCAGTTAAAAAAAGAATGCTCATTACACCAAAGAATATAGTGCGAAGAATAGAATGCGTTGTACCACTCCTATACACCTGCTTTTGATAAAGTCAATTCACTGTAAGCCCTCTGTAACATTCTCAGTGATTCGGCACATGAAATTCCATTAGCAATGTAAAATTTGAGGTAAATACTTTGTTTGATATTTTAATTAATTTGGTTAAAGTCAGACAAATGGTGTAGGAGCAACTGGGGTACATACAGACGCGACGATATTTAGCTTTATATATTAGATAGGCGGTAAAAGTAGTAACATTTTTATACATAGAGACCGCCACTTGGACACCAATTGGACACCTACACACCATCAAAACATTTACAATTCAGGAATTAAAAAGTGGGCATTGTTATAGTGTGATCACTCCCATTTTTTGTGTAGTTGTCGACTGTAACCATACAAAATAAATTACAAAATTTCTGTCCAATACATCCAAAACCCTCAATAATATACTTTTTTTATTGATTTGTGCGCAGTAAAAGGGGGTGTGGCAGCTTTTATTAACCGAGATATTTACATCAATAACAGATGTGAATTTGGTGGCTTTAGGAAAATATAAATTTTTCTTAATATTTCTTTGTTTCTTTTTATAAATTCGGAAAAATTATTCACAATAATTAAGAATAAACTTTTATTTTCAAACAATCGTGTAAAATGGTACGAATCGATTCGTGAGACATAAAAAGCTTAGCGGCTATCACTCGCACACTTAAATTATGATTTTCCGTCACAATTTCCTTTAATTTATTAATGTCAACTTCAGTTGCAGGCGTTAATGGTCGATCACAGCGAGTTAAGTCTCCCACCGCATCTCGACCGCTTTTGAATGCGTTGTACCATTCCTACACACCTGCTTTTGATAAAGTCAATTCACTGTAAGCCTTCTGTAACATTTTCAGCGATTCGGCACATGAAATTTCATTAGCAATGTAAAATTTGAGGTAAATACTTTGTTCGATATTTTAATTTATTGTTAAAATCGCAAAACCTACTTGATTTGAACTGATAAAGTCGAGCACTGTAAACAAACTAAATGACAGATCGTGTTCAACTTCACGTCAGGGCACATTGGGGCAGAAATCTGAAGAATTGGCCAAAACTCATATCTTGGCGA
The DNA here is from genome assembly GCA_914767935.1 of Coremacera marginata. NCBI lineage: Eukaryota > Metazoa > Arthropoda > Insecta > Diptera > Sciomyzidae > Coremacera > Coremacera marginata. The sequence goes on along the minus strand of OU612045.1, from coordinate 61,351,973 downwards.
TGCTAGACAGAATTAAATAAAATTTGGTGCAGAGTAATTAGTACAGGTTATTTTCCAAGCACGATGAAAAAAGTGGGTGGTGTTCGACAATGGGGCTTACAACATAAATAAAATACTTTATCTCGTCTGATATTGGAACTAGGTTATTGAAATTCGGTACAGTGGTGGGTGGGATCTTCATCAGCATAATGGAAAAAGTGGGCGGGATTAAACGAAGGAACTTGGCACTATTAAGAAAACTATATGACTAGGGTATTATAGGGTAATTCTAGGACTAGGGTATTGAAGTTGGGTATAGGGATGGGTAGGGTCGTTTCCGAGCATGTTGGAAAAAGTGAGTGCGACCCAACAAAGGGGCGTGGCACTGTTAAATAAAAGCAGTATTTTGGTTATTATTGATTTTGAGATATTAAAAAAGAGGCGGGATACGAGAGGGAATAAGGGGCCGCTTAAATCGAATCTGAGCTGTGATGTGTGAACTAAAAGTATATAAGACTTTAGAAAATAACACCTTAAAAACGATAATTATGTAATAAATAATAATAAATAATATGTAAGCCTATATTTTACGAGTTGCATGGCAGATTGGACACCTTTATATCGACATTACTCCTAATATTGTATTGGGCACTTTTCCATCAATAAATGTAAGATAAAAACAAAAGTATATTCTTATTTGAATACCATCAAAACTTATTTCATAAGGTTTTGGGTTTTTGATCTCATTATCTATAGATCAAAAAGATTTAATTCTGTTGCCAAATTAAATCTTTCGATTCCGTAGAATATTGTTTGATTGCGAATTTTTAGTTCCAAAATATTTGTTTATTTATTCACAGCCTTCTTTTTGCATAAAAAATGAACACACCAAAAGTGGCTGTGTGTAAGAGACTTGTTGAAACGTCATGCAAAATTCCTTTTGTATGTTGAAAGGCCTAATTTCAACGATAATAATTAGCACATTAACCTGTATTGGATAGTAGCGATACGTTAAAGACTGATGCAAATCAAGAACGAAGAAAAAGATTTGCATATGTATACTTCTTTTCGGGAGAGTATCGTACGGACCAAAAAAAAAACGAAATGGCCATTTCAGCCCTTAAAACACTTTGACCGAGCTTCCTATGATCAATTGTGTTGTGTGTATTGTGAAATGACATTGACGGTTGTGTTGAACAATCTATCTTGACATACTACCGAAAAATGGCAGTTTCTCACAGCTCCCCATGGCTCACAATTTCTCACTTTCTTCTACCATTTTAGTAAAATTAAAATTTTTTTTTTAGAATTGGATACCCAGAATATGGTTCGATAAAAAAATTATCAAGTGGGAATTTTAAGTTCAGAATTCTTTTCTATTTTAAACACCTTTTTAACCCTTTATGCATTCGTTTTTGTGTACTTTACACACAAACTTGTGTACTTTGATGTACAAAATACTACTCATACCGTTGAATACTTGTCATACTTGTGACTGAAATTCACATTATTAAGTTAATGAAATTCACAAGTTTTTTTACTTATTCTAATAGTTCGTGGTGTTTTAAAACTCTAAAAGACAAGTTTTTGATTGAAGTTTTTGACTAAATTTTTTGATAATTATTAAAAAAAAATAACTTAAAATTTTTAATTTTAATTTTTTTTTTAATTTTTGGACACACCAAATTTATGAAAGTACATTGAATTTCGACACTGGTTATTCTCAAAATGTCCAGTAACTTTTCATGACAACCTTTTTTAAGGTGTTTAAGAAAGTCACATTGAAAAACAATTTTTTAAAATACTGGATTTGCTGTGAAGAGTGCTTTTTTACATCTTTTTTTCGAATGTCAAAGATGAATTCTTGCCTGTAAAGAACAAATATATATCTTTACTTCCCCCTTCACATTGCTCCACGCTCCTAGCTCATCATGTAAATATTCGTATTTAGTACACTAAATCACTTATTTTAATATTCATAAAAAAATAGCTTAAGACTAAAAAAATGAAACTAGTTTAAAAATACAAAGTTTATATGCTAATGTTTTTCTATGTATAGAGTTAGAACTTCCGCAAACAAGCTGAAAATTCTTTGACAAAATTTTAAGCAAGAAACAACTTTTTCACTTATCATGAAACACTGCGTAACGTTTAGAATAAAGGTGAAAAGCAAATAAAAGGCAATTATTTCGCAGCTAAGCAAATATAACAAGATGTTAAATTTTAAAATAACCTTCAAAGCGATTTAGAAGAATTTTATGGGTATTCGTAAGAGATCTTAGGAACATTTGATAAAAAATTTTCAAAGTTAAACGTATGATTAAAAAGCCAGGGTCGAATTAGTTTTGCCTTCATGTTGAAAATTAGTGGTTAGTGGTGGCTATGTATTTTTCAAATAAATTATGAAAAGTTGGTCATATTAAAAAGAAAAAAAAAAAAAATAATAATTTAATTGACTTGGAGTCTTTAGAGGTAAATGACTTTAAAAATAAAAAGAAAAGTTATGATATTTCTGATGGTTTTGCTTCAAGAGCATTTTAATATCTGATGACTTTCAGTATCAGTTATGATCAACCCATTTTTGCTCATTGGGCTCTTTTAGAGAAGATGTATAATGATTAGTTATATCTAATAACCACAAATTACACAGGTCTAAAAGAAAGTGTTCTGTCCTGGCATTGCTGCCAGGTGTCGGTAAAGAAAATTCTCTTTTTTTGCATGCAAACTTATTATTTCCCGGTTTGTAAGCCTTGGTTTCCCCGCTTTTTTCATCGTTTTCGAATTTATAAATAACAGCTTTCAAAAATAAAAGCAATTTCACTGACTTCATATTATTGTATTTAAAAAAAAAAAACATTTAAATATAACGAGCAAATGCGTACGTTCCTTTACAAAATTAATAAAAAGTAAATTTCAGGCGATTTAATATATATATTCGAACAAAATATTTAAAATCAGTCCAAAAATTTTAGCTTTCAGTGCAAGCATACTACTACTTTATTAAATATACTCATTTAATTGATTTGGATATTTAAACATTTTGTATTTACGTCAATTTTAAAACAATTTTTATAAATCTTCAAATATTTTATTTCATTAACGCTGCAAACACACACGTGAAAATTTGTCATAATTTTCAAATTTGTATTAGTTGTCAAATTATTGCCGTCACCAAGCCAATTGCTAATAGTGACGTAGTTGGCATAACAATTGCATGGCAAAAAAGACATTTGTTTGAAGATAAAAAATTATTTTGATTTGGATGACAACTGAATTAAAAAATCATTATAGAAAAAAGTAAAATAAAAAAAAAAACTTTCATTAAATTCTGTTTTTTTTTTTGTTTTTTTGTCACTTTCAACAACATTAAATGTTTGCCACTCTATGTCACAATTGTTGCCAGCCAACTTGCAGCATGATTGTTCCAAGCAATTGAGCTGGCAATTGAAAAAGTGTGAGAGTTTCGGTGAGAAAAGTTTCTATGTATTGAAATTGCTTTGACAAATTGTCTCATGTGTTCGCTAGGTAACAGTTATGTTTTGAAAATTCGATAATAATAAATTGTTATCTAACATTTTTCACCGGCCACAAAGAAATACTCTCCATGGATTGAGATTGAGAACAAATTTTGCCAGAGATTAAATTTTCTTGCCAATATCAGGTTGAATTTGTTTTTGAATTGATTTTTTGCTAACGAATTTTATGAAAATTGAAATGGAAACATAATTCATCACAGACAAAAACAAAAATGTTGTTACATTTTGACACTTCCTCGTTTGTAGATGACAATTTTAGTCACTTTTTTAATGAAATCAGTCTGTTGTAACTTTGGTGAAAATTGTTACCACATTAATATAAGACCGTTAGTGGAAGGCACAAGAAAAATCAGTATCAATGCTGCATAAAACTCTTTAGCGAAATTCCCGGTCGATTTAAATTCTTACAGTTGATTCGAAAAACTTAAAACATTTTTTAGAGATCTATATCAAGATCATTCCATTTGGATTGAGAAATAACGTGTTAGAAAAATATGTTCAACAAAAATGATGGTTTTTTATTTTTCCAAACAGATAAGTCCTATAAAAATATTAATTTTCAAGACATTTCAAGGAAGTCAAACCTGTTTAAATGAAGAGATGATATATTTTCGTTTGGCAAGGTGGTTAAAAAAATTTTGAAAATGGCTTATTTCTAGCTCTACATTTTCCCCGTCTTTGTTACTCTTCATCCCATTTTTGTTGAAAAATTCCGAAAAACGTGGAAATGCCAAATGGTTTTTCCATTAAATTTATCAGAATTATTTTACCGCACATTCTAAGCCCATTTACTCATAATTTTAATCACTGTTTTACAAACTCGTCTTTCACTGATGCTTGGAAAATAGCGACAATTGTTCCCATTGCTAAGATATTCAATGCTCGTGATCCGTCTGACTTTCATCCTGTAAGTTTGCTTTCATCTTTATCGACTCGACTCAAAAGTAGTTGAGTCTCTTATGGCAGCGCAAAATTCGGAACACATTAAGAAATATGACCTTATGTCTCCTCTGCAGTCTGGTTTTCGACCCAATCATAGCTGTGTCACAGCTATTTTAAAGATTTGGGATGATATCCGAGTAACACATGATTTAGGGCACATAAATTTACGTTGCCTGTTTGACTTTTCTAAGGCTAAAACTTAAAAATAATTTTAAGTTTTCTATAATAGCGTTCCGTTTGTTATATAGTTACTTAGTTGAAAGATCTCAAACAGTAAGGGCGGGCAATAAGTCTGTCCGCTTACCCTAATGTAACCTGTGGAGTGCCTCAAGGCTCTGTACTTGGTCTGCTTTTATTCATTATGCTTATTGACATCTTCAGCAAATGCCAATACGTCACAATGAATATGCTGATGACCTGCAACTGTACCTGTGGAAACCTTTTGGTCATGTTGATAATTTATGTATTAAAATGAACCAAGACTTAAGGAAAATAACAGAATGGGCTCAAAGCTCAAACTCAACCCACTTAAATCATATGTATTGCCGATTTCTAATTCTAGCTACTCTTTCGCTAATATACCTACCTTTAATCTATCTCAATGGTGTTAAGCTGAATTTTGTAGATAAAGTTAAAAATCTTGGATACCACATTGACTCTGTACTTTCTACCGAAAACCATATCAATTCTGTCGTATGCAGGGTCTACTTTGTTGTTCGGAATTTGAGGTGGACTGCGTCATTTGTTCCTATTGAAACTAGATGGATTTTCGTGCAGCAGCTCATAGTGCCAATCACCACCTACTCATATGTCGTGTATAGTAGACTTGATTCCAGATCTTAGCTAAAGTTGCAACAGGTATTTAATAATGCTGTGAGGTATGTTTACGTTTGTGTCACAATATTTGTGGCCAAACTCCTCCGAAACGGCTCGACCGATTTTAATGAAATTGTTTTTGTATGTTTGGTTGGTATGAGAATAGGTTGTAAAGTACTTTTTATCCTCCTTTGACCATACAAGTCACATTTTCGATACAGAATAACTGAGGCAGTAAAAGCCACAGAACATTGAAATTCAGATTGGAGGTACCATTTAGTGATGGCCTTTTAATGGAAAACTTGGACGGGCATTGGACAAGGGGTGTGGCTGCTCCCATACAAGCCAAATTTTTTGTATCAAATAACTTTGGAAGTAAAAGTTACAGAACATTGAAACTCAGAATGGAGTTACGACTTGGTGATGTCCTTCTAACTAAAAACTTGCACGGGGGCTGGACAAGGAGGTGTGGCTTCACCCTTACCAGCCAAATTTTTGATATCGAATAGCTATGGAAGTAAAAGTCACAGAACATTGAAACTCAGAATGAAGTTACCACTTGGTGATGTCTTTCTAAAAAATGACTTGGTCGGGCATTCGACAATGAGGTAGGTTGCGCCCATATGAGCCAAAATTTTTGATATCGAATAGCTTTGAAAGTAAAAATCACAGAACATTGAAACTCAGAAATTAGTTTCTCACTCAACTCAAATTTTCTCAAAATTGTTTTTTAAATGGAAAGTTCACAAAAAATGGGTATGGTCGGGTTATAGTCACACAAACTTTTTAAAAAATCATTAAAATTGTACATGCTTTAATAGTAAAATACCACGCTTCTATTAAATACCGCGGTCTATTCATCCAAGCGGCAGTCACAGTAAGTACAAATATGGACATTTAATAAATTACCATCCCAGACACACAGAAATCCTATATTATGTGTTTTAAGAAGACCCCTGCCAGTTAAGGCTTAATTCTTCTGGGTCCACAGACATTGGAGTTATAGTTCATGAATGAACATATATACGTAGTATTAAAAAATGCATATCCAAAAAGGATGTGCACCTGAAATACTCTCCACAGACCTGTATTATACAAGTGACACTAGAAAAGCAACCACGTACTGGATGTCACATTCATAAACACAATAGCATTACCCTGTGCCCTATTCTGTAAAAGCAGTATGCAATAAGAATACCATACTGCCCTTAATAGTACCAGTTTGGCTACCGATAGATGGCGTACCTTCATTACCATCTACTGGTTGAGACCACGAGACCTATCCAATCTCTTGCATACTAAGCAGGTGTGCCAGCCCGGTCGTACAACTGCGCGACCCCGCCGGTCAATCTAGACCTGTGCAAGCGATGTGCACAAACCACAGCCAGCACGAGTCTCCCCGAAGGGCCAACCCATGATAGTCACCTGGGCAACTCGGTCCCGTCGAAAATGGGGGTCTACAACATCCCAGCAAAGAGACAAAAAATTCTTATATACATATATAATGCATATATAAGAACTTTTGTTTTTGACCGCTCACATAGCACTGTTTTGTATATGACTAGCACTTCCATACAAGGCATGGTTTATCACCATACCCTATATGAAGTGCCTACGATTTAATTTGACCTGTGCCCAGCGTCACAGGTCGCCTTTGTGCCTACATACGTGACACTCCTTGTGCCCTAAGACACCATTTTTTGTCTTTTTGTTGACCATATAGGCCATGTCTCCATGCCGTGGATAGATAAGGTCACCTCATTTTTTCGACGGGTTTGACTATCCCCGTGCTAACAAGTTTTATGGACCATTGCTATTCCATCGCAGGCTTTTTTCAATATGATATACATATTGACCTGCTACCAAGATGGGCGCCACCCCGAGCTCTTGGTTGGCTCTAACTTTTTACGGCATGGGACGTATCCCATAACCAACCCTCCTCCTTTATCCTGGCTTGGGACAGGCAGGCCGAAACCTGGCGGAGTTCCCAGACACACAACAATAGTTTGAAACAATTAGATAAAGGCGTGGCCTCACTATACGCTCATTTTTCAGGGGACTAGCGCGGAGTGCAGCGAAGCGCGCCGGGTAAAAGCTAGTATTTCAATAATATTTCATGCGCTCCGAAAAAATACATAAACATCAGTTTTCCGATCTGTTCTCTGTTGATCTCAGAATCTGTTGAGCATTTCAGTCAAAGCCATGTTCCAGAAAATTGCCCATTACTTCTTTATTTTTGAGTTGCCGCACCCAAACTTTTTGAAAAACTCTTAAGAATGCTTTCAGTAAAATCATATTTAAATATTAAACAAAAATATTTTTTTTTTTGAAACGAAGCTTTTTACGCCCCGTTCTGTGATTTGCTTGGAGTGAAATCTGAAAAATTTTCGACAGATTTTTTCTTAGAATTTTATATGGTTTCTTTGGTTCTGTGTTTTTTACAACAAGACACTTTAATATAACAAATATAAAAAAAACATTTCTTCACTTGCCGTGGGGACTCGAACCCAGAAACCATTGGCTGGGAGCTCTGCAGTCCATCCACTGAGCCAAGCACCCTCATTATATAGGCATTGATTCAGTAATAAGTGCAAATGAAGCTATCCAATAACCTATTAATGTATTTCTGTGGTTTGGGTAGCTGCTTAGCCACTAGCTACAAGAGTTGATTAATAGATTTTTATGGTTTGGGTAGCTGCTAAGCCACTTGCTATCATCAGTGTTGCCACTTTTCCACAATTGTGGTAAGTCTAGCACTTTTTTGGTTTCTATCACTTTTATCAACCACTATTTCCATTTTTACAAAATCTATCACTTCTTGATATATTTATATAAAAATTATTGCATTATAATTAAAATTTTAGAAATTTTATTGCATATATTTAATTTAATATTACATTTAATATTGTATTTTAGTACTGTCTTAAGAACATTATATGGGAATTATTTGCAATAAAACTAATTCAGCGTGAAAATACGTACTGTATGGTATACCTTTTATTATTTGTTTTACTGTAAGACTTCAGTCGAATTTTTCCTTAAGAAGAACAATATATTCCAGTTTTTTAAAATTCACCACTCATTTTAGACTCAACCTACCACTATATAAAATTTGCAACACTGGTCAACATCCTCAGTTTGTTAGTGCCATCTGTTAACAACTGTTAACGTAGCTGCAGTTATATATATTATATCAAATCAACGTCAATATCTAACAGAGCTGTTTGGATCGGTGGAAAGAGTGAAGGTTAATTAATCAACGGGTTATAAAATCGATCCTCACTGTGGGCAAAGTGATATATTTTTTTTTGGATGTGAATTCGTTTATGCTGGGGTGGTATCGGCTAAAGTGATAATTGATAATCAAAATCGTCGCTTTTGCTCCGTGTAAGGTGATTATCAAATTGACAATCCCTTTTTTCCCTATTAATTTCATGCGATTGGTATTTAGGTGTGGTTTTCAAAAACGACAATCAAAACAGCGACTTTCAACTATCACCTTAGCCGATTTCACCCCTGTTGTTGGTACATGCTTTTATTTTGTTTTTGCATAGTGCGAAGGAAAATTAACAATTGCCCACAAGTGCGTTGAAAAAACAATGGCAGTAACATGTAATAAAATAAATAATATAATACTGAAATGTAATACAATTTACTGGTGTGAATATTAACGTGTGTTTTTTTAATATATTTAAAGTTTTAAATTTTTGAATTTAAGTTATTAAAAAAAAAAAAAAAATTAAATTTTCATATCTATGGAACTGTAAAAAAGCTTCGCTTCTCTCGTGTGTCCAACGACGCACCTGTGTTTTTTTTATTTTTTTGAGTTTCAAACATTTGGAAATTTTTGCAATTTTCCCATTTGGCAAAAACATGCTCCAGAAAAATGCTCATAACTTTCTTATTATTGGGCTGGCGCAGCCAAACTTTTTGGCTTAATAGTAAAAATGCTTTCATGGAAGACATACTAAAAGATAACAAAAATTAAAAATACTTTTTTTTTAACGTTTTAAACTTTTGGAAATTTTTGCATAACATTTCAATGCCACATTAAGGGGCGTGGCATGCTTGCAACTAAAAAGATATAGTGAACTCATTTAAGACCTAAAATAATAAGGCATTTTACATACTTAGTTTGTATAAATTCCAACAAAAAATATTTTTCGACTTTTGTCCGCACCCGCGTGCTGGGTCCACTAGTGAATACAAACAAAAGAGGCAAAGAAATTGATAAAAAAATTCAAGCGATTAATTGAATGTTTGGTTATCTGTTCATTTTGCTGCAATTAACTGCAACTAATAATGGATCCCTTAAAAATTTTTATTTTTGCTTCACTAGGTCGAACAGAAAAATTGATTCAATTGAAAAACTTTTTGTGTTAGATGGGACTCTAACCTGGATTCTATCGAATACCAGCCACACTCCTTAACCCCGGCCCTCAGTATGATTTGTAGAATAGAAAGGGAAAAAATTGCAGCAGTTTTTTGCTGTTGAAATTGTGCAAAAACGCAAAAATGAAGAAGTATTAAGAGTAACATTTTTCAAAAAGTGGAAAAATTAAAACAGTTTCAAAACCGAAGTGTTTTAAAAAATTATGCTATCTTACTCGTTTTTTTTTTTTTTAATAAAATCCGAGTGAGCCAAAAAAAAAATGTAAGATTTCGTTTTTCATACAATAAAAATCATTAACTTCACCACTTGAAATAGTATTATCCGAAATATTAGTTCTTGTCCAATAAATGATTTTGTAGAAACTCTTTTCTGACTTCAGATTCTTGATCAAAGGCCCAAATATAGTAATAAAAAGAACATAATAATAATAAGTAATTTTTCATAAAATCTTAACCATACAAATTTGTGGTGGCTGCAGAAAAAAATTAGCACGGCGAAAAAAAAAGTTTTTGCCAAATTTTGTTTTAGAACTTTCTTAGAAAATTATGGATCTGATTTCAAGACCAATTGTTGCTTTTTTGTAGACCTGTGTTATGTGTCCAAAAACATCTATTTTGTTTTTAAACATCAAACATAATGAGTTCTGACACCAACTAAATATATATCCAATGGATTTATAAAATAAATAATGATATTTTTGACATTTAATCGATATAAATTAACTTTATATTAAAAGATTAACAAAAAATGGTTAATAAAAAAGCAGCAATATAAACAGGCAGCAACTTTTTTAGAACATTTGCTTGTTCTGTTAATTATGTATGTTTGTATGAAGGTATGTTTTGAAGGTCGCCACAACAAAAATGCGATACCAGGTAATAATTTATTCGTTGGCATATCTTAAATATTTATTTAAGTTATTTCTTTGGTTTTTGTTTTTTGCTTTTTGCTTTTATCAAAAGACTTGTTCTTCTAACGCGAATCGAATGAGTTTGTTTGTCAACCTTGTAAACCTGGCTACTAAGACTAGCAACATATCGCCGCCAGCCGCCCTCGTCGCACCGCAAAACAAACAAATCAGCAGCAACACTTAGCATGTAAAAATGTTAACTTAAATAGTTAACACGTTCGTCGCGATGTAAGATGCTCAGATAGGTATATATATCGAATTTTTGTTGTCGCAGTAGTCGTCGTAACAATTGTGCTTCCAAAACAATCTGAAGCACTGCTAATAATAAGAGTTTTGACCATGAAATAAATTAGAGCATTTCATGCGGTCACCAAAGCAGGGTGGATGGGTAGAGGTGTTAAAGGCTATGAGGGGGAGGGATGAAAGCGCAGTGCAATGCTTGAAATATTATCATTGCATGTTTATAGAAGGTTTTTGCAATCACAAAAGCAGCAACAACAACAACCCGCTAATTTTCTGCATACAGCACTGCACAGAATTATTTGCGGAATGTACCAAAAACGCAAAAAAAAACGCAAAAGATAAAACAAGGGGGCGTTCTCTCAGGGCGCCATGTAGCTGGTAAGCATTGAAAAGGCCCGCCCGCCCTGAAACTGGGTCAGCTCTTCATGTAAAGTTATGCAAATAGTGCTCGAAATTGTAAGTGTGAATTTCACACACACACATACACACACATACGCCCTGACTTTGTGCAAACATGCAGTATCTGTGTTTATTTGCGGTTGTATTTTGTATACACTTGAAATTACAACAATTACACTTTGTATGACTTTTCGTTAAACATTTGTTGCTGCTCATCATGTTCTTGTTGTACTCGTAGTTATTTGTTATTGTTTGAATTATTACTTGTCTTTTTTGTTGCTTGTTATTTTTCTTTAATTTTTCACTTCTCATGTTATTCAATTCTCTTTATCATATAGTATGATAACATATTCTACACTTGCGTGAAGTTTAACTTTTTGTTTTAGTTTCAAATCTTTTAGTTTTATTTCTTTACCAACTATTATTCTCTTCTCACCTCTTCCTTCGCTGTGATTTTCAACAGCTAACTATTGTTATTTTCTGTCATTAAGTTTATTTGCTTTCCTCTGCTTATCTTAAGGTTGTCCTCGTGTTACGAGCTTTTTACTTAAGTTTTTTCAAAGTTAATTTCATTCACTTGGCAGTTGAGTTATATTTTCATTAACTCAATATCTCGATATGTCACTGGCCGTTGGTATTTTTTAAGTTCATAAGCTTAGTGTAAATATCGCTGAATTATTTTTTTTTATTTTATTCACGCGAATTTATTTCGTACTATATAATACGTATAGTATGGGAAAATTCTAATAATAAACCCGAAAACCATATTAATCAACAAACTTTATGAAACATTTCGAAAAATCTCAATTGATTTTTACTTTTTTTTTTTGCTCGTTGGAAAGGTTAAGTACAATATTACAAAAGTGAGATTACCATGGCGATGAATGAGCAATTTTACTAAAATTTGTAAAACGTTGTCTAACATTTTTTTGTTCAATATTACTTTTCAACAATCCGAAATATCCAAATTTTGGTAATATTTTGCAAAAACGGGTTTATTTTAAAGGTAAAGATTTCATCTAAATAAGCCTTGAGTAAAGCTGTATATAAGGATTTTATGTAGGGAGCAGAATTTTAACATTCTTGAATAATCCTTGAAAGAAGATTTATATAAGGTCCTTTTGTAAGGTGAAATGGAGTGTGAAATTATTTTCTATATTCAAGAATTTATAGTATGTGTATAAAGCTTAAGATATGCTTAATATAAGGTTTTTATTCAAGGTTTATTTAGGAGCTCGGAAACTGTGAAAAGATTGGAATTGTAATTTAATTTAATTGTTATTGCAAGAGCGTAGGCGGAATGAAAATCAGGGGGGACAAGATCTTAAAAAAGGTTTTGTACCATATCTTTCATTCATGTATTTAACGAGTGAATGAAAATGGTTTAAAATAGAGGTATATTGTTTTATTTCCAGATGTTTTTATATATAATCGAGCTAAATGGGAAAAAGATTTTCAACTTTTGTATATCAAACAAAAGCAAATCATGATATCAAATAAAGTTACATGTATTGAACTTAGGTTTAATTCATTTAAAAAATATGGTATCGAAAAAAAAGTTTCATTCGTTAGGTATACGAGGCTTAAATGAAATAAACTAAACATAGAAAAATAATATTATGTTTTTTCATCAGAAAAGAAAACACATTTCTTAAGCGTATTGATCCATTAAAAACAGTCGGATTAATTCAAAAATCCAACCTGGCAGTGTTCAGTTTTTCGAATTGTTTGCTCCAACTCACAGATAGATGGCGCTGACAGCTAGCCATATGGCAGCTCTCATGAACTTGAAATGTCACTCTGGCCGTAGTTTCTAATCAAAAGTCTGCTATGATTCACGTACCACTGCACTAAAAAAAAACCCCGTACTAAGGCTAAGTAAGTTACATCCTCAATTCAAGTCATAAATTGGCCTTAGTTGAAATAAAATTTCCTCAATGCAGTGAGTTTTTACTCAACGTAAGGTTACCACATACTAAAATTTTAGGCGGTTGTCCTAAAAGTTAGGATGTCATTTTCCTTAAAAAGAAATAACTAAAATGTTCTACAATTGAGGAAAGTTTTCTTTAACTTGAGTAATAATATTCATACTGCGGTAAACTCCTTTGATTTTAAGAAAATATTCGTTACACTTAGGAAAAATATTCTTTAATATTACACCTAGTAAAATATTTCTCAGACTTAGTCAATAATTGTGATCTTAAGAAATATCCTAAAATATATGGGCATTTCCACAAAAATGTAAATAACAGCTGAAAAATTTCATGTGAAAAACATTTAATTTTTTTATCAAGTAAAATACTGATATATTTTATTTATTTATTTATTTATTTATTTACTCGTCTACTGAAAATATAGGACATGCCACCTCGTAAGCTTCGACCATGGCCGAACTAAGATGTTATTTATTCCTCTTCAGCTCTTTTCTCTCTTCTTTGATTACACATTTTCTTAACGGAAACTTTTTCGCGTGGGTTATATTGCGTGAGTTACGCCAAATATTTTTTGGAAACTCAATAGGGCAATTCACAATCTTGAGTATTTGATATTGCAAATTTGTGCAATCTTAAAAATTTGCAATCAATCGTGAGCAGTCTTTTTCGAGTTACTTTGCAATACTTGTTGCAAAGCATGAAATTGATTACTCACTGACTCTTTAATGAATTTTTTTTTTGGGTTTCTCCCCTTTGATATTCGTTTTACTTTTACTTTATTTACTTATTTCCCATATCTTTGTTTTTAACGACTTAATTTTTTTTTTATAATCAGCTGCCAGCTTAAAGTTCAGTATTGCATATGCATAGTAAATAAAAACTATGGGTTTTGAGTGTTGCATATTTACACAAGCGTAGTAAATGCATATCTGTATATTTTTAGTGTAGAGTAAAAATATACTCTAGCATTTTGCAAATGCTATGATGCAAGACCATTTGCACTTGAGTGTGAACAGCCCTAATATATTTTTAAAAAAGCAAAGTTCATCGGTAAATTGGGTTTATTATGAAACTTCACTGTTTTCCCATTACTTAAAAATTAAAAACAAAAATAAGTTATATAGCAAAATTCGCTGAACTTTTACAATCTAAGCGTGCTTGTAAAATACAGATCCTTTTTTTGTCGCGTGAGTTACGCCCATATGTTATTCATAATAAGTTACAGAAACGACAATTTTAATATATCATACAATTACTTTTTCTTCTAAGGCAAATTTTTTTACATTACTAACATAAACTTCCGAGAAAACGAAGCTTTAAGTCCTACGCATGTCGCGTGAGTTACAATGGAAATGCCCATATATGAGTAAATTTTTCCTATATTTCAGTAATAATTCCTCTTTTTCACTTTTAGTTTTTAAGAGCGAGAGTTGAGTGACCATTAACAAATGGAAATGCATTTACGGTCAATTGCGATTAATGTGACCATTTTCTTGCGCTTATTTTGTAGAGAAAATTAATTCTTAGGCCGGGGCCTGATTGCGCGGTTTATCGAGTTTGCGACACCCGCCAGAGCGACACATCGAGCTATTATTTTGACACTTCGAAAAGTTAAGAAATTAAATATTTGCCACAATCAAGTAAATAACTATCCTTAAATAAAAGACTTATTTCCTTAAACAAAGTATGAAACCTCTCTTTAAATTACGTTTAATTTCCTTAAAAACTTAAGCTTAAATTTTTATTTAAGTAAGTTTATCCGATTTCTAAGGAACTTGCCTTCCTTTGATTAAGGTACTATTCTCAGTTTAAGGATTACAAACTTACTTAAACTAAGGAAAGTGCCATTTTTTAATATAGGATATGATGACTTTAGTGCAATCTTGTTTCCATAT
Organism: Coremacera marginata; assembly: GCA_914767935.1. Taxonomy (NCBI): domain Eukaryota; kingdom Metazoa; phylum Arthropoda; class Insecta; order Diptera; family Sciomyzidae; genus Coremacera; species Coremacera marginata. Next base: position 61,336,926 of record OU612045.1, on the reverse strand, counting down.
TTTCTTTGATATAAGGAAACTTTCCAAAGATAACACTTTGGCTTAATTTGGTTTAGTTTTAGGTATTTTTAATTTGTAACTTTTTTGTGTGATCCGATCAAGTGCCGAAAAAACAGAAGTGCAAAATATTTTGAAGCAGTTCGTTAGTAGTAATTCACAGATTTATTCAGTTACTACCGATACTCAAACCTCCAATACAAACAGTATTAAAAAAGCTCCGCTTCAAAAAGGTTATTTTGATTTTTGTGTAAAGGAAAAAAAAAATAAAATAAAAATGTTCATATTATCTATCTAATGTAAGTATCTAAATTTTTAACTTTCCGTTTGAACAGTATAAATTTAACGAAAATTTAAGACCCATACTAACCGGCTTTGACAAAATTAAACAATATCGCTTTAAAAATACTGATGACTTTTCCAGCTCTAGTTTAAAAAAAAAGGGTAAGACGACACGTTAAAAAAGGATCACATATACACCGAGAAAAAAAGCAATAGGTAAATCACCTAAGTCGGCTTAGGTGAAGAGAATTGTATGGTAATTATAAACTTATGCTTATTCACCTAAGTAATTTATTGTTTAATACATCAATTTGAAAGCACATACTTCAATACCTTGCCAAAAAAAATATTTGATTCACCTAAGCCCAAAAACCAGAAATACAAAATTTAAAAAGAACTAGCATGGATGGCTTAAGCATAGTTTTGAGCCATTTTCTGCAAAAAAAAAAAAAAACACAGCTGCGTCATTAGACACATGAGAGAAGGATAGATTTGATAATTTAATGTTTTTTTTTGTAATAAAACCACTTTTAAATTCAAAAATAACATAAATTAATTTAAAAAACAAACGTTAATATTCACACCAGTAAATTTTATTACATTTCATCAACAAAAAGAAAAATAGAAAAAAAATTTCTTTGCCCGCCATGCGGAATCGAACCTGGAACTTTTGGTGCCAGTCCATTGCTCTACCCACTGATCCAAGCAGCGTTGCTACTGTTTGCTTACATAACTACAGCTACGTTAATTCACCTAAGCAATTTATTGCTTAATACATTGCTTTGAAAGCACATACTTCGATACCCTGAAAAAAATATCTGATTCACATATGTTAATAGATGCAGTATGTCGCAGTATTTTGTTGAAAGCTGCAGCATAGCTTCAGTTGTAATTTATATTGAATAAATCACTCAGCGTAACGAAGGAGTTTGGCTAGAAGCTAGTGCAGTGGCTTCATATACAGTGCTATCGATTGGTGTGGGTTCGAATCTTAACGGCATGCGAAGGTAAAATTTTTGTATTTGATATTTAATTTAATTAATGTTCTAAGTCATTAAATTCTAAGAAAAAAACGGTGTTGATAGAAGAAAAATTTGTGTTGTTGCCGATTTTAGACAAGCAAATCACAGAACAAGAGGCGCAGCATAAAAAAAAAAGGAAAAAATACAAACATTTTTGAAATTCATTTTTTTTTTTTTTAAAAAGTAGTGTTTAAAAAATTACCAAATACTTGGATAATTTATCACCCAATAAAAATTGGCAAGTCGACATGTAAAACTTAGGCGTTTTGATGAAGTACTTGGGAGGCTGAAAACTGCCAAAGCCATCTTATAAATTATACTAGGGTTTTTTTTTTCAATTTAACATAAGCTTTTTTCTCGGTGTAGAAACTACTCACAAAGTCATCGATTAAATAAGAAATCCCAGACTTATGGGGGTCAGTTGCCCCTGCACCTTTGCCCTTTACATTTAGTTTTATTTTAGAACAAAAAAATGTACATTTTAAATATATTTGTTTATTTACCGTGGTCACCCAGCGCGGATTGAGCTCGGAATCTTTGTATCGGCAGCTGCACACACTATCGAACCGTCTATTCAGGAATTTGCTTGAATGACATTGAAACTTAATTACTATTTTCTTCGAATTTCATTAAGCAAAAATTTATAAAAGCCTCAACTGCAATCATTTCAGACATGCACTTATTTTGACAGCCATAAATTGCTTCCTGTGTTAGCCCTGTGGTATATAGAAACAGACTATCAGTCGAGACTTCCACGGTTCGACTCCAGGCTTAGACAAGTTTAAAAAAACTAGGCCCAAATTTCGGTACCAAGGACGATAGACCGGGGCTTGAGTATACCACCAATCGGTTTTCCGCTTGAAGGTAGATTTTTAAGCAAAAATTCAGGATGAGAACTTTCAATCTTCCAGATCTTTTTATAGAAAAAAATAAATTTTACTGAACCGAGTATTTCGCTCTAGGTCTTTCCGGTATGAAAAACGATTGATGGCAAATTTTAGGAAGGAACACATTTCGTATATAAAGTTTTTGATGTAACAATTGTATTAAATATCTTATTTTACATTTGCGGCGAATTTAAAATGCAGATATATTTTGCGGCGAATTGAACAAAAAGTTGGGCTGAAGATTTTCGGTTATCTTCACTGACGTTATTTCTGGTGTGTACACGAAATTGCTGTTATTGATTGTTATTATAAATAAATAATGTAACTCTTTATAAATAATGTTACACGTTAAGGGGGCATGGTCATTGAAAACACCTTCAATGAGTGTAGCAGCTTCTAAAAACAAATATCAAGACCAATTATGAGCAGCAAACGGTGCTAAAATAATGTTTTTTTACTAAACTGAAGTGGGAATTCTTATGCTAAAGCACTCTTCGAAAACAGCTGTTATAACTTCACCTTGAAAGGGAACATAAAAGTGTTATACAAAACTAAAACAAATAACGATTTTCACAATTGTTGAACATCTAAGTTATAACGTATCGCCACTGGTTGTTGTTCTTGTTAACATCAGAAAAGCTTTAATTTGTGTTTAGTTCTGTTCATATGATCAAATTCGGCATCAAATTGTTGGTCAAACACAAAAGAACATCGTGAAATTTTCATGGTATTTCCATAATAATAAAAGCTATAATAAATATAACATTTTCTAAGCTTTTTCATTACAAACTGCTTAGTTTTAAAAAGAAAAACCCAAAAAGTGTGGCGGCCGTGGCGTAGTGGGTAGAGTGTGTGACTCTTACGCCAGAGAGCCCAGGTTCGAATCCTCCATCAGACACAGAAAGTTTTTTCAATTGAATTAATTTTTCTGTTCGGTCGTCACCTCTCTGCAGACAATGGCAAACCTCAGAGAGTAAAAACTGCCATGAAAAGCTTCTTGAGAGTCGGCGTAAAATATGTAGGTCCAGTTCTCGATCATTTGTGTGTCGCAAATTTCGCAGAATGTTCTTCAAGAGTTGTGTTATTATAAGTTAAGAAAATAAAAAATTCTAAAATAGTGCTTTTTTGACAACTAACCTTAAATAGGCCCTTAAGTGGCGTGGAAAATTATAACAAGTTACCCCATTCTCCGCTTTACCATATATATTTTTTTTGTTTACTGTAATAACACTTTTTTGTGGGTTGAGTTTTTTAGCATCACTCATCGATATTCCAAATACTTAAAAGCAATGTGTGCTTGGCTTTGGACTTTAATATTTTGCTTCAAAGAAACTAAAAATAACATAAACATGTTAGTCATGCTCGAACAATCATTGAATATTCCAGGAAGTCATGCTTAAGAAAGTCTTTATAACGAAGGTGGTGGTGCAAAGAACACCCCAGCAAATAAGTATTGTAAGATGACAAACTAGAGAATGTTGAGCACAGCCCAGAAACGTGATTAAATAATTAAAATGAAGAAAAAAAAAACAACGAAAACAAAATGATTCACTTAGTCATCGAAAGCAAGCGTCATGCATTAAAGACACTTAATCAAATACAACAAACAACATCAACAATAATAGAAACAACACCAGATTATAATTATACGCAAAAATAAGTCAACTTAATTCAGAGCCATATTAAAAAAAGTATTCAAAAAGTTGTAAATTAAAACTGAAAAAAAACGATTTAAACAAATGCAACATCAGCAGCAACAAGTTGCGCTACCGCCGCACCAGCAGCATGTTGACAGTCAGCACAAGGCGGAAAATGTATGTCGTCAACTCGGACCGATGGAATCAAAATTTATTGATATGGAAATGAGAAATATTTGTGGTATTGTCGGGCGGGCAGCTGTAAGCAACAACAACAACGTAACGACAACCACAAACACACTCACGCATACTCACATTGGACTATATTAATGATGCTTAATTTATATTAATTAATTCATGTGCTGTCATTTTTTTTTTATGAGAATGAGAATAATTTGCGGTGTTTGTTGTGAGTTAAGCGGTGTTTGAGAATTTTCTTTATCAAGGTCGCGGTTAAGCAAAAAACAAAACAAATCAGCAACCAAAAAAGAATGCGAAAAATTATGACAAAAAAAAGCTCAATAGCTAAATTAATATATATATATTTTCAAAACAAACTTTTTATTAAGCTAATGCGTTAAATACAAGCTTACAGCGACTTAGTTAGCGGCTATATAAGCTGCTGTAATGCTGTTATTGTTGCTGTTGTTTTAGTTTGCATGGCGTGCTTGATGTTGCCGTTGTAGTTGTTGTTGTTGTTGCGTGTCAAAATTTTTTACAAATTTTTCTTCAAAACAATTATAGAGCCACTTAGCAATAAAAAACGTTAATAGCAATAACAACAACAAAAAACTAGAATAATATTCATAATTTGTGGGCGATGGGCGGACGCTTCAGTGTTGTCATTCCGATTGTTATTGTTGCTGCTTCTTTTTTATAAAATTTGTTTAAATATAATTTAAGTATAGCGTGCGCATGCGCAGCGTTATTTTTTGTTGTTTTTTTTTTTTTTTTTTGTGTCACTGTAAATAATTGACTGCCATCTGCTGCCTGGATTTGCTATTTAAGACTTCACAGCGTTGACTTTGGATTGTTTTGGTTTGGCAAAACGTTTTGTCATTGCGATTTTTTGTAGTGCTTTTGTTGTTTTTGTCGGTTTTTTGCCCCGAACACTACAATTAAATGTTTTTCTATTTTATTTTGTTGTCAATTTTCAAGTTCAACTCTTTCGTATTTTCTATATTTGTGCACGTATGTCAGATTGTCGAACAGCTAGTTAGTCAGTCGTCATCGTCAATTGTTGGTTACGTAAATGTCAAACGATTTAAGTTTTTTTTTTATTTTTATTTTTTTTTTTATTGTGTGTTATTTAGAGTGAGCTGAATTTTTGACAAAGCTTACAAAAACGATTCAATAAAAGTTAGTATCAGTATTACATACTCACACATACACTACGTATATACACCTTGTTGAACATTGCGCTGAAGTCCAATGTAAGTTAATGCTATCATATAAATGTTTAAAAATAGAACGTTTAAACATTTGTTTATATGTACATAAAAATAAATAAACATTATCATCCATTTTAAGCGCTTCTAAGTTAACTTGTTTGATTTTTAGAAAATTTTCCATTCTTTTAATGGATATATTGACTGAATAGGGGGCTTCAGACGATACAGTATGCTGTCGAATCTTACCGTACGGTGCTATAGAAACTAAAATGTTGTATTTGCCGAACGCTCCATACAGCAGACTGACAACATATTAAGGGCTCGTTCATAAACTACGTTACCAATTTTTTTTTGCTTTTAACCGTTAAGGGGGTAACCCTTCCCCTTCGTTACGTTTTGTAATATATTTTAAACCCCCTCCGCCCGTCCATCCCTCCCCACCTATAAAGTAACGTAGCATATGAAATAAGAAATAATTAACTTTCATAGGTACCTTGTTTCTAGCAACGACTAGGTTCCTAGTGTGTAAATTTTACACACTTTTTTATAGAGCTACTTAACAGGTCATTCAATAAGTCCGTAGGATAAGTAAGAAAAAAACAAAATTTTGATAAAAATCGATTATATTATTCAAAATAGTTGCCTTCGAGAGCGATACAACGAGTATAGCAATTTTCCAACTTTTCGATACCAGTTTTATAGTACGATTTCTCTTTGTCGTCAAAATAGGCCTCAGTTTCTATGAGTTCTTTCCAGCAAACGTTCTCTTGAGATCTGAAAACAGGAAAAAGTCGCTGGATGCTAAATCTGGAGAATATGGTGGGTGGATAAGCAATTCGAAGCCCAATTCATTCAATTTTGCCATCGTTTTCATCGATTTGTGACACGGTGCATTGTGTTGGTGAAACAACACTTTTTCTTTTGCAAATGTGGCCGTTTCTTGGCGATTTCAGCCTTCAATCAATCCAAAAGTGCACAGTAATAGTCGCTGTTAATGGTGGTTCCTTTTTGGAAATAGTCGATGAACATTATTCCTTTTGCATCCCAAAATACAAAAGCCATCACCTTTCAAGCCGACTGTTAGGTCTTTGCTCGCTTTGGATTCGGTTCGTCGACTTCTGTCCACTCAGCTGACTGTCTTTTGGATTCTGGTGTGTAATAGTGAAGCCATGTTTCATCCATTGCCACATATCGATAATACAATTCTATTTTATTAGGGTTTAACAGCACCAAGCACTCCTCTGAAGCATCAATTCGTTGTTGTTTTTGGTCGACTGTGAGCTTACGCGGCACCCACTTTGCACAGAGCTTTTGCATACCCAAAAGTAAAAGCACTACCATCTGATATCTTTACAATGTCAGCTAGCTCGTGCACCTTCAATTTGCGATCGTTCATAACCAATTTGTGGATTTTTTTTATGTTTTGTGGAATAACAGTCTGATTTGGGCGTCCACTGCGCTCTGCATAATTTGTACTGGTAAAACCACGTTAAAGTTCAGCAATCCACTTTTCTAGACCATTTGTCTAGATGGAGCAGAGTCCGGATAATGTTTATCAAGCCATTGTTCGGTTGCCACTGTATTTTTTATCATCAAAAAGCAATGCTTTATCAAAACACGAAATTCACTTTTATCCATTTTTTTTTAATAACAATAGTTGCTCACAAAATGCTATAACTCACGAATCAATTATCAGATTGTTGTCAAATTTTTATAGAAACGCCATCTGTGTGTCATCCTATGGACTTTTTGAACGTACTGTTATATTTTGATCCATGAACGAAATTAACGCGATCTAGTCATTTAAAATTATTCAGTATTCAGTAAAAAAATAACGATTTTTGAAAGATATAAAGGTCAAAAATTAAAAGTAACAACGAAAAATTAGGAAAATTTTGAAAAAATCATAGCAAAAATGCTATTCAAATTAATTCAAGATATGATGTGCACAATTTTCGAATAGTTCAAAGTAATGTGGCAGAAAGATATAATTCGTACACATATCACACTGTGCGGCGTGATTATTTAAGTTAGACACATGGACACAAGTTCTCTTCTTGGTGAATGGTTGATGAGTCAGCAGCAATAGCTTGTTATGGGATGTGGCACTTGATGTTGATAGCAAGTCTGGATTGCGGGTGCTGCTTACGACAGCAAGTGCATTCGGACTTCGTAGCAATCATGCACTTTTCTTAATGTATGGAGTCCACAACGATTGACCAAGTTCAACCAAAAATGTTCTTCTGATATTTTTTTTTATGAATACTCCATCCGGAACTAATTTTCGTGCATATAGTCTGAGTTCCTAAATGCTTTTAGTTCCTAAAGCATCAGTGACTTTTTCTTTGAATTGGTGATTAGTATATTCACCAAAACTGCGCAACTAAAGGGTGCTTGAAAATAATTCTAGTTGTGCAGTTTTGGGGAACCTACTAAGCACCAATTCAAAGAAACAGTCACTGAATCTTTGCATAAATGCATTTAGGAACTCAGCATATTGCAGGAGATGGCAACTAGCCATCGGCTTAGCTTTCTTTTGAATCGGTATGTCCAACTTATCCAAAACGTCGACTCCACCTTTAGTTTGATTGTAAAATGTCGGGCTTTTTTTTTTGTGGATCGAATGATACATAGAGAGCAGAGTAACAAAGCTACGTTTCTTTGGAACGTATGAAATCATGCAAGCAAATTATGCAATAAAATTATGGTCGAATACAGCTTAACAGTCCGATTCTGTGCTCTTGATAAATTCACCATATTGAATATTTATCAATAATTGAATATTTATCAAGATTTCATATTCTGTCACCAAAAAAAAAGCTTCTTCATTGACAAATTTATCAATATCTCATTTGCTATTGACAAATAGCTTTACTTTATTGTTGCTTAAAGTTTACACAGTTGTGGGCGCTTGAGGTAAATATTAACGTAATAATTATTTATTTGATACACATTTATTAACTTTTCTGGAAATTTAGGAAAATGGAAGAAGTCCTTTTGTTATTGCTGCTATTAGTGGATGAAGAAAATGACGAAAAAAGAAGGCGTAGATGTGAATTACGCAGATTGCGGGATGCTAGTGATCCTTTTACCCTGTCGGTAAGCTTACTTCTTTCCACCTCGCTGCTGTCCAAGTTGGGCCTCCTAAGGCTTAATCCACCCTCCAGCTCGTTCCAGAGCTCCTGCATTTGCCGCGGCGACTTCGGGCAATGTTTTCCAGCTTGCAATTGTGGTCGCTCGCGGCAAAAATTAACATTAAATTGCAGCTGCTCAGATGTGGCACGATCATATTTCGGTTTTCTATAAGTTTGAGTTATTTTACACAAATATTTAATAAAATCAAATAAACAAAAATACTTACTTAATAGGTGTATACATATTCGTAAAATTTTATGACATATTTTATAAAATCAGCTGTCAATAGAAGTTCACCTCATGTGGTGAATTTCGAAAGCTTTTCATTTATCAAGTTTGTTGCAGAATATTAATAAAGCTTTGGCTTGATAAAATTCTTTACAAATTTTATTGATAAATTGCTTGTCAAGAAAACGCAGCATAGGGGTGTTAGTATGTTGAATCGTTTTTCTCTTCATACCCACCAACGAAGGAGGAATTTCCTTTCGATTCTTACGAATCGTGCTGCCATAGTCATTTGTCGTTGCTTTAATTTCATAGCAAGCAGATGAGATGTGAAAAAATCATCACACGTATTATTTCTTCCATTCAAACCTGAGGAAAGACTAAAATATAGTAAGAAAGAGTAATACAGAAATAGTATGTTATTAAAATAGTAAGCAAATCAAGTAACTAAAGCACCTTACTCATTTCCAGCACGGCACGTTCTCCTTGATTTACTTCTGGTGCGCAGTTACCATCACGTCCAATATACACTTGCAGATTATATACATACCACGTTTCAGCATCTGTAGAGATCCACAATTTAAAACCATATTTGGCAGTTTTCGATGGTATGTATTGTGATATGGTGATCGACCACAAAATAACAGTAATTTCTCATGGACGTTATAAGCATTTATTGAATGGAATGGACGTTTTTCTATTCGAACGATTGAGTGGCATGGGTTCTTCCGAATATTGAATTTGCTTTTCTTTTGATAGCAGCAGTATATTAAGATTAACAACAGCCAATTTCTTGTCTCCTGATGGACAAAATCTGTTACGATTCTTACATTGAGCCAATCCTAGCTTGATTTAATGAACTTATAGTAAAGAAATATCAGTTAGAAGTTGAAAAGTGTGTGAAATTTACACAAGGAACCGATTAAGGTTAATAAGAATTTTTTGGACTTTTTTAAAATTTTTGGTAACGTCTATCCCCTCCGTTACTTATCGTAGTGATTTTCAAAACTTCCTTCTCCCCCTTAATTGGCAACGTAGCTTATGACCGACCACTATTTTGTAATTAAAATTTTTTGATTTCAAGGCCATCACGCAAGGTTTGACAACATGTGTATCACCTGAATTCCCCTAATAATAAGCAAGTAAATATGAAGCCTCATTTTGTGCCAGTTTGTATAGATTACTGGCGTCACTATGGGTGGTGTCGGTGGAAAAATTTCCGATTTTTAAGTGTTGGGAGGATGCATTAATAACTTTATTGTTTAATTAAGCTTTATTGTGTAAAATTGGTTAAATGTATTTTATTTAAAGTATTTTCCATCGCTAGCCACTACATTTCCCTATCTCTTTGGTTATTTACGGATTCTGTTTGGGGCTGTTCATAAATTACGTAACATGTTTTTGGCCAATTTTTTACCTCACCCTCCCCCTCCCCCTCCCCCCTGTGCCACACTTGGCTACAAAGTCTTTATATTCCCTCTCGCCTCGCCCCATCCCCCATGACTTTTTAAACTTTTACTTTTTTAAATTCTTCGGGTTCTTTTCTATAATTAAGCATTTTGTTATGAAAAAGGCTTAGAACACGTTATATTTATTATACATTTAATTACTATGGAAATATCATGGAAATTTCACTTTGTTCTATTGTGTTTGCCCAATAATTTTATGAAAAATTTGACCATGGGAACAGAGCTAAACAAAAATTAAAGCTTTTCTGACGTTAACAAAAACACCAACGTTATACATTACTAGAAATCCCGTATAGCGGTAAAAAGCCAAAATAAAAAAAAATATTTAGTGATAGATAATTTTGTTTTTATATTAAGGACTATTTTTTCCTTTGAACCAAGGATTTCATAGAAACTTTTTATGTGTCTGTTGAATTGTTAAGACTCCCAGTTATTATCATAGCTTTATAATAAAAATCTAGCACATACTTTTAGGCATCACAGAGAAATTTGGGGGTTTCCATAGAAAATTGTAAAATAATTTTCGTAATAAAAATATTACGAGTGCATCAAATCTGTGCCAAAGTTCTTTGCACTTTAAAATTATAAATTACTATAGCACTGTCGATCGCTGCCCGCTAAACTGCTACTCTGCATTTTTGTTGTATAAATAAACTGCTATAACATTTTCGATCGCTGTCCGCTGCCCGCTAAGCTGCTACTCTTTACTGCTGTGCTTTTGTTGTTGCTGACCTATCTCAACATTAACCAAAACTGTACCACTGCAATTCATTCAATAAACTGACCTAATTTTGCTAATCGACTTTATAACATGGAAAACAACTGCGGAAACCCCTCTTGTACTATTAACGGTAGTATTGTTCCAAACATAATGTGCAAAGGACTTTGCGGAAAGGTATTCCATGCTGCCTGCGTTGGTCTTTCGAAGAGGAGTATTACATACCTGCAAGATTTTTTGGACAATTTTATGTTTTACTGCGACGAGTGCAGAGAAATATCGTTGGCCCATGTAATGTTGGCTATAAAGTGCTTAAGCGAATCACATAACTCCACACTCTCGGATAACAAGTTGTTTTTCAAGAAAGTATCTAAACAACTGACCAAGTTTGATGACGTAATCAAAATTGCAGACGAAATCAATATCGCATTCGATAATCTTAAATCTGAATGCAAACTGCAATTTGAGTCTATATCTGATAAATTGATATCGCTTCAAGAGAGAGTGTGCGAAAATCAAGACAATTTGATGAGTGATTTAAAGTGTAGCCTGAGATCTGACTTAGAAACATTAAAAAATAAAGATCTCACTGAGTCTATTAAAGACAGCATTGCTCACTTAAGGCACGACATTGATTCGTTTTTGCAGTCTTCGTCCAAAACTACTGGTTCAGCACTTCTTCAGCCGGATCCTCTTCTTGAATTTTTGTTCCAAAAAATTAACGATATAGGCGACGAGCTACTTATTACACGTTCCATCCTTTCCGAAATAGGAGAAATTGTTGTATCAAATTCTAAAAAAATCGACAATATCCCGGAACGTTTCAACAAAACTTCAGACTCTCCCCATCGTCACTCATCTTCTGTCCTGGAGGAAATTCTGGAAGCAACGCTTTTAACTTCACCAGCCCGGTCTTCTCCTTCACCGCTAACATCACCCTGTAAAACAGCTTCTAACCAAACTAATCCAAGCCCAGTTGCTGCACCTCGTAAATTGGTTCACCACTTTGGAACAACTTGGACACTAGCTGAATGGGAAAAAAGAATAAAAAAGCTAGCTAGTGGGAACGATACCGAAAAAACTGCACTATTTGTTAAGGGTCTGCCGTTAAGAACAAGTGTTTCCTGGGTCTGTAAGCTATTCCTGAAGAACTACGGCATCGCGATTCCAAATGTTGACTGCGAGAAAACTTCCACAAGCCGCAGGAAAAAATGCAGAAATTTCAAAATATACATCCCTTCAAAATACACCTGGTTATTTTCTCACACACACAGTTTAGATAATGGAAAAGCTGAAGTTTCAAAATGGATTGATAAACCTAGAAGGATGCCTCAAAGTATCAACGCTAAGTCTCACTCCTACAATAACTCTAGTTCTATTTCTTATAATTCTAGTTCTAACTCTAAACCTAATTCTCATAATAATTTACATACTGCTAAAAATAAGGTTACTTTTAGTAACAGTTCTTCCAATAATTCTAGCTCTTTATCTAATAACTCTAATTCAAGCTCTCATTTTAAAACTCTACATAGAGAAAATTCTACTTCACATGACTTAAACTACGCACCCTCCGACAAAATATTACCCAATTCACATTCTAGCTCTGATCCGAATTGGAAACTTAAGACTGATATTTTTCCAATTTTCACTCCGCAGTTCATTCGCAACATAAAAACAACATCTTCTAATCCGAATCAAGCTAATCCCGCACTTCAGCCATCTCTCCCAAAACGAGTCTCTTTCAATCTTAATCCTAATTCGGACACATTAGCAAATCAAAATGAGAGTAATATACTCCAGACACTCTATCCTAACTTCGTGCATTCACATACTTTAAACCCATCTCCTTCTGTTTCAATCAGAAGTGGTGCCCCCTGCCAACCTGGCAGTCCCACTTCTTTCATCGACCCTCTTCAACCACCAAAGGTCAAATTAACTTCGAACTCTTGTGTTGACACGGAGAGTAGATATGCCCTATCTCGCCTTAGAGAGAACAGTGTCTACAATAATGTGCGTCTCTATCTAGCATACATGTATAAAGCACCTGTCTCTACTTGTATAGAAGGCAAAACCAAGACAAACCTCAAGGTCTTGATTCAGCAGGAAGGCTTACCTACCGATGACAATGAATTACGCAATTTGTTCACCAGCTTCCATGAGCAGCTTGGCTTGACAAGCCAACAAGTCAATGAAGATCTTGACACCTATGGAGCTCATGTAAGGTCAAAACACATCTCTTACCTTCAAAAAACCCGTAAAAAGCAGCAACAATATTATTCCTAACCAGCCTCTTGCCCATAATCAAACCCCTTTTCTCAGCCCAATATTTGTCTCTCTTTACTACCAAAATGTAAGAGGACTACGCACTAAAATCTCTACAGTGTTCCTTAACTCTCTTAAGCTTCCCTACGATATTTTTGCCCTTACTGAGACTAATCTTACCCAGGATTTCAAGGATACTGAAGTATTTGCGTCTGATTTTGTGGTGTTCAGAGATGATGGACTCGACAAAGATGATCTCTCCTCAGGTCGTGGTGTCCTTCTAGCAATTCACAATCGCTACAATCCAGTCTTTGTAAAAAATTCCCACACAGCTAACTTTGAATTTATTTGTGCCAAAGTTTGTGTCGCTAAACGGAGTATATTCGTTATCTGCTGTTATATTCGACCTTCTCAACCCGTGTATGGTTACCAGCTTGCAGTGGACGCAATCGATTCACTTCTAGATCTAACTGATCCATCTGATACCATTATATTTCTGGGGGACTTTAATCTTCTTAACCTTCAATGGGTCCTGTCAGATGACGAGTGCCACTATTTTCCTTCAAATGCAACATCTGAAAAAGAAATTCTCTTTACTAGCTGTCTTTCTGACTCCGGCCTTTACCAGTTAAGTGGAGTAACTAACAATATAGGTAGACAACTAGACCTTATCTTTTCTTCCGACTTAGATTGCCTAGTCTCAGCGAGTGACCATTTACTCTCAACACTTGATCAGTACCATCCACCTATATCTCTTACCCTATCTTACAACCATAACATCATAAATACACACTTCGAGCACGCGTACAGTTTCAACTATCGGAAAACTGATTTTGTAAAACTAGAAACGTTACTCAGCGGAATCGATTTCCAACATCTCTTCGATTATGCTCACGAAAGTGTTGACAATGCTGTTGCTCTCTTCTATGACAAAATTTTCTTCTGCTTCACACAATCTGTCCCCTTTACTAAGCAGAACAATTTTTCGTCATCTCCTCCCTGGTACAATAGAGATCTACGCTCACTCCGTAATAAGAGGAACAAACTTTGGCGCACTTATTTAATCTCTCGCTCTTCTATTGACCTCGCTAATTATCTACACGCCTACAACCTTTTTTCTGCACTCTGTGAAAACCTATATGAGTCTTATCTTGCTCATATTCAAACTAAATTGCTGTCGGACCCTAAAAGCTTCTACAAGTTCATCAATATAAAAAGAAAATCTGATAACTACCCATCTACCCTTACTTTTTCAAACACCTCCTCAGAGAACCCGGAAGTAATTGCAAACCTATTTGCAAATTTCTTCAGTCAGTCATTCATGAGTCACAACGATGAACTTGATTATGAATACTTTTCTTCGTTAAGGAACTGTGGTCAAACCTCGCTGACATATGTTGATATTTCACTAGGTGATGTCTTAGAAAAGATCAGTAATCTAAAAGATGATTATTCTCCTGGTCCCGATGGCTTACCTGCTATTGTCATAAAAAAATTCGCGAACTTACTGGCTCATCCCCTTTTGACTCTCTTTCAACTTTCTATTTCTCAGTCTGTTTTCCCTAAGTTATGGAAGAATTCGTACATAATACCACTGCACAAAAAAGGACCTAAAAATGAAATTTCTAATTACAGACCTATTGCAAAACTGTCATGTGCTCCTAAAATTTTTGAAAGCATTATCTATGACATTCTCTTCTTCCATTGCAAATCTATATTTCCTGATAATCAACACGGCTTCCTCAAGGGTAGATCAACTACCACTAACCTCACAGAATTTGTTTCAAACACTCTATGCTCGTTGGAAAGCGGTTTCGAAGTTGATGCTGTTTCTACCGATTTCAGTAAAGCGTTTGACAAAATCTCACACACTATCATCCTTCTTAAGCTTAAAGCCTTTGGTTTTCCATCCCTGTTTATATCCTGGATCAAATCGTATCTCGAAGAACGCCATTATAATGTCATCTTTAGATTTTCCAACTCAGAATCTTTTACAGCTACCTCTGGTGTCCCACAAGGCAGTCACCTTGGTCCTTTGCTTTTCGTCTTAACAATTTCTGATGTTGACGGCATCATCAAAGAATCCAATCTTTCTGTGTACGCTGACGATATGAAAATATATCGGCGCATACAAACCAGCACCGATTCACGAAATCTTCAAAACGATCTTGACAGCTTTTCCACTTGGTGTCAAAAAAATTTGCTGGAACTCAACGTCAGTAAATGCCAAGCTATTACATATTCTCGTAAGCGACTCCAACTCCCCCCGAGAACCTATTACATACTCGGTAAGCCAGTTCCCTCTGTAAGCTCTTTATGTGACTTAGGTGTTATTTGTGACAAGGAACTTAACTTTAGATCTCACATGGATAAAATTATTAGTAGAGCTAACTCTGCACTTGGTTTTGTGAAACACTGGTCCAGAGAGTTCTCCAATCCCTACGTCACAAAATCTCTCTATCTTACCTTTGTTAGACCCATTCTCGAATATGCCAGCCCAGTTTGGTCTCCCATTTACAACACCCATTCAATGAGAATCGAAGCCGTTCAACGTAGATTTATTCGTTTCGCTCTACGTGGTCTTCCCGGTTCTGACAGTTTCAACTTACCTCCTTATGCCGACCGTCTGAAGTTGATTAATATGCATACTCTTGAAAAACGAAGGGAGGTTGCCGATGTACTTTTCATTCATCAACTAGTATGCGGAACCATCAACTGCCCTGCACTGCTCCACTTAATATCTCTTAATACAAACCCACGCAACCTTAGGTCTATACCTCTCTTCCACCTTAACTTTCATCGCACCGATTATGGATGCAGTGAACCAATAACCAGGATGCTTCGCATAACCAATAATTTGATTAGCGAATTCGATTTTCATCTTAGTAGACCTCGACTCCGAAATATCCTTCTTAACTCCAACGCCACGTCTTCCCCCTCTTTAATGTCTTCTTACAACTAAGATAATGTATCACTGTTTAAATTTAAGTTTTTAGTTTAAGTATTTAAATTGCTTGTATTAAGCTTAATTAAATAAATAAATAAATAAATAAATAAATTGTATCAGCTTTTTTTTTAAAAATACTCAATATTTAAGAAAATATGTAGACCTTATTGCAAATCTACAGAACAAGGCCTTTCAATTGCTACCCTATTTATGAAAATCGCGTCTAGAGTATAGATTTCATAGTCATCACAAAAAAATGCGCTTGCGTAATAATAATATAGAAAACTTGGATATGCAACAATTGTGAAATTGTTATGTTTGTTTTAGTTTTCTTATAACTCTTTGATGTTCGTTTGAACGTTAAGTTATAACAGCTTTTTTCGGTGGCTGCTTTAGAGTAAGAATTCACAGTTCAGTTCAGCAAAAAAAAATGCTTTTTGAAGATGTTACACTGTAGCAAGATAGATTAAACGGTCTCACATTTAACACATTCACGGTCTGTACAGATATATGACGCCATCAGTGGATTTTATTTTAGATAAACTCGCTGAAAGTAAGCGTAAACTGTTATCATTAGCTGCATTCCCGAGGTCGTTGATCTAGAGCGGGGCTCTACTTTATTCACAATGCAAAACAATAACTAAAACCAGCACTTTTCCTGGCTCTTTTTCTTATCTTAAAATGCTGCCAAGCTTAAAGCATTTTTTCAAAACGAACATAGTTGGCAAATCTGAAGTACTCTTCGACGAGTTTTCGTCTTACTGCTCGCACTCGTATTTTGACTCGTATTCATCGAGAGTGGTGTCAAATTGTAATAAAGTTAAACTAAAACTGTTCTACTGATGTTTGATCTGATCCAATGCCACGGGAATGCAGCTATAATGTATGTTATCATTGTGGTGGAATTCTTTGTTCATTTGTTAACTCAACCATACTTTCATATGCAAATATTACTCCCAAAAGTTGCAATTTACTACTGTGAGGAGAAGACGTTGAATGATAATATATTGCTCGCCCTGGCTGAGGTTTTAACCAGGAACTATAAGTGCAAAAATAGGACTCACTAACCAGTACACAATAGCTGCTACAGTTACGTTTTTTTTTTCAATCCCCCAAAAAAAAAAATTCTGGTTGCGCGCCTGGGTGTTTCAAATGCATTCTATACTTTTGCTCGATGTAATTATAGTGTTACCTGTCTTTTTCGGTTTGTAATCCGTTAGTTTTATTAAATGTGTTTTTTATTGATAAAAGATGAAATCAATACTCACAATAAAAATAAATTTCAATAATATTTAAATTTTTGAAAACTAAATTCAAACACTTTTTTGTGACGTAATGCATGACCTACCCCCTCCTCCCCCCTCTCCATGTCACACTTCGTCACAAATGTTCAACAGCTCCCCTTAAAAGTGTGACGTAATTTAGGAACATCCCCTTTTGAAAAAGGACAAATCGATTCATTTTTGGCGTCTTCATAAGAACGAAAGTGTTGCTCATTCAGATCATGAATACTCGATTGAAACAAGTAGAAGTCGGAAGGGTAGAAGTAGAATTCACTATGTCTGGTGAATACGGCGGGTGTGGTAGGACATCCCATTTCAGAGTTTCCAAGTATGTTTTGACTGGCCTTGCAACATATGGTCGAGCATAGTAATGCTAAAGAATCACTTTGTTATGTTTTTCTTGGAATTGCGGCCGTTTTTTGTAGTCGATACCAATTGTAGTCGGTAGCGATCTCCTGTGATTGTTTCGTTAGGTTGGAGCAGCTCATAATAAATTACACCTTGCTGATCCCACCAAATACAAATTTGGATTATCCTAATGGATACATTTTTCTTTGCCAGTGACAATCCGATGCAAATTCGGTTTCACTCATATTGAGACCGAACAGCCTCAACTGACAAAAAGGGACGAAACTGACCGAAACCGAAACTGAATATTCGTTCGGACACACTTAATAATACATACATTAGTATGTTATTCGTTATACGGTTATACGTCCACGGTTAATTGCGCCACGCTTAATGAGTTCCCTATTTAATAGTGCTGAAAATTATGCAAACTTGACATTTATAATCTATATATTTGTTCCTGTAAGGGTCACCTTATTCCAGAAAATCTGCACATGCTACAGTAACACTTGATATATCATTAGAAAGGTCTTGAGGTGTAGCGTTTAAAGTTGAGAAAATGTTAAAAAGACTTAAGACACGAACTCACTCCAATGTGAATGAGAAAGTGTGATTTCCAAAGCGAAGTAGGGAAGTACACCCGATTTTCGGGGCGTTATCACTAGTATATTATATATTCTCGTAATTAAGTTCCCCGTTTAAGTACGTTGAAAGCATTTTAGCTGACGCAATTAACCGGGGACCACTATACCCACATTAATACAAAAATATACATTCCAGCGTGACTTTTACAACTGGGTCTTAAGCAATAAATGCACGTCAAACTAAAGATTAAGATTTCCAAAGAACTTTCCAAAAATTAAATTTAAATAAAAAATTTCCAACGAATTAGAAAAAAAAAATATGTGTTACGTAATCAAAATACTTTCAAACACTTTAAAACTCTTTCTATTTCAAAAAGTTGTAGGTTATTTATACATATAGTACAATACTGATACAATTTTTTAAAAAGGTTAATAGAGAGTACATTTTTTATATCGTCGGCTTACAAGTCACTTAAGTCAAAAACTACAAAATGTGTGAAACTGAAATTTTAGGTTTCTGTTTTGCTATACAATCCTGATTTATTCTATTAATAAAAAGAGATCTAAGTTAGAACTTAATGGATTGCATCAATATATAGAAGACCACGAATACAACAGCTTGGTCCGCTTAACTAAAAACAGCCAAAAATTGACTTAGTGGATTTCACTTGCTCTTGACAAGTGCTCTTGCACTGACAATATATAACATTTTATCCACTTTTACTTCTAAGCTATAAGAGAGCGGGCTTTTTAATTGTTTTTCGATGCTTACGACAAATATAACAGTTTTGTACCGTAAAGCTCATGGTGAGCCAGAAACTATTCGCGTATATATGGGCCACAGTTCACACTTTATGTCTCCGATTTGCTTAAAATTTTGAAGATCGGTAGTCAATTTTATAAAATGAAGAAATTCAAATTTATGCATATTTGAAAAAGGTACAATAAATAGAGAAAAAAATTTTTTTTTGATTTCGGATTATTTCAAAACTGAATCAAGGGTAAACTGAAAAAATCACTCACACTCATTGGGGGTTCTTATACCCTTATTTAAAGCTACTTTGGATACGGGTCTGGTTACACATAAAACTTTTGCTCGTAAGATAGGTTCTCACAAAATCTTAAAATAAGGACATTGAATAGTTTTATTTGACCCCAAGTTATATTTTTTTTGAAACTTATTGAATGGAAGCTATTTTGCTATAAATAAAGAAATTATCTTTCTAGATGAACAATTTGGCTTACTGACTGCAATACGAATCAAGTTCAAACATAAGTTGACTACTTGATAATGTCTGATATGAACAAAAAATATGTGCCTACCTCAAAGCTTTCTTGGACATTGACACAATATTGAGTTTAATATTAGAGGTTTTCGTTATAATAAAATATTTCGTGAAAAAACACAAACAATTTTAGACAGATTATCAAGCAAAACCTATTGAATACTGTAAATGGCAAAATTTTTGAAAGAAAGAATTACTTCCTACATCATAATTTAAGCTGTTTTTGTTTAAATTGTCTTATTATTTCACCAATTGAGTACATATTGGACAAATTTTCAAAAAACTCTCATGGAAATTTTTTCTTACATTTTCGTAGACATGATTTTCTTTCTTTACAAAGCTTTATTAAGCTTGTTCAAGTGATTCACATCAATTCACTTCCTCGAGTTACTTCCGATATTTATTTTGTTTGTGTTTTTTTTTTATCTGCTTTCCTTGTGCTCTATGCCTAGAGATACTCATATCATAATTAAAGCATGGAATTTTAAGTATCTCAATTGAACGATTACCCAGACAGCGCAGCTATCTATTTAAAATTCTGAAACTGTGCCGAACTTGTTGAATTCATGTAGTCTGTTTCTCAACCAGTGCTGCCGAAAATACTACAATAGTAGTAAATGTACTACTCTTATGTCATCCGTACTACCAATATTTAAATTGTACTATTACTGGTTTTTCGTTTGATAAGTACTACTACACTCGGCAAAAACAACAAAAGAACGTGACACTTTTTTTTTTTGTGTAATGAAAGGCAAATTTCAGAAGTATGTTTATATGTTCCGATGATTTTTGTTGTACTGCGCTGCGAAAGGAGTCGTTTTGAAGATAAAAATTTTGTCTTTAAAATGCGGCTGGTTCAAAATATTATCGTGCGGAATTATCCGCAAGGTAAACAGAAGTTTAAAGTAAAAAATAAGCAAGTGTCTATAAATTTTTCAGGTCTTTTTTTTTTTTGACAAATTTGTAAATTTGGATTCATTTCCAATAATTTTTAATAGCCACTTCAGGCCTTGAAAAGTTAAGACCAAAGCAAGTTATGGTTGTTACGAAAAAACGGGGCATCTGGGTCATATTACATTCTAACCGTAATAGATTACGAGCTTAAAAATATGTTTAAGAATTTGACATGGGTACACAATTTTTACTTTCTTAATTTCTTTCTTTCAAAATTTTTTGTAATAAACTTTATTCTAGTTTCTTTTTTTTTAGTCTAGTAACTCATGTAACGCAAATGCTATATTAAAAACAGTGAAGTAAATTAAAAACGAATTGAAATAGCTGTAGGACTAAACATCATATAGTATTTATACACAATTTCAAAAATATTCCTGAATTTTAAATATTTAGAAGTATCCTGCATTTGTTGTATGTATTTCACAAATCCTGTTCAAAATTGAACTAGACTGTGCAAATAAAACATCAATGGTAAATTATTCTTTAATATTTATTTTATCACCTTCAAAACAATCACCATTGGAGGCCATACACATATATACTCGGAGTTGTCGGACCTTTTTGTAGTACTCAGCCGAAGCTCAAACCAAAATCAAAGCAGAGTATATGAAAATTAAAATTTTTTTTTTAAATGCAAATTTCAAGACTCTCGTGTACAGGGACAAGCTAACCACGATTGCTGCTTCGGAAGGCAACATTAAACGTGCCATTGCACAATGAGCCAGAAAACTGCTCTTCTACGGGCTCCCCAGCAAAGGGAGTTTTAAAAAAATTTTGATATACTTACAATTGCCTAAGCTTGTTTCAAGAAGTTCAGTTGCCTTGAAACTTATTTTCACACAGTAATAGGTGAACCCCGCCATTTTTTCCTTGGGGTACCTACGTAAAAGTTTTGTTGGCCAAACTATCGTCATAAAGTTCATAAAGTTATTCGTCTATTAATGTATTCATATTTTCAGACAATTACAAAACATATAATGGGTAATTCAAAAAAGATTAACAGATTTTTTTTTTATTTTTAATATCTATATTTGAAACAGAAACAAACGCTAGACTTCGACTTCCAAAGCCAAAAGTAGGAAAATATAAGAATTATATACTGGACATTCAGAATATATGCAAAGCATATATAATGTTATAATATATCGTCGTAGCGCCAACATAAACGGTGATGTGATTTTTGTCAATATTTTTTTATTGCCTATTTTATTACCACCATCTTTTGCCCATATTTCTGCATTTGCCGTTTTTTTATATCTATTTTGATTTAGAAGTCATAAAAAACAGCTATGTACTCACAGTACTAGAAATGCTATGAAAAAAACGCTTGTACGCTTACTTTCTTATAACTGTTTTTGATCGCAGGCGAAACAAATGCGCGTTTCAAGTGGTTGCTTGGGGGAGGGTTTTCAAACCATTATTATTTACGAAAAAATTGCTTTCTTGTACGCATGATACAATTATAAAAATGCCATGCCTTGTAGTAAGCAACTTTTTGAAATTTAAGCGGATTCATTAAACTAGATTTCTTCCAAAATTATATCAGAATTATTCCAAAAGATCGCGATTGTGTTTACTTGTAGGAGTGTAATGCAGGTGGTCGGACCTCTGGACCACGTCGGAGTTCCGAGATTCAGAATTTTTAAATTTAAACGTTGCGATCACCTTTTTACCTATTACAGAGTAAGTTCGAAAAGATAAAAAAATGCTAAAATACACTTTCTTAATGCAAAGATTTTACGCTGATTCCGAAAAAATTGTAGTATTTGCAAGCAAATACAAAGTCCCTTCATTCGGAATCTGGTACAAGATGATGAATTCAATGTTCAGCTTTCTGTACAATTAGTTAGTAGCGTGGGATGCAATGAAAGCTGCATTTGATAGTTTTCTTGGTAAAAAAAAAATGCATAGAAAATAATGCAGTTCCAATATGCAATTTGTTAGACGCATTTAATGTAATTCTCGTCCAAAGGCCTCTGAAAATTTATTCTTTGCACTGTTATATGGACGAGAATTCGAGCATTAAATACCTTCTGAGTCGGACGAGCAAGGCAAGCATTTCATCACACGTGCAAACACATGGAAACCAGATACAAAGGAAAATATTTGTCGTCTTTTGTCGCTGATCTTTGTTGTTTCCTTTTTGAAAAATAAATTTTGATCTTGACATTTTGAGAAATCGAAAGAAATGTGTAAAAATTACTCATTTTTCAAATAAAGACCACCAAAATAGTGGTTAAAAATATTTTCTATTCTAGATCAGTGATAAATTCTAATTTAAGAAAGTGTATTTTGGTATTTTTCTTGTTTCGAACTTACGATGTAGTAGGTAAAAGGAGATCGTTAATTTCAAATTAAAAACGTCTGGATCTTGGAACTCCGACATGAACCAGAGGTCCGACCACCTGCATTGCACTGCTACAGGTACCAACAATCATGATTTTTTTTTAAATATTCCAGGAAAATTTTTCTTAAGTTGGTCACACTGTGTTATGAATGAGAACAGTGTTATTCTCAATGAAAAAAACCGGTATTTTTGAAACATTGGAGGACGAGGAAGAGCATAAAGTAATAGAAGAAATCAAATGAAAGTCATGTATAAAAACAGCTATGTGGTTTAAAAAGGTGCAAGTGTATACCACATCGTAATGGGTTAAACAATGCCTTATTTTTCACAAATCAATATCATATTTTTTATATATTTTTATTAAAATATGACATTTAGAAAATATTGGTTATGGAGTCTAGGAATCAGTTATTTTGCTCTCCTGAAAAGTTATTGATAAACACAAAACTGTTTTTGTTGGCGCAGCAGCGACGATATATAAAATATATATGAGAATATATGCAGCCGATATTGGAATGGTTTTTGCATAAGATTTTTCAAATTTTTGATGGTCGTATCAGCGAAATTGCTAGCTTATTTGTGTTATGAGATGTAGATATGGAAGCAGCATGGGCCAATAACTTTATATTGTCATTTTGCTGTGATGCTATTTGAGATGCCAGTCTGCATTTGTTTCTCGAGCTGCTCTCATCATAGCTTGATCCTGGTTGCCTCACAGTGTTATTTCATCGCGGTACAATAAAAACTACTAGCGCTGTAACCACTCTTTCTCATATTGCTTTAACTGCTGATCGTTGAATGTAAAAACAAACATTTATTGACACATGTTGATTTCCAATCAAAGATAATACCTAGAATGATGCAATCCATATTTAAAAACAATTTAAAGGGCAAGTATACTTTGTAAAAACACTTTAACTTTTATGTTTCAAAACTAAAAATAGAAATAAAATTTTAAATATCGGGTTTTGCCGCAAATAAATGAAAGTTTTCCTACGGTGCATTGGTGAGATTATGGTTAAAATTTTGGAGAATCGTAAAGTAAATGGCATGCATTGATTTAAGGTATAATATACGTGTAAATTAAAAAAAAAAATATTGTTTGTTTGCTTAATGTGTTCTTTATAGTTTCTAGAATAAACATACATGTTTTTAAATCGATACCTCGTATTGCAGATCAAATAATAGTTAGTTTATCAACCGATAATTTTAAAAATATATGCAATATTTCGAAAAGCGAAAGCTTTAAACGCGATTTCCTCGAAAATAGTTTTTTAAAACGGTTCGATAGATAACTCGAAATTTATTGGTTCAATTTCAATAAATCTCAGTGCATCTTGTTCGTAATTTTGTCTATTAAGCATTCTCCCTAAATTCAAGTATCTACTATTTTTTGTTTTTTTTTTTTTTTTATATAGAGGTGTAGTGGGTAGGGGGATGCCAAATAAATGGTCTTCAATTTAAAATGCCATTTAATTTTTTTGTTTCAGATACATGGGAAAGGCCATATCCATCGAACCGTTTTGGATGTCATTTTCAGCGCCCTCTGAAAATTATTTTCAAAAAAAAAGTATTTTTATAAAGTAATTTTTATGTACAATAAGCTGTATAGATTTGAAAAAATAAAATAATAACTCCTTGTATCAAGAAAAATTTTTTGAAAAAAGCTGGCTTCTTTTTAGTGGATAGATCTAAATAAATATTTCATTCACTTTAGCAAATGATCTGTGTTTTCTTTAATTTTCAAAAACCAAAAAATCACCATTTATGCATCGACAATATTCTAAAACTGAAATTGTACTAACCAAAAAACTTTAGAACGGCAGCCCTGTGCTTCCAACCTAACGCAGTTTCTTTGTGGATGTCGTCGTAGCAACCAATAACAACAAGAATAACAACAATAACAATAACATGTTGTTACCTTAAACTCAAGCCTGTTTGTTTATTGATGAGCTAAAAATGCGTTTTAAATTGTTGCTGTCTTTGCGCTCAATTCTATCTATTCCATTTTATTCTATGTCTCAGAATTGCTGTTATTAGTGATGAAAACCTTCAAATGTTGTTTACTTTGTTATTGTTAAAGCAGCAGAATCGTTCTGAGAATGTTATTTTTGTATTTCTGTAGTATCTGTTGTTGTTGTGACTAGAAAAGAAGACAGATTTAAGAAAAAAAAAATATGTAACTTCCCTGTTCTATAGAAATAAATGATAATTTATAAAATCATGCTGGTTACTGTAAGAAGCTGTTTTACCAGCTGTAAGCGACAGATTCTTATCGCCAATTGGGAAAAAATAGCATTAAAGATGTTACATAGCTACAGTTCGCTGGAAATTCTGAGTTAGTTCGTTTTGGGTTATTTGCAAAAACTATTTTTATTAATTTTTTAGAATTAATAAGAAGACAAAATATAGTTGGAAAGATTTAGAAATAGTTCGACATAATAAAATTATACAGTAAAGACAAAAGTCTACATACAGCATTGGCTTTTTGATTTCTGCAAAACTCAAGAATCTTAATGAAATGTTAAGTAAGCAATTTAAATAGAGATGAATATTAAGTAACAAAAACTTTTATCTTTAATCACACAGAACAAAATTTACAATAATACGAAAAACTTGTAGTGACAAAAGTCTACATACAGGGCAATGGGGTACATTTCTCAAAGCAAATTCGACAAAAAGAAGCGATGCGTTTACATTTTTGTTTGATTAATTAGATTCTTTTTATTAGAATACGGAATTTTAACGCTCATTAAATTGTGTCTTAAGATCTGTTTTAATCGGCAGCGCCCACATATTTGGACCTCGAAAGGAGAGTAGAAAAAGCGGGAATGTAGAAATTTCATAAAGAAACCTTTAACAAAATTGCAAAATAGGTAAAATTTAGTCAAGGCAGAGTATATACAATTATTAAGAATTAAATCGACTTTCCATCATGGTCGATCCTCGCTACAGCCGGTAAAGGAAACTTTCTCTAAGATATTTGAACCCTTTCATAAAAAAAAGTGAAGCAAAATCCGGAAAACAATGGTTCAAAACTAGAAAATCAATTCGACATTCTATCTCCTAAATATGTTCACTCAAAGAATCTGCAAAAACATTAAGAATTTTTTTTTAAGCATTTGTGCGCATAAATTCCGATCAAGAGGAAAATCGTTTAATATGAGCAACTGGTGTAAAATGCATAGATTCTGCTCAGCATACAATTGCATTGAAATTAAAAGTATTTAATTTTTATATCGCGGATATTATCTTTCATTCAATCAGGTACCATTTTTGAATTATTGGCAGTTATCGCACAATATTGAATAAACATTTAAATATTTTTAAATATTTCTCAATCCCGAACTGGAAGTAGGGCATGCTGTCTATTGCGCCACAGCAACTAGTTGCACTATTTAGCTTTGTTTGCTGCACAATAAACAACGCATACAGAAGCGCGTAAGCAACAAAATGAAATTGTCTACATATACATTTTGTAAATCTGCTCTTTTTTTTTTTGCAGCCCTAAGGCATGATCACTTGATTATAAGGTATGATCAACATCTGTAAAATGAAGACGCTTCTATGAGCAGTTTGTTCATAAAAAATGCCATTTTGTCGATCACAACAATTATTCAATTTTAAGAACTGCGCATACTAAATAATCAGTGTTTTGTACAGAATTATTGCAAAAATTGTGAGCATGATCAAAAATTAAACATAACAAAATCATATTGTAATGAACATATTGATCATGAATCGGGCGCCAAGAATTTTCTCCGTGCAAAGGTTTATTCTCAATCATATATTTTTTGGTCATTATTTCTAGGAATAAGCCCCCGTTTTCAATTTTAAAAAAATTAAATCAGTCTGTACTAACAAGAGAAATAACTACAAATACAAATGCTTTCCTTGAGTATGAATTCGAAAGCTGTTATATAGTTATTAAGAAATATCCAAATACCTTTTTTAGTCCCCACTACTTTTTGCATGTTGCTATTCTACTCACTCTATGCCAAATATCAATAACACGGTGTAGATATTTACTGAAATATAGTTTTTATATTGAAGGGATACATACCTTTGCCTAATTCCGCTCACTTTTTTATATAACGAACTGCTTGTTATACCAAAGAATATATTGCAAAATTTGGTTTGCATAAATAGTGAAGAGAGGGGTAGACTTAAGTTAATTTACCACACCCCTTTTTAATCTTGCTCACTTCTTAAGATCTTAGCAGCCCGAACTGCTCAATATTCTAAAGAATATATCTAAAAAATTTGTTTAAAGTCGGTCAATCGGTGTAAATGGAGCTCGCTTAAAAAAGTGACACGATCCCTTATCTCATTCCGCCCCCTTTTCTTAACTACAGATTGTTCATTATATCAAAGGATGTATGTGATATTCAGCTTTTTATAGTAAGACTAGCAGGACCCAGTGGTTCGCGGCTTCGCCACGGACATTTCAACAACCATACTTTTTTATTTGTCGGCGGTGAAAGAGGATGTGGCAAACAATTTTCCCCGGAAATCATCTCGTGCTCGAAAACAATCTACTGCTAAAATTTCAGCGCAATCGGCTCAGAAGTTTTGGAATCTTAATGATTTCTTAAAATTGGGCGTAATTATAGTGCCACCACGTCCATTTTTAGTACACTTGCCGACGGTGAGCATACAAACTTAATATAGAACATACAATATACATACAAGAACATACATACAAATTAATATATAACTAAACTGGAATATAGCATTTTCATTGATTTGTGGGCGGTAAAAGAGGGCGTGGAAGCCCACTTTTGGTACAATTGCCGAAAGTAACCATACAAACTAAATTACCAAATTTTAGCTTCAAACAATCGAAAGAGTCTGAATTATTGCATTTTTATTGATTTCTGGACGGTGAAAGGGGGTGTGGTTAAAACTAAGTATGCAAAAACCTAATCTAGGACGCAAGTAATGCACGTTTTAAGTTTGAGATAAATCACCGTTCAGCCGTATAGATTTGTATAAAAGTCAAACAAACAAACAAACAAACAAAAATTGATTTTTATTAATATATGTTAGATATGTAACCATATTAAAGCTTATGTGCAAAATTTCAAGTCACTTCATTAATACTTCTGATTTTTTAAGAGACTCTACGGTTTAAATAAATGAGGTAGGCGATTTGGCTCGTTTTCGAACTTGTTCTTTGTATTTTAGAAGGAATCTTATATATCAAATTTCATTACGGAAGCTCCAAGTTTACGGCTGTAATCGTAACGACAGACTTGCAGACAGAGAGACGGACAGAGAGAGAAACGGACATGGCCAAATCGACTCAGATGGTGATGAATATATGATGCTGATCAAGGATATATAGAAATATTATGCTGAATACATGATGTTCATCAAGAAAAATATTTTCTTTAGTTGCCACGCCTCTTTATATGCGTTACGAACGGAGTAATAAAGTTAATATACCCCTTACGCAGTACATGTGGGAGTATAAAAACAGAATGCCACCTAAATCGTTTATCCGATTAGCATGGCTCCATCTTTGGCTCCATCTCTAACCATCTTTGGCTCCAGAGGACACTGTCACGATTGACACGAGGGAAAATCACGATTGACTTTGCAAACGGGTAATCCTAACACCAAAGACCGATCACGTCAACAGCATCAATATGATCCAACTTCGTCTTTGTAGTGAACAAACCGTACACAAATCAACCGACGTAATCATAATCAATTCGTGAATTATCTGATTGAGTTTATAAATTAATTGAAACCATTTGGAACGCCATCGCATATATTAAAAGTTGTTTGACCGATAATGTTTCTTCAGAACTTAGACCCGCCGAAACTGTGTAATGGAACTAGACTTGCTATTAAAAAGCTAATGCCGAATCTAATCAATGCTAAAATCATAAGTGTTAAAAAAAAATGGAGATGTGCTGATTCAGCACATTCAAATGGTGCTCACCGATTTGCCCTTTAACTTCAAGCGACTACAGTTTCCAGGTCGCCTTGCCTTCCTGATTACCATTAACAAAGTGCAAGGACAATCTCTGCCTGTTTTCTGAATTTGGAATTAAGTTTGGAAAATCCATGCCTTGCAAATGGCTATCAACCTGCATTAAAACACTAGTAAAGATGAAGCTTCGGCAGGGTACCGAAGCTAAAATACCCCCCGCGGCCATATTGAAATACATTCGAAGTGTTTAGCCACGACATACACGATGACATTCAGTTCTATATATTAACGAAAGTTTTCCTATTTTGATGACGTCACTTTGTATGGGAGGTAGGCGTGGTTTTGATTCAATTTTGCCATATATCATAGGGATGGTTTATATTATATATCAAAGCTAATGTTCAAAATTTCATGACATTTCATTAATTTTTGTGGGTTTTTAAGAGATTTTACGTTTAAAATAAAGCCACTTTGTATGGGAAGTGGGCGTGGTTTTCATCCGATTTTGCTATACATCATACAGATGGTTTATATTAAATATCAAAGCTTATGTGCAAAATTTTAAAACATTTCTTTAATTTTGCAACTTTGAAGAGATTTTACGTTTAAAATAAAGCCAATTTATATGGAAGGTAGGCGTGGTTTTCATTCGACTTTGACAAATATCATAGTGATGGTCTATATTATACATCAAAGCCTATATGCAATATTTCAAGACAATTCTTTAATTTGAGTAGGGAGGTCGGCGTGGTTTCCATCCGATTTTATAGCCAGGATTAAGACTGAAGAGCAAAGCTTACATGCCAAAGTTCAAGGCATTTCTTTAATTTTTGTGGATTTTAAAGACATTTTACCGTTACTATAAAGTCACTTTGTATGGGAGATAGGTGTGGTTTTCATCCGATTTGGCCCATTCTCGAACTTGATCTTCCTTCTTTAAAAATAAACTTATACTTTGAATTTCATCGCCATAGCTTTAAAATTGAGGCTGTAATCGTGTCGACTGACAAGGAAATCGACTCAGGAGATCAAAAATATATATATTTTTCTATACCTGCCACGCTTCCTTCCTGGCGTTACAAGCGGAATGACAAAGTTAATATACCCCCTACACAGTACTCGTTGGGGTATCCAAAAAAAAAAAAAGAAATCGTTCTCATGTACTGAAATGCGTAGCAATGCAGCGTCGGGTAAAACTGATTTCATAAAAAGAAGAAAGCATACATAAGATGAACGCGGAAGAGCTCCGAAATCCATACGAAGGCCTGCTAGCAATTCTACGAACTGCTGCTGAAAGGCCTTGAAAACCTCAAAAATACACAGAGCTATACCCATATACATGAACAAACATTTTTACATATATTCAAATAACAAAGAAAGCAATGATTACTACTGTAATGAGCAAGTGCATTATTGCAGATTACAGCAACAACAACAGAGCAGCGCTTAGAAAAATAACAACAACAAAATAACCTATAATAATATGCATCATGGCAAAGAGGGTTGCAAATAAAATTAGGGGAGGTTGGAAATGCAAATCGCTCAGTTAGTGCAAGCAATGAATGCACAACAATAACTACAACAACAGCAACAGAAAATAAAAGCAACATCGCCATCAAGAACATCGTCAGCGTGATTAGCTTAAAAGAGCGCTTTTTTAATGAAGCTTTTTATTTTGTTTTCGTTTTTTTTCTTTTTTTTTTTTTTGTCGTTGCTGTTTTTGTTGTTGTTGCAAATGATTTTTACTTAGAACTCAGTGTAATTTGCCATTATGGCGGCGCATATGGCGTTTGTGCTGTAGATGCTGTTGTTGCTGTTCTCTGCAGTCGATGTGGTTGGTATTGGCAAGTGGAAAAATCAGCATGGAATATAACAAAAACAGCAAAAAAAAAAATATCTATTAATAAAAAAATTATTCTTTTAGCAATGAAAATCAGCTATGAAAATAAAAATTAGGAGCATGTGAATAAAACTAAAAATTAATAAAAACTAATAAAAATTCAAATGAGGTGATGAATAGCTCAAAATTATATTTGTGGCTATAAGTAAAATTAATTTAAGTCAATATAAGCAAAAATTTAAAATTTGTATTTTTATTATTAAACATTTCAATATTTAGACTGACTTTTCCTAATATTTTTTTCGTATTTTGGAAAGGAAGTTATGTCAATTTTTTAATGTTCATACATTCAATTCTCATATCAGAATTTGTTGAATGATTTTTAATAATGCCACTAACTCAATATTATTTTTTTTTGACTTAATCTACTTTAACATATTACCATCAGTGATGTCGCTTGAAAATCTTAAATAGTGGTAGATTGAGTCTTAAATGTGTGGTAGATTTATAAAAATTGTGGTAGATTTTTTCCCCTTCTAACAAACAAGTTCGATTCATGTCCTGTAGCAAGAAAAAAAAAAAAGAATTATACCAGTCGTTTTTTCACGCTTAACTTGTTTTATTGGAAATAATTTTTATATAATGTTCTTACGCAGTACCGCATCTACTCTTTATATACCAGAAGATAAGCGTAGAGTTCCACTATAGTGACTTTATTTTTAAAAGGATACTGATTTTTAATGAAAGGGTAATGAAAGGTACAAAAAATCTAGTCCATTTTTGAAATCAACTATGCATCAATTTATGTATTTAAAAATACCTTTGTATAATTCGGCGAAAAGGCAAAAAAAAAAAAATGGGTTTATGGAAAACTGGTAGCCGGTTCAAAATACAGCTGTACCAAATCCGTATAGGGAATTAATTCGCAAAATAAGATCTTAAGAACATTTTGACGTTACTGGCCTTTTCTTGAAAGATAAAGCACCTTTACATTAATGATCCACAAGCTATTTTACAGCTTAATTCAAAATTCAACGCGCTATATGCCAAAACATCATTGAAAATTTCGTCAGAAGAGCGAATGCCTAACAGTACGTTCAAAAAGTCCATAGGATGACACATAGTTACTAGATTTTTTCAATAAGATTTTTATTTAGTACCAACTTTCAACCGATACGTATAAGACTTTGACAACAATCTGACAAGTAATTCGTGAGTTATAGCATTTTGTGTGCAAATATTGCTATTGGAAAAAAAAAATATGGAAAAAAGTAAATTTTGAGTTTTGATAAATCATTGCTTTTTGATGAAAAAAGTACAGTGGAAACCAAACAATAGCTTGATAAACATTATCCGGACTCTGTTCCATCGAGACAAATGGTAGAAAAGTGGATTGCTGAATTTAAACGTGGTCGTACCAGCACAAATGATGCAGAGCGCAGTGGATGCCCACATCAGACTGTTATTCCACAAACATCAAAAAAATCCACAAAGTGGTTATGAACGATCGCAAATTGAAGGTGCACGAGCTAGCTGACATTGTAAAGATATCAGATGGTATTGTTTTTACCATTTTAAACGAACATTTGGATATGCGAAAGCTCTATGCAAAGTGGGTGATGCGTGAGCTCACAGTCGACCAAAAACAACAAAGAATTGATGCTTCAGAAGAGTATTTGGCGCTGTTTAACCGCAATAAAATCGAATTCTATCGTGGATATGTGGCAATGGATGAAACATGGCTTCACTATTACACACCAGAATCCAAAAGATAGTCAGCTGAGTGGACAGTATTCGACAAACCGAATCCAAAGCGAGCAAAGACCCAACAGTCGGCTTGCAAGCTGATGGCGTCTGTATTTTGGGATGCAAAAGGAATAATATTCATCGACTATCTTCAAAAAGGAGTCTCTGTCAACATCGACTATTACTGTGCACTTTTAGATCGACTGAAGGCTGAAATCGCCAAGAAACGGCCACATTTGTAAAAGAAAAAAGTGTTGTTTCACCAAGACAATGCACCGTGTCACAAATCTATGAAAACGATGGCAAAATTGAATGAATTGGGCTCGAGTTGCTTACCCACCCACCGTATTCTCTAGATTTACCCCCAGTGACTTTTTCCTATTTTCAGATCTCAAGAGAATGCTTGCTGGACAGAAATTCTAGTCCAATGATGAAGTAATCGCTGAAACTAAGGCCTATTTCGACGAGAAAGAGAAATCGTACCATAAAAGTGGTATCGAAAAGTTGGAAAATCGCTATACTCGTTGTATCGCTCTCGAAGGCAACTATGTTGAATAATATAATCGAGTTTTATCAAAATTTTGTTTTTTCTTACTTATCCTACGGATTTATTGAATTACCTGTTACCAACAGAGTCGAAACGAGTCGAAACGGCTAACGGCTAACGGCTAGGTGAACTAGAACTACCGTTTTTTTAATTCATTTATGAACCTTTCCGGGTAGAAACATTTATATTCTTCACTCATAAATGAACCCTTTTTGTATCATTCGTTGGGCTAAAATACCTCTGAAAAATGAACCCTATTTTATACTTTTTTGTTCGGAAGTGAGTTAAAAATAAACCATAGAAAAGTTGTTTCTTGGCACTCAGAAATGAACCCCTTTTGTATCAATTGCCGGACTGAATTGCCTGTAGAAAACGAAACTTTTTTTGTTTGGAAATGAGTAATTATTTTCCAATTTGAAAAACTTTTAAATTATGTGTGAAATATAAAAATAGTAAAGCTAGTAATCGGGGAATTTATTTGATTACTTTTTTGGAATAGAATGTTGTCGTGGTTTTCATTCTATTTGGGTTTGATTTTCATTTTTGAAAGAAATTTTGAAATGTTATGACAGACTTGATGATAGATGAAAAGGAAAATAGTTTTTCATACATGTAACACTACATCCATCTCTCTTATTATGACTTGAATCAATTCACGCTGGTGAAAAAGTTCACGCGACGTTTCTACGAAGTTAAACATTTTTATTTTTATTTACTTTTATAAAAATATCAACAAAGCTTTGAATATTTTTTTTTTAACTCGTTTTAGAATATAAAAAAATAACATTTATGATTCATTTTTGAACTCATTTATGAACAAAAAATAGTTCGTTTATAAACAACTGTGTCCTAATGATATGAAAAAAAGAAATATTCTTTTCTGAACTCATTTAAGAATTAAAAAATAAAAAATACTTATGGTTCATTTCTCAACTCATTTATGAGAAATTTTTGCCTACTAAATTGATAAAAAAAACAATTCTTTTTCGACTCAAAATAAGTATTTTTATGAATTTCGCAAAAGAATTACAATTTTTAATTATGGGAAAAGTTTATACAAATTTAATCTTCTATAGCAAGCACTTTGAAGAAACAAAATTAAAATCAAAAATTTAAAAAATAGTTCTACCCAAAAACATTGGCAAAACTCTCATTTCACGCAAAACCTTGGCTTATGGTTCAGTGGGTGTTCTATTGTATTTCCCACATAAATTCCATATTTTCACTCTGTATTAGTATAAAATATTAACATTTTTCTAATAAATAATATTTTTAATTCTTTGGGATAAGCTGAATTTCTTTTTTGCTATATACATAACTATTTAAAGCAAAACCTCAATCTTTCAAATGTTTTTTCAATTATTTTTAAAATCAATCTCTCTCAAATTATACTGAATGTTAAAGATAACAACCGAATGTTTACTCATCATTTTAATATAATTGTTCCTTTATTTCGAAAACACACAGCATTTAAACTTGGATCGTAACTCCCTAAAGACCAAAAAAGTTTAGACATTCCAAACATTTAATCAAAATATTTTGTTTCTGCTTTATTGAAGTGCTTTCATTTGTTGGATGTCTGCTGCCCAAAAACTTGCTGCTACTGCTGCTTTAACTGACAGCTTAAACTTAAGCAGCGTTCAATTTGTCTTCGGCAACTACTACACCAACAACAGCAGCAACAATTGCAACAACATTTATAATTGTTACGGTCATCAATCAGTTGGCAATGAATCCTCCGCCAAGTATTTTTAATTTTCGTTGAAATGTGTTAAAGAACTCATACATTTCATGGATACAATTCCGGTGCGAAATAAATTAAATTTATTTCGATGTGAAGTTATTGCAATATTTGTTTTTTATTTTTGGGTTTTTTTTTTTTTCTCCCCACTGTTGTTGTCTGCAGATTGTTCGATGTGCAGTGAAAAGAACTAAACTCAAGTGCTGCCACCAGCACAAGTTTTATAGCAGTTTCAGTTTTTCGTTTCCTACTGTTCTATTTCTTATTCCGGATAGCAAGCATTTATTAGAGAATCCCTGAAAAAATGGTAGCTAGAAAAAAAATAGAACGGAAAATAAAAAACAGATAACGGAAAGTAACTGCCAATTTACATAGTGTTGCCAATTGCATCGTTGAGTTAATAAAAAAGTTTCCAATTGAAAAAACAGATCAATAAGATTTGAAGAAGTTATTAGTGCAAACAATTTTATTCTATTTTATTTTATTAGAAAGATTTCTGCTTTTACTTCCGTGCTTAAAGCTTTAAGCTCCATTAAAGGCATCCGTATATTTGCCTTATAAAGCCAAAGCAGCATTATAATTAATTTATAAAAAATGCATATCTTGACGAAACCTTAAAAGTATTGGGTCAACAGAGTCATCAATTATTTGATGTTTTTCGCATAATTAATGAGTAGCCAAACTTTTAGTTCATCTTAAAAAAAAAAATATATAATGAAGCATCCTTCGTTTAACGTTGAAGTCCTACAAATGAGCATGTTTTAACAGCTTATTAATAGAATATGTCAGTCAGACCCATAGTGGTTGTTTTTTGGGCAGGGCCGTACCAACGTAGGGGTTAGAGAGGCTTAGCCCCCCACGCGTTTGAATTTCTCCTCACACATTTTTCTTGCATATGAAATCGATACAAGAAAATAAAGTGAAAAAATAAAGGCCCCTATTATGTATAACAACTCAACTAAGTTAACTAGATTCAACCAAATTTCTTGTTGAAGTAGTTAGTGGTTTGTAAATTGTTAAAAGATTAAGGCTAACTATAAGGCTTAACTGAAATGTAAGTAATACGTTATACGAAAAAATTTAGTTGTATTTAGTCAACTTAGTTGAGTTGTTATACATAATTGGTCATAAAGCACAATCAAAAACAAATGCAATAAAGAAAAGTATTTGCACCTATAGCTTACACTTCGCTGAAAACTTATTGTGATTGAATCTTAAAAAACCGTTTCCAGGTCAAAAAAAAAAAAAAATAAAAATCAACGAAATCGATTCCAAACGAACCCAGAAATGATATAATAATTAATCCGTCAGTCGACATCTTAATACATTGAGGCCGCATAATTCGGCCTCGGAAAAATTATGATTCGCATACTGCCGTTTCGGGCGGGAAAGCTTACGCCTTTTTTCACATGGAGGAATTTAAAAGTAACGCAATTACAATCCAACAGCTTAAAAAGTTGGTTAAACACTTAAATTTGAAACTGAATTGCAATCTATGCTTTCAGATGAGCAAGATACGTCGCAACGCAACATTGGTAGTTGTTTAATTGAAGCTTTGACTAAAAATACAAAATACTAGTAAGGAATGGAGCTCCGGCAGGGTACCGAAGCTAAAATACCCCCTCAGCCGTATTGAAGTATATTCAAAGTCTTTAGCCGTCTTTAAAATGTTTATGCTTAATATGCAAAAATATTTGTGTCATACGCTTAATTTTATCCTTAGCTGCCACTTAGACTAATTTGTAGACTGCTCATTATGTTAAAGAATATATGTGCAAAATTTGATTGGTAGTGTGTGCAAATTCATACCAGCGGTGTAAAATAATTTCGCTTAATATTAAAGTGCCACGACCCCTGTTCAATTCCGCACAAATTTCTTGACTACTGACTGCTCATTATTCTAAAGAATATGGAAAATTTGGAAGAAGTCGGACAAAGGCAATAGAAGGAGTTCGATTTAAATTAAAGTGACACGCCTTTAAAACTAATCACTACTCATTATTCCAAAGAATATATTTGCGAAATTTGGTTGAAGTCACAAAAACGGTGCGGAAGGGTTTTAATTAGAATTAAATTGACACGCCCCTTGTCCAATTCCACCCACTTTTGTGTGCTTAAATCTTTTCATTATACTAAAGAATATAAATTTATTAAAAATAAAGTGCCACTCCCCTGTCTAGTACGCCCAGTTTTATGAACTATAGACTGATTCTTATCCCAAATAATATGTGAGCAAAATTTGGTTTAAGCCGGACAATCGGCGTTGAGGGAATTCGATTATAATTAAATTGACACGCCGCTTGTCCAATCCCCCCACTTTTGTAGGCTTAAACCTTCTAATTATACTAAAGAATATATGTAAGAAATTTGGTTGAAATCGGACAAACACTGTCTAAACTCTGTAGTCTAAAAATAAAGTGCTACGCCCCCTGTCTATTACCACACAATTTTATAAACTTAAGATTGCTCAAATTACCAAGGATTATGTGTGAAAAATTTGGTTGAAGTCAGACACACGGTGTAACAGAAGTTCGATCAAAAGTAAAATGCCACACCCACTTTTGTAATGTAAAGACTCCATATTATACCGAAGAATATATGTATGGGTTGGACAAACGATGTGTGCGCAATTTGGGTACATACAGACCCGACATCATTCAGTTTTATACATTTACAAAAGTTTTTTCTATTTTGATGACGCCATTTTGTATGGGAGGTAGGCGTGGCTTTCACCCGATTTGCCAAATATCATAGAGATATTTCATGTTATATATCAAAGTTTATGTGCGAAATTTCAAGATACTTCTTTAATTTTTGCGGATTTTTAAGAGATTTTACGTTTAGTATAAAGCCACTTTGTATGGGAAGTAGGCGTGGTTTTCATCCTTTCGCAGTGAAATGAGTTCAAGCGATTCGAGTGAGAAAAATGTAATTCCATATTATTATACACGAAGAATACAACGTGAAAAGAGGATTTGGGTTCATACATACATTATGAACAACAATATCTGCAAATTTTCAACATTAACTGCAGACGCTTTTCCAGTAATATTCTTCCGTGAATAGTCTGCCAGCTTATAATTGTACCGGCAAGTATATTTTTCACTTAATTAATTAATTGCTCACTTATTTTTCGCACAACAATTAAACACAAATTGCAGCAAGCCGTATTGCTTCATATGAAGGCTTCGCTATAAATACACTGGTTATCAACTTCTGTTGCAGTTGCATTACTTTTCAATTGCTCCATCTGAAAAGGCCCTTAGATTACTGCAAAAAGGTTGCACATACGTTCTTCATTCCCTGGCAGATCTTATACAGCTCTGTGAGTACCACAGTCTTGATATTTTTATCTTTCGGCCTTTACAAACTGTTCAATTTCTTATTCAATTAACTTAGCAATTTTTAGCTCAATTTCATTTGGCAATTCGATGCCGAACTCGATCAAAGGCTGCAACTTTCCCAAATCCATCTGCTGTATCGGTAGCTGTGAGAAAAGCATCGTATTTTATGAAACGATTTGTCATTTCAATTAACCCAATGCCGATCGTTTTGTAAATCGGTGGTTCTTCAACAACAGAATCCTTGCGCATTGTTGATTGTCGTCGATTTTGAATTGGACTTTGAAGCGAGAGCCGATTCTGTAGGCTGCAATTTCTTTTAACGATTTGTTAGTTCAGAGTAGTATTTTGCGAAAGAATTTTCTGTTTTCATTTTTTCTATCGTTGTATAAACGGCTCTAATGACCGCCATCGAATCTTTGTATCGCACATGACCTTGTAATGCCTTTGTTACTAGTTAAATTGTTTGTAATAAATCCTTCATGAACATTAACATTAATTCATAATAATATAATTATATTATAATATATTAATATAATACACAAATTCGAATGAAGCCATTGCGTGTTATAATCCGGCTGCTAATGCTACGTCATCACCATCGAACCCTGCTTCATCGGTTATATGAGGCAAATCATAATACTTTATTATATAATAATTTATTATGAACACTTTATTATGAATACTTTCATAATTAAAAAAGTATTCATAATAATTTGCACCCTATTATATGCAATGTACTTGCCTATACGCAACAATGTCTGAGTTCGGTATACCTGCAAAGTTGATTAGACTTTGCAGAATGACGTTGAGCAACACACGCAGCTCCGTTAAGGTTAATAAGTTATAAAAAATTAGGTTGCTATTTTTATGCAATTTGCATTCTTTTAGGACCCTAATGCTTTGGTAAAATATAAATTTGGACTCATTTTTTTGGCGGCCGTGGTATAGTGGATAGAGTGCGTGGCCCTTACGCCAGAGAACCCTGGTGCAATTCTCACTTGACACAGAAAGTTTTTTTAATCGAATTAATTTTTCTGCTCGGGCGTCACCTTTCTGCAGACAATGGCAAATCTCAGAGAGTAAAATCTGCCATGAAAAATTTCAAGAGAACATAAGCCGTTTGAAGTCGGCATAAAAGTCGATCATTTGTGTTCAAACATTTCACAACACGCTCAAAATAAATTGATTATAAGAAGCTTGGTCAAAGTCCTCTCAAGGGCTGAAGTGGCCATTTTCATTTCATTCGTTCGTTCGTGATTTTTTTAAATTTTTAAAAAATTGTCTATAAAATTTATTCTCGGAATTATTTTGCATGTAAGACTTCTCAACTTTTCAGCTTGTATACAAAAATATTGTCCTGTGAAAGTCTAGTTTCTGAATTACGAGCTTAGTAAAATAACCCAAAATCTAATAGTACCACTTTTCGAAGAACATATGTATCTTAGTCGAAAAAATATTTTTTAAAATCAATTTAATCAGATATTTCAGTTATCAAATTTTAATAAGAAACATTAACAGTAACTTTTTTTAAGTTTCACATATTTAAAATTATTTATTTATTATATTAGTATAATCAAAAATGTGAAAGTTCCAAAAAATTAATTACAAATTTTTACAGTTTTCCTTTGGCAAATAATTTTAAATTGGAGGCCAATTTGAATTACTCTTAAAAATTTTTATTAAAATTTATTCGGCTGAAATATCACTTTTTAAAAAGTTTTTTTTTTCCATGGGATATTTTACCTCTTTAAATCTCTGACTAAATAAAATATTAGTCTTTTTTGCCTTATGACTTATTTCGAAAACAATTCCTCATCTGGAAAGTCTGTAAAAAACTATTATGCGATGATTCTTAAAGAGAATTGAATGATTTTTTCACTGAATTTTCTTGAACTTTGACACTTTTAAAATATTATCTTGAAATATTAAAAAAATATTGAAGTTTAAAAAAATTAATCTTCAATGATTTAAAAATTTCTCTTTTTGAATATAATTTGAGTCTAAAAATCGTTTTCGAAAAATATCATTCTTTGATTGTTGACTTTTTACAATTTTACGAAACCCGAACTAATTTTTGCACGGGGTCAACATCTTGTACACAAGCTAGAGAATAATAGAGGTGTATTCGCCAGAACGGCAAAAAGAACAAAATTAAATTGAAATCTTGTGAAATGCCTCATATTGTATATTACTAATGCATAGATCCAAACGGTGAACTGTTAAAAAAAAAAATTTGTTTTCCATTGTTTATTTTAAGTTTGATTTTTCTTCTGATTTGATTTGATTTTAGTGTAAACTTTAAGTTTGATTTAACAATTAAACTGCAACAAACCGTAACATAGCTTTTATTATATTTTTTTTTAACAGTACGTTCAAAAAGTCCATAGGATGACACATAGATGGCGTTACTAGAATTTTTCCATACGATTTTTATTTAGTATCAACCTTCAAACGATACGTATAAAAATTTGACAACAATCTGACAATTGATTCGTGAGTTATAGCATTTTGTGTGCAACTATTGTTATTTAAAAAAAAAAAATGGAATAAAGTGAATTTCGAGTTTTGATAAAGCATTGCTTTTTGATGACAAAA
This sequence comes from Coremacera marginata, assembly GCA_914767935.1. Classification (NCBI taxonomy): domain Eukaryota; kingdom Metazoa; phylum Arthropoda; class Insecta; order Diptera; family Sciomyzidae; genus Coremacera; species Coremacera marginata. The sequence goes on along the minus strand of OU612045.1, from coordinate 61,296,398 downwards.
AATACAGTGGAAACCAAACAATGGCTTGATAAACATTATCCGGACTCTGTTCCATCGAGACAAATGGTAGAAAAGTGGATTGCTGAATTTAAACGTGGTCGTACTAGCACAAATGATGCAGACTGTTATTCCACAAAACATCAAAAAAATCCACAATTTGGTTACGAACGATCGCAAATTGAAGGTGCACGAGGTAACTGACATTGTAAAGATATCAGATGGTATTGTTTTTACCATTTTACACAAACATTTGGGTATGCGAAAGCTTTGTGCAAAGTGGGTGCCGCGTGAGCTCACAGTCGACCGAAAACAACAACGAATTGATGCTTCAGAAGAGTGTTTGGCGCTGTTTAACCGCAATAAAACCGAATTCTACCGTCGATATGTGACAATGTGACATGGCTTCACTATTACACACCTAATCCAAAATACAGTCAGCTGAGTGGACAGCAGTCGAAGAACCGAATCCAAAGCGAGCAAAGTCCAAACAGTTGGCTTGTAAGGTGATGGCGTCTGTATTTTGGAATGCGAAAGGAATAATATTCATCGACTATCTCCAAAAAGCAATCACCATCAACAGCGACTATAACTGTTTACTTTTGGATCGATTGAAGGCTTAAATCGCCAAGAAACGGCCACATTTGTAAAAGAAAAAAGTGATGTTTCACCAAGACAATGCACCGTGTCACAAATCGATGAAAACGATGGCAAAATTTAATGAATTGGGCTTCGAATTGCTTACCCACGCACCATATTGTCCAGACTTAGCCCCCAGCAACTTATCCTGTTTTCAGATCTCAAGAGAATGCTTGCTGGAAAGAAATTTAAGTCCAATGATGAAGTAATCGCTAAAACTGAGGTCTATTTTGACGAGAAAGAGAAATCTTACCATAAAAGTGGTATCGAAAAGTTGGAAAATCGCTATACTCTTTGTATCGCTCTCAAAGGCAACTATGTTGAGTAATATAATCAAGTTTAAACAAAATTTTGTTTTTTTTTTACTTATCTACGGACTTATTGAATACACGTTTTACGTTTTTCTCTTTAAATTCAATTATTTTAAACTTATATTTAAGTATTAGGGTAATTTGATTCAGAACATTTTTCCTTTTTGTGCTTAGTTTCAAAATTATATTTTTAGCAAACAAAGTCAAAATTCTTAATTTTAATGATTTTTAAAGAAATTATGGGCGAAATTCAAAAATTTAACTGCCAAAATAAATTCGGTACACAAATTCAATGAAACCTGGAGATCACCATTTAACATATTTAAGAAAAGGCCCACTGAAGAACAGTTTTAAAAGTATACGATTGTTCTCGGAAAAATCTCTATAATCTTGCTTTTAAATTTTTCATATACAAATTGTAAATTTATGTTTAAAATTTTAAGTCCCTCTTCCCTCATGTCAGGGCGTTTATTTGTTTAGCAACTTATAAATTCATACCAACATCCAAAAACACACACACACTACCCACAACCACGCACTAACACATACTTATGCTACTATTCAAACAGATTAAAGGTTTATTATACAAAAATATAACCCAGAAAAAATTGTCATATAGAAGCGTGTGCCGTAGTTTCTTCGATTCGCAGCAGTTACGAGTTGGTCGAATAAATTTGTCTAATTAATCAATGTTGCTATTTTGTCAACAGCAATTTCTGCATCATTGTGAGTTTCTTGCAGAACTATTAACGGGTCTTACAGATTGAGTTTGTATTCTCATTTGATATAGAGTATCTGCCAGATATATATTAATACATTCAGAATTTATTCGCAGTATTAAAAAACGTATTTAAACGGACAATATATATAATATATTTAATCCAATTCAAACCAATGCACCTGGTAGTTCCATATTATAAAAATATTTCCCATAAGCGAACTCTTTAAAAGTACTCCTCTTAAAGATTCAAATCTTCTCTGTTCATAAAACCTAGGAATTTTGTAATGTTTTCATTAACTCACGCTGTCTCATGATATTATGTTCGCCATGATTACCACGTGTCAATCTTCTTTATTTTCTTCTTGTTCTTCTTCTTATTATTATTTTTATTCTTATGGAATAAGCATAAAATATATTTTATATATTTATAGCTAGTAAATCTCGTAATAATCGACTGAATCCAATCAATAATTCTTGCAGAAAAAGAAAAAAAAAAACAACAATCTATACAACAACATCTATACCAACTTCATAATTATAACGGTCCAATAAACAAATTATGCTGAGTGGAATCATACAATATTTATGAAAACATAAGTATATAAGCATGTGTACACACATATATATCAATAAACATACGCACATAGAGACAATCACTGTACACACACACACACACACACACACACATACACACATAATTATTTCAAGTGGCAGTTATTAAGTTACAGGCACACCGAGTTGGGACTCCAAGCATATTTATTATGAGGTTTTGTAAGAGCTGAAGTTGTACCCCAGAGAACAACAACAAAAACTTTGCAGTGTAATGTATGTGATGGCAATATTTAACATGTGGGGGAAAGGCATAAAAGGCAGTTTATTGGATGAACAAAAAAAGGAAATATGACAGAAATTGAAAATTTATAATTTATTGAATTGCTTCATCAGAGAAAAAAGTTGTGATACTTTAAGTAAAAATGCCAAAAAGAAATGCTGATCTTTAAGTTGCTTCAAGTTTCACCTTAGTAGTAGTTAAGCACAGGTAACGAAGCAGAAAATTCTGAGCTGATACAGCAACTTAAGCGTGGTTTATTGTATCATCGAAATGCGTCAGCGCAATTGCGCAATTTGAAATAAGTATTATGACTCCTGGGTCAACAGGTTTTTAATCAACGCAGTGAGATTTTGACTTGGATATCATTGAAGTGTTGAGTTTTGAGGTAATTTTTTGGAGTTGGTGAGTTAGTTAGAGCATTGAACTATGCAGTGCAGTATGTTCAATTAGACATTATTTAGAAAAAATATAACAACTCAGATCAAAGACCTGTAGCAATATTTTTCATCTAAAGAAGGTAATTACATTAAAGTAATATTGGTAAGAAATTCCAAAAAAAATTTATTATTTTTGCATGAAATTAAAGGTCTTATTAAGCATAGTTAGAATAATTCGATTTAGTTGAAATATGCACCGTTTTGGTCAATAACTTTTTGCCATTTTGAAAAGCAACAAATTTTCGACAGTCGATTTTCACAAGTATTTCTTGAGGCGAATGTTTTACCAGAAAAATTATACGCCCTAGACAGGAAGAGATACTGTGAGGTGGATGCATTAGAACTTCCCAACCAAGCTCCTAGAGCTTCTGTCGAGTTACTATCTACATATTTGTGTGGCCTGGCGTTATTTTGATAGGATTCAACTACTTTCCTACTGGACAAAGCTGACCGCTTTTGGGCGTTTGCTTCATTCAGACGGTCCAATTGTTGACAGTACAGAACTGAATTAAGAGTTAGGTCGTTGTGGAGCATCTTATAGTGGATGATTTCGTGTTAGTCCCATTAAGCACACATCAAAGCCTTCCTGATAGTCAATCATGCCAATCATTTTTGCACCGGCTTTACGCTATTCGATCACAACTGTTTTTGCTTGAGGTTTTCGTAAGCGGCCTATTTTTATCACAAGTCACCATTCGCTTGAGGTTATCGTAAGTGACCCATTTTCATCACCATTCGCTTCAGAAATGGGTCGATTTTGTTGCGAAATTCGATCCATGAGGTTTTTTGCGTTAACTCATGTGGTACCTATGACTTTGGATGGTTCCAAACCATTTTTGTGCAGTGTTTAGCTATTGGGCAATTGAAACAGTTCAACATGGTTTCATCGACATTTTCAACAATTGGCCTTGCAGAGCGTGGTATATTTTTGACAACAAAATAACCGGAACGGAATCGACGACAGAAAAATTGCGCATTATTGGCTATTACAGTATCAAGACCATAAATACTATTCACATTTTCAGCTGTCAGGCTTGCGTTTTCGCCTTTACCCAAGAAAAACTCTAAAATGTGGCATATTTTCTCTTTGCTGGTAGCCATATTTTTCCAATGGAGCGATGAAATAGATTTCGATACTATGATTACTGTTTTTGCCAATAAGAATAGTTTTTATTTCTTTTTTTAAGCAGAACTTTGTCTGGTAATCACAGAACCGTCTCAGTTTAGTTCTTTTTTTTTAGTTCAAAGTCATATCTTTATTACGCCTAGCGTAGTCCGAACAAACTTATTCAACGCAGGATACAGATAACTAAAGTTTACTTGAAAAATATTGTATTTATTTTGAATACGCCTAGTATAATTTCAAATAAAATATTTTTATATAATACTGTCGCTGTTGTTTGCCAATTGGGGCAAAAGTTTCTAACAACAACACCCTGTATAGAGCAATAATCACAGAGCAGACTAGACAGCTGTTTCGTTTACCATTACAGCAACTAATCAGTAGTCTTGTGTGATTATCGCTGTGATCCACTAAGCTGTTTATAGCAATATATGAACTAAAACGGAAGTTAACACTCGCAAAAACCTATCTGAGTTCTACGTTACTCACTAGCACCAATGAAGCGATGAAATATGTTAGTGAATAGATAGTTTCTGATTCTTTTTTTAAGAAAACATTCACTAAATTATCAAAACTGTTTGTATGTTAGAGATGATCGATCTTAGTTAAAAAACAAATATTTGAAAAATCTACCCACTGTATCAAACATGCCCACGTAGTTACCCGTATGGCTCGAGAGGTCCTTCATACAAATTTTTTTCTATCTTCACTTTGTCTTTGCAATGATCCAAAATCAAAGACGCACTCATACAGTGTTCAGCACATTTTCCAGAAAACTTTACAAAAACAAATGCATGCAAAGCTAAAATAAAAAAACGCACAATCGATGATGTCGATGCTGAAGCTGATTGTTTAGTTACTTGGGTGTTGAGTAATTTTTAGGGCCGGTCGCATTATCAAATTTTTCATCCAACAAGTCATCAAAAAATTTGGCCAACAGAAATATGTATGGAATTTGACGAAAAATTTGACATGTGAACACTCATCAAATTTTTGGTCAAATCGTTTGACGAAAATCAAAATATTTTGATTTTTCGGTTGTTTGACCAACGATTTGATGAAAAATTTAACGTGTGAACACTCGTCAAATTTTCTAGTGCGATTTCATCACTTAAAAAAAGATTTCAACGCGAACACATCAATTCAAAATGCACGATGAAGAAGATTTTTGTAATGATTTTATTGAAATTTTTATTGAAATCGTGTCGACCCCTTCATCTTTCGATTTCTTTACGATTTCGCAACGAAATCGGATTCCGAAATAGGAAAGATTTCGAAATATTCTTAGCGAAATCGTAACAAACATTTTACAATCTTTCCGATTTCGGAATTCGATTAATTTCGATTTTTTTCGATTTTCTCGAAATTTTATTTAAAAAAATATTATTTTTTATAACGTTGTTTAAAACTGTCAAGTATTCTCTAAAATTTTCTTATAAAAAGTTTTTACCTCCGATCAACAAATCATCTGATTTTGGAGTTTAAAGTTGTGCTCAAATTACCTATGTAAAGCAAAAAAGGTCACATTGATATGTAAACAAAGGAAACAAGATTTACTATCCCTGTGATCTTTTTGTTGTCCGATCGACAGAATGAGAGTCAAATTAAGATACTTTAATTACCGTTATAAATAGTACATTTTGAAGTGAAGCTTTTTACGTCTCGTTCTGCGATTTGCTTGAGTGAAATCTGAAAAACTTTCGACAGATTTTTTCTTCGATATTTGATGGTTTCATTGTTGCTAGCGCTTATTACAAGAAAATTTAATACTTTAATATTAAACAATAAAAATATTTTTTGGTCCGCCGTGGGGGATTGAACCCGATCCACTGATTAAGGATTCAATACACTATCCACCAGGACACAAAGCCTTGTTATACAGGGTTATTAATTCAATGTTAAGTATAACAGAAGCTATGCTGCAGTAGATCGTCATCATCTATCAATAGATTGAGGATTATGTATTTGCTATACTACAACAACAATCAACAATTTGCTTCTACTTGCAACAAGATGGCACCAGCATCGGTGTGTTTGCGTTGTGAGTCCGTTTGTCGTGTTGTTGGTACAAGGAAAAATTAGCAATGCCCACATGTAGGTTGACATGTGTGTTTTTTAATTGTCAAAAAAATAGATGATATCAATAAATATGCAATTAACTAACGCATGCATGACATCGGCAAGGTATCTGAAATGTTTGTTAAATTTTGTTTCGTATGTGTTCTGTAATATATAATTTAATTCATTTTATGTTATTTTAAATTTTTGAATTTAAAAGTTAACATATCTATGAAACTGCGGAAAAGCTTTGGTTCTCTCGTGTGCCCAACGAAGTATCTGTGGTATTATTTTATTTTCAAGGTAAGACAAAATTCGAAATTTATAAAACTATGAATTTAAATAAATCAGATACAGAGCAATTGCAATGCAGACCTTGTAATACACAATCACGCTAAAGCATTTGCAAATGCCCGTCTGCAAGGTGTCCGTCGATTAGGATATCTTCTTTGGTACTCCAACTCCGGCATGGAAGAGTTTCCATTGCAGTATCCAGATACAAAAACCATGTCTGCGTATTTACGAATTGTCAAGATCATTTTGTAACATATCAATCTTTCATCCCGATAGAGATGATTTATTTCGTGTCTACTTTTAATACGTAGATTTAAATAATTTTCCATTTTTTTTTTAAATCAATAAATTAAGTTACTGTATTTTGAGTAAAGTAAAGTGCGGCATCTGCCGTCATTGATCTAACTGCCTACCCTTGCATGCAAGTACAAATTATTAAATTACAAAAACAATTAACAAAAAAAAAAAATATTGAATTTGCATCATAAGCAAGACCTACCAAGAAGTCATTGCAGAAAATAAGAGACAAATAACAAGAGGCACAACGACACAGAGACCCATAAACCTATGCACACAGATACATATACAACACACATGCACCACTTCATGTTATATTTTACTGCCTACACTCAGAAAAAGAAAACTAAATTTTAAAATCAAAAACCACCACTTTTGTTCCGAAAATTTTGAAAACAATAATACCCTGCAGGAAAATCAACTAATTTAAAAGTAGTTGATAAAGTAGTTTTTTGTCAACCACAGCTAGTTGAAATTCTGACTTTTTTCCATAGAACGAACTAACATATTTTGTATGGTGATGTCCGCTAAATAAGTCAATTGACTTTCGTCTGCATATATTTTCAACTACTTTTTAAATTAGTTATATTTAAATTATTTTTTTAATTACTTTAAAATAACCAATCGAAAACTATTACTGATGGCCTAAAATTAATAATATTTGATGAAATAACATGGTTAAATATATATAAACTTGTAATCTAATAAAAATTTGCAATTAAAACATTTCAAAATCAGAGTATTTGCCGCCTTAATATAATTCAAAGTAGTTTATCAAACTCTTGTTTTTAAGTAGTATTTCAATAACTTCAAATACGAGTATAATGCAATAAAAACTATTCAGAATTGAAGTGGATGCCGCCTTAATGTAATTCAAAGTAGTTCATATACTGGTTTATTTTAAATTAGTTTTTTAATTAGCTGTTTTTAAAAACAAGTTAGTTTGTTCCTATAGGGATATTTACATATGGCTTAAGAAACTATAATTTAAAAATCAAATTTTCTTAAAAACTATGTTTTTCGAGCAAGAGAGAGAAATTTTGCTTATTGATTATTTGCGCTCTTGTTGACAATAGTTATTTAGCCTACAGTATAGAACGATAACAACTGGTGCATAAGAAAATCGACAGAATAGCACGCAAGCGGCCCGGGCTCAATTTCCGCGGTGGTATCTTTCAAATTGAATGTAAATAATAATTATTACATTAAACTCTTTGTAACTTAATATTCACAAATATGTACAGTATGTCAAGTAATTGTTTACACTATGAAAAGAAAGCATAATTTTATCTTTATTCTTATAAGAAATAGCAAAACTTAATTTTGTTTTGTTATTTTTCTTATATTTTTAATTTAATTTGTGTGTTTACAACCAAATACAAACAAATTCAGTGCATAATAACAACAAAAACATAGAAAATATAACAAAAACAAAAATAACCCGATAATTTGACTGTCAAGTAATTGTTTACACTTACTGTTTTTTTCACGAATTTCGCCATGCGTATTTTATTTACCGTTATCGGATTCGATGTTCTTTTGTGCAACGTACAATTTTTCGTCGTATAATATCAATAATAGTGCTTTAGTCGTCGTTTGTTATTCTTATTGAACGGTTATTGTGTAGTTATCTTAAAATCCTGATGCCTGGTAAAAGAACATCGTTTGATGGTATGAAGTTGGTTTACTATAACCACTCCATAGGAAAAACTGTCAAAGAATTAGTAGACATGTTTTCCTTGACTAAAAAAACAATATATAATATTTCAAGCCGCGTGAAAAATGAAAATAGACTGGAGCTTAAGTCTTCCAATGGTCGACCATCCAAAATATCAAAACGAACAGAACGCCATTTAACAAGTATGGTAGCTGAAAATCCACAAATTTCGACGAGAGAACTTGCTAAGCACCTCAAAGAAGAGTTTGATGTTGTGGTTTCGCACGAAACTGTACGGCAGGTATTAAAGAGAAATAAATACTTATCAAGAGTGGCGCGAAAAAAACCATTGCTATCAAAGGCGAACATTCAAATACGATTGTCTTTTGCTGAGATGTACATGGACCAACCTGATAACTACTGGGATGATATCATATTTTGTGACGAAATGAAAATAATGCTGTATTGCAACCATGGGCCAAATAAAGTCTGGCGAAAACCGTTAAAGGCACTGGAAAAACAAAACATCATTCCAACTGTGAAATTTGGAAAACTATCGGTGATGGTATGCGGCTTTATTTCAAGTAAGGGAGTCGGTGATTTAGCTTTTGTTGAAAACACGATGGATGCACAGCAATATTTAAGTATTTTAGAATGTAATTTAATCAATAGTGCTAATAAATTTGGGCTAAGAGACGGCAATAAGCCTCTGTTCAAATTTTATCAGGATAACGATCCAAAACATAAGGCACATATGGTAAGGACGTGGCTCCTTTACAATTGTAAAAAAGTGTTTGATGCGCCAGCCCAAAGCTCAGATATTAACCCAATTGAAAATTTGTGGGCTTATTTAAAAAAAAAAGTGGCCAAAAGGCATCCAAAAAACCGTGAACAATTAAAATCTTATATATTAGAAGAATGGAATAACATTCCTGATACATACGACATGCAGAATTTAATTTATTCAATGAAAAGAAGATTAAAAGCTGTTAGAGATTCTAAAGGTGGACACACGAAATATTGAAAGTATTTTAGTATTAACATATTTCTACTTTTAATAAGAAAATTGATATAGTGTAAACAATTACTTGACAGTAAAATTTTTGGATTAGTTTTTTTTTGGTTACAGTTTCTTTGTTTTTGTTATTATTATGCACTGAATTTGTTTGTATTTGGTGGAAAACACATGAATTAAATAAAAAATGTCAAAATTTGCAAAAAAATTAAGTCTTGGCTACCTCTTCAAAGAATAAAGGAAAAATTATGATCTGTTTTTTTCATAGTGTAAACAATTACTTGACATACTGTATGTTAAATTTAAGGGAACACAATGCCACATGCTAAAATATATATTTTTGATATATTCAATTTATATGAACATATTTTAAATTTTAAAATACTCCTTTTTGTGTTAATAAAAAAAATAATTTTGTTTTTTTTTCGATATCACTTTGATATAAAAAAATTCTTTGGCGCTAAAACAAGTAAAACTTTCTTTAAATTTAGTAAATTTTGTTTTATTTTAGGTTTTCTTTTTTTAGTGTATGTGAAGCTTATGTCAGGAAATGTTAGGTTTTATTGGAAAATCAATGGCAACAAAAAGTTCAATCAACCGTATATAAGGTAGCGACAAATATATAAAACAGACTGTCAGATAGACAGATAGACTGATGGATAGACAGACAGGCTGATAGACATTCAGATAGGCACATCAATAGCTGTAAAGCTCGCCAACAAAACAACTGAGCTGATGCACAATTCTTGTTGCTGTTTATATTATTAGACATTCAACCTACTTAATTGGTAGATGTAGCAGAAGAAATGGAAGCTGAAATTTACCAAGAAAAAGAAGAAGAATTCGTACAACAACAACAAAAACTGACAGCTTAAACACGTTACCGTGTTAAGCAAAAGCAAAAGTAATGTTAATTAAAAGAGAGAAAAAAAAATCAACAATGACAACAGCAAGAAATGCTAAAGCAAGTAGGAAAAATTGAAAGCATGCAACACAAACAACAACAGCAACAATGACAGCAAACTTTAATAAAATAGAAGAATAAAAGCGGATAAGCTAGAATAAAATAAAAAATAATATGCATTGCATCATGTAAGACAAAAGTAAAATACCAAAATGTACCAAGAACTAAGGCTGAGGAGCAGAAGGAAAATGAAAATGAACAACAATATGTTGTTATTTGTGACGACATTGGGAAATTGTTACGAAAGTGAAAACGTGAAAAAGTAAATACAACTAATAATAATAATAATAATAAGCTGCTGGAATATAAAAAAAAAATACCACTTGCCAGTACTTAGTTACCGTAATGTTGGTGTTAACTACGGCAGCATAAAAAAAAATACATATAATGTACTAGAGTGTAGTAATAAAGAAGAATAAGAAGAAGACGAAGAAGAAGAAAAAAAACAGACAAGCTTACGAAAATTTTGTTTTTGGGCAACATATGTTGTTAACAACCAAATTAAATGCGATGAGATTATTAGTTGTAAGGGGATGAAATACTTCTTAAAGACCAATATAAAGCATACTCCTACAGTAATGAGTTGAAAAGAGTCTCAATCACTGAGGCAAGTATTTAGTCACAGCTAAATGAGCTTATAAAAGTAGGTACTCATTACTCATTAGATAATGAATTATGACATTAAACTTAACCCCATCTTTACCGATTTTTCAATAATTAAAATCAACACCATTAAATTTGCACGGAGCATGCAGAAATCTAAACTTACACGGTACGTGTAGAAAAACTATTTTTCTTACCAATTTTCTACACGAGACATGTAGCAATATGAAAGCTAAACGTATTTGTAGAAAAACCATTCAGTGGTGTTGGAACTTAAAGGTCACATGCATTGTTGAAATTCGTACCCCACTAGGTTGGGGATAACCTATACGAAATTTTAGATTTTCAGCACGAAATTTTAGAAACTCGTAAGCTTCATGCCCAGCTGTTGTTAAAAAAAGTACGGTGTTCACGTCTTGCACAATGAAATCGCAAAGCTACGCGTAACATTTATCTTTTCTGCACGACATTTAAAAAAAATCATAAACTACACGCCCGTCTTGAAAAGTTGCACGAAATATGAAGCTTTAAATTGTATAGAAATTTAGCTGTTTGACTGTATATGTGTATGTGTTCCTGAGAAGTTCTACTGTTCACATTATTCCAATTCAAAACTATAATTCACATATGGCTTTCCATCAATTTTTCGTTTAATATTCTGTTTTGACTTTCCATTCCGATCAAGACCAAACATGGATTGTATAAGGCGGACGACTTGGTTTATGGATGAATGTATAAATACTAATGATTTACTTTTTACAGGACATCGAAATTCATTCATTTTTTTGTACGGTAGAGATCTACAGCGTACGTGTAGAAAACCTAAATATAGATGTAGAAACCGTAAAGCTACATGCGCATCTAAAAAACCTGCATGCCGCGTCTAGATCAACACTTTCTAAACATACGTGCAGGAAAGCTACACAAACGTGATGTACAAAACGTGTAGAAAAGCCGCGTATACCTGTAGTTTTTCCTGATTTTATTTTCTCTGTGTATTAATTTTTAATTTCTAAGGAAAACTACTGCCAGTTGAAACATTAACCTTTGGCTTACTTCATGTAGGTACCCAAGATGTTAATGAGATCAGTCTCTGTACCCAACCTACCATGCAATTAGATAAAGAGTATTAAATTGTCCAAACTATCTATTAGAATTTATCTTATGTACCTAACCACATAGCTAATGATCCATAGATAGAACTGAGATAATTCCCTCAATTATGGTAGTTTTTAATTCAATTAAGATACAGTTTAAAACAGGTAATGAACTCAGAATTAAAAAGCAAAGTTTGATACAATTAAATAGGTATGAGTTTGGGCAAAGCCAAAGAGAAAAAGAAGCTTATGAAAATATTCCCAAGCTTCGTTCTCTCTGCACTCAGAAAAAAACATCAAAAAGTCAAAGAAAATTTACTAAATTTTAAAGAAAACTTTACTTGTCTTAACGCCAAAGAATTTTTCGTTTACATCAAATAATAGAGAAGCCCAATAGGGGAATTTGGGATATACTCAAACGCGGCAGATTAATATATGGGGGATTCCTCATGTTAAGTACCTCTATCAAATCTAAGCTTTCTATATAGTGTCGCGAGTGTAGCCGATCAGAAAAGTAAAAAAATCAATATTTGTGCATTTTAATAATCTGGCGATTTGAGCATGACGTAAGGGAGTGGAAAGGCCATAAAATTGCAAAAAAAAAAAAAAATTGTCAGTACATTCTCGAGCAAGGCCAAATTTTTTTATTTTAAAGGAAATAATTCAAAGAAAATGAAAAAAATATGATCTGCCGATTTCCACAAGCCGATATAACTAAAATCATCGATAAAGTTTAGCACATGTAGCTGCAGGGTAGTATCAAAGTTGATTTATAAGGTTGTCGCAGGGCTGAACGCACTCTCTTCTAAGTACCCATAATTGTCAAAACCAGCCAATTTTGCGAATGACTACGAAAGAAAAACTGATGATAAAAGAGAGCACTTGTAGATTTCTATGAGCTGTCAACTTCGATTTGACAATTTTGGGTACTCGCTCTCTCCCTTGCGACAACCTTATAAATCAACCTTGGATAGTATGTATTCTCCACTCCGCGCATTTCTCTTTTCCACTCTTTATCAATCTCCCACTCTCTCGCACCAGCTCCACACTCTCCACACTACAAACTATTTTTAACTTCACAGTGTGGATCAAGGTTCATTAATATAGGTTAAGTCACTTGAGAGAAGCTCGTTCGAACTGTCAGAATGAATTAAAAGGAAATCAAGAAAAAAAACCTGAATCTGTACAATTTTTAGCTAACAGCTACTTTGACAGTTCGAGCAAAAGCGGAAAAAGAGTGCTTTTCTCTCAAGTGACAACCTATATTAATGAACCTTGGCGTGGATGAAGATGAAGATTAAAAAGAAATGTGCTTATTGTAGATATACAGGGTGTCCCGTAATTGAGTGTGGGGTCTTACACATTCTTAGGAGCTACAGTGTCAATTAATATTTCACGACTTTGGTTTACGTTATTGTTTCTAGCAGAAAAACTAACTTACATAAAACTTATTTTCATAGCTCATTTTAAAGGCAATAAAATGGTGATAAAATGATTAATACTAAATAATAAAATATTTATTATATATTTAATATTTATAAATATATTATATTTATTAATATTATATATAATATTTATTTTTATGAATTGTTTAATGAAAATGTGCTTCGAAACACAGTTTCCTAGAAAATTAAAAAAAAAGCAACCAAAGGTTGCGAACATAGTGAGCGCTTGTTGCTGAGCAGAGTTGAAAAAAAAAACACATTGGAGCAATAAAGAAACAAGTCATGCATTTCTTTTGTTCCAATTTGTTTTTCGGCTCGGCTCAGCAATACGCGTTCACTATGTTCGCAGCCTTTCCATAAGAAATTAGCAAACTTTTTCTATTTTAATTTTTAAAAATGAAGCCAATTATTGCTAAAATTTAAGAAATTTGGATTTTTCCCAAATATAAGAGGAGTGATTTCGATTTAAGAAACTTTTTGAAAAATCGCACCGTGATTGAGACAACATTTGCTGATTTACGTTTAAGCAAAACAATTCCGTTTAAGCAAAACTGGTCTAATGTACAGTCTAATTTTTAGAAAAATGTAAGGTTTTCAGGCTTCCAAGGGCTGTAATCCGGAGAGCATCTTAGTACACTCAGAAAAAAACACCTATATTTTTGTGATATAAAATTTCTCTATTTTCGATAGTAGCAATTTTTTCTATTTCAATTAAAATTTTTTTCAATTAGAATAAATTTTCACATATTCGAAGAAACTTTTCTTCACTTATGGGAAATGAAAATATTCCATGTCTCTAATAATGATAAGCATTTTTCAAGCACTAAAAAATTTCCATTTTCAGAGAAAAATTTATAGAAAATGAAAAGGTTTCTTTATTGTTTATAAGCAATTCACTATGCAAAATATTTTCTTCAATAAAAACGAATCCTCTCTGAAAAATAAAAAAGTCTTCTTCTCTAAAAACGATATTTCTTATATTGAATTAAGTACGGAAAAAGAAGTCGAAAGCGTGACAGCGAGTGAATGATGTTGTACAAAGCCAGTTTTGCATATTCTACATATTATGACGATTTTTCCTTCAAAGGGATTTTTGTTGATGTTGTTTTTAGCCACTGATTCTTTGAATACATTTATAAAATTGTTTCTGACAAGAAATTCCTGAAATATTTATAAGGGGTCCTGAAAGGTAATGGAACAACAATTATTCTAGCTGTACCTCTTAACATATTTATACCCCAACGCGTAATGCGCAAGAGGTATATTAACTTTGTCATTCCGTTTGTAACGCCAAGAAGGAGGCGTGGCAGGTATAGAAAAATATATATATTTTTCATCAGCATCATCTCCTGAGTCGATTCCGTGTGTCCGTCTGTCGACACGATTACAGCCGCAATTTTAAAGCTATCGCGATGAAATTCAAAACATAAGTTTATTTTTAAAAAAGGAAGATCAAGTTTGAAAATGGGGCGTATCGGATGAAAACCACGCCTACCTCCCATACAAAGTGACTTTATATTAACAGTAAAATGTCTTTAAAATCCACAAAAATTTAAGAAATGCCTTGAAATTTGGCAGGTGAGTTTTCCTCTTAATTCTGTCTTATAGTCTTAATTCTGGCTATAAAATTTGGAAAAATCGGATGAAAACCACGCCTACCTCCCTTACAAAGTGGCTTTATTTTAAAAGTAAAATCTCCTAAAAAGCTGCTCAAATTAAATAAACGTCTTGAAATGTTACATATAGGCTTTGATATATAACATAGACCACTACTATAATATTTGGCAAAATCGAATGAAAACCCCGTGTACCTCCCATATAAATTGGCTTTATTTTAAACTTAAAATCTCTTAAAAATCCACAAAAATTAATGAAATGTCTTAAAATTTTGCACATTAGCTTTGACATGAAATGTGAACCATCTTTTTTTTTGAAGAAAGTGTTCTTTTTTTTGTAAGAAACTATAAAGAAAAGATTAAAGAAAAGATTTATTGAAATTATATAAATAATTCTCTGTTTTCCGGAAAAATTGACACAATCAAACGGTTGAAGAGAAGGTGTCTTTATTGATGAGAAAATATGTATCTCTTTCATGGATGCTTTTTATCATTTTAAGGGAATTTTAGGGATCACATTTAGAGAAAAGCATTCTCTGGAGCAAAGGCATTACCATTTTTCTCTAAATATAATGTTTTTTTTCTCATATTCCGAGAAACTTTTTTCTGAGTGTACGAGTAATAAATATAATAATTGGTTAGAACAGTGCTCACATATGCCAGGCTAGACTGATCGGGTCGAGCTCCCACCTGTGCCAGGCAAGACAGTCGAGGTCTTGCTCTGGATAATCAAAATCTATAATATCTATAGCGTGTAGATCTATATAACTAAGTATTAGAGCAGAGCTCACACATGCAAGGCTGGACAGACGTGGTCAAGCTCCGGCAAGATACATATATCTCTTGACTAATAATCTTTTAAATAAATTAAAAAGTACTCAACAGACTTCGTTGGTATTTCCTCTATCGATCGGAATTGGTATTTTTTCGACATGTCGAAATACTCCAACACTCAGTGTTGGACACTCATATTTTTTCGACATGTCGACTGGACTAATGCTAACAATTAATGTGTTTTTTTTTTTGTAAAGACACATAACAGTTAAGGTCCCAGATAAAAATCTATGATTTTCATCTTTCTATTGGAAGAAACATGTAAGCATTTTACATGGCATGTATAAACCTGCTCCTACATTTACCTCCCCTAAAAACTAAGCAGGTGTAAAGATACGTCGAATTCTGCAGCTTAACAAAAACGATTGCTATTGATTAACTTCAACTTGATGTCAAAAACCTTTTCATTATCGAACTTTTTTTTAACAACTTAATTAAAAACCTTGAAATCGCAAACAATCGAGAATAACGAGATTCTTCAAAGAGGACAACTTCTTTTCGGAGCTCATCTGGAGCTGGTTGCAATCCAGACAGCAGCAGCCGTCATTCAATTCGATTCAACAAACATTATCGAAAGCTTAAGATACGGAGCTGCTGAGAGTCAGCATTTTACCATTAATTGCTGAATAAAAAAAAAAAGAAAACAAGAACACGAAAAAAAAGAGTCAACCTTGATCTTTTGCATTCTTTGATGCTGATGTTCTGCAAAATTTATAAACAACGAAAAACCTTTCAAAGAAACAAGAAGTTGCTTGATCAACTTAAGCAGCTTCTTAAGCTAAGAAAAAGATAAAAACTTGTTGATAAAAAACAAGAAAAACATTGCGATTTGGTGAAACAGAGAAGTTCGCATAAAAAACCTGCACAAGGAAGTCATTTTGCATGGTTTTGGCAAAACGAGTGCCTTTAAGCAACACAAACAGTTAAAGAAGTCAACAAAATAAAATTTATTAAAAAAGTATCAGCAGCATTAGCGACAGCAACAACAACAACAATATAGCAGCATTACCAGCAACAGCAATAACAACACCATCAGCAGCAGCAGCAACATCATCACCAGCAGCAGCATCATCATCATCATCATCATCATTACTGCTATCGTCATCATCACCACAAAGCATGCCGTTCATAGTAATGCTACAACTCGTTGTTCGTCTAGTTTTCTGTTGTCATTTTTTAAAATCTTGTTTTACTGCCATAAATTCTTCAAGTTCTTTTAATTTTTGGCGTCATTAATTTTTGTGTGCTTTTGTCGTACAGTCGCAGCGGTTTGCGTTCCATTATTAATTCTTTTAAAATTTGCACATGTTTATCGTTAAAAAAAAAAATACTATCAACCTACGGCTTGTTTTTTTTTGGAGGTTGACTGGGTCGAACTCGACTTTCAAGCCTTACCCCTTCGTTTTTTATTTTCTTATCCATGCAGCCATTAAACGAAACCAGAATTAATGCAATCTCTTGGAAATAAACAGTTAATAAAGTAGAGGAAAAAGTAGAAGTAGACGCAGGTGCTGTTAGAGGGGCCAGCAGCAAGTTGATCAAGAAGTAGCCACAGTTGTGGTTGTTGATGCTGCTGAAGTGGTAACCATAAACAAACCGGACCAAAAACTGTCATCTTCAATAGTTGCACATTTGTCGATTTTGGCATGAACTGCAGATGAGCGAGTTTCAAGGTTGTCAACTTTTTAGGTAAATGATGTGTGTACAGTTGTTGGCAAAGATTTTCTACTTTGATACTTATACTCGTATTGAGAGTGAAATTGAAACCATTTAATTGAGAAATTAATAGGTTGCTTTATATGTTAGGTGGTGGCCGTAAGGTAGTGGGTAGAGTGTGTGGCTGATACGCCAGAGAAGCCAGGTTCGAGTCCCCCATCTGACACAGAAAGGCTTTTCAATTGAATTAATTTTTCTGTTCGACCGTCACCTCTGAACTGAACCTACCTCAGCATAAAGCTGGTAGGTTCAGTTCTCGATCATTGATGTTCAAACATTTCACAGCACACACAACACAATTGATCATAAGAAGCACGATCAAAGTTCTTTCAAAGGCTAAAATGGCAATTTCGTTTTTTTTTTTTGTATTTTTATTTTATTTGTTAGGTTCTGATGATATGCAACATTTCTCTCTCTCTTTAAAAGTTTTTTCTTTTCTTTTTTTTTCGAGAGTCGAGAGTATTGTAAAAATTTCAAGCAAAACTAAAATTGTAGCAAAACTAACAAAGATATAGCGTTTAAAGCGACCGGCATCTTACGAGCTACAAATAACCAGAGCGGGCGAACGAGCTGACGTACAAGTAAAGAGGGTAGAATCCAACGTAGGCAAGAGCAAAAAGATGCCTTAACCATTCTCAATGATAGTGTTTCACTGTACGGAGCTGAGATTGAAGATTCTAAGTATAAAAAAATTGTACCTACCTTCTTATTATTGAGTATAAAAATCTTTTAAGTATAAAAATCGATTCTATCGCAAAAGTCATTTTTGAAGTTCGTAAATATTCTAACTCAAAATATACGCGACCAATCCTTTTGAAATTGAAAACACTATTTCTACAGATGAATCAACAGGTAAACAGAGGGAGGTTTTTTACTATTTTTTTCCATTTTATAATAAATTGCAGTCAAATGCTGCCAAAAACAAAAAAAAAAAAAAATTCCTCTGACCACCTAGGGAAACATTTCGTCTTTTAAGCGCATTTCGGTTTTCTTGTTTCAGATGATCTGGCAACGAGTTATGGAGTTCACCGCATAACAACTTTTTTCGAGGCGTCTCCGGAGATTCGCTGTCACGGACTTATTTATTAATATTTTTAATTAATAATTTTTCTAAAGATACCTTGAGATATATGAATGATGAGTATATGAAATAAAAAAAACCAACATTATTCATAACTCAAAAAAAAAAACCAAAATTCTGAAATATGTCTTTTAAAATCTCACCCCCTTAACGAACCATTTTCAGTTTCCATAGTTTTAAAAAATGCCATAAAATAGTTTTATCAAATAATACGGTAAGCCTGATAACTTGAATGTATTAACATTTTTAAAGGATTATATTTGAATAAACCATTCTTTTTTTATTAGACCAGAAGTGAAATAGATTTTGTATTCTAAATTTCAAATTTTAACCTGATTTTTACTTACTATGCGCACAATGATCTTCCTAATTTATAATTTATCAAAAGTGAACTTTCTCTTTTAAAAAAATTTGGCCTGATTATAGGCATCTTGCGCAAATTAAAAGTAGCATTTAGAAAATTTTGTGCAAAAGACTTTTTTTTACGTTTGTGACACAAACGTTCCTAAATTTTACTTATTAAAGCATTGATAATTTTAATTGAAACTTTTTAATTAAAAACTTTAGTAAAATTAAAAAAAAAAAATTTACTACACTCGGAAGAAAGTAAAAAAAAATATTTGAATATTAAAAAATGTTATATGGAAATGGCACTAGAAAATATAAATAATTAATTTTATAAAATATTTTAAAAGTTTACTAAAAAACCGTTTGTTCATTTTGTTTTATTTTAAATAACACATACAATTTATTTTAATATAAAATTTTTTAATTTATATATTATATTCATAAATACATATCTTTACTAAAAATAAATTGTTTAATTTATAAATGTTTTTATGCATATATTATAAATAAATTTGTAACTATAATGTTAATGAAGTATTCTATGTTCCGTTAAAAATGTTTTTCAATTTTTTTATATTGTGTGCACATTTATTAATATTCTTATATATTTAAACGAAGTCCTATAGGAGACTTAATGCCCACTTATAAGATCAATATCAAATTTGGCTAGTGTTTTGTGATATATGTGATATATTCAAACGAATGCTTGATTTTGTCAATTTTTATGGTTTAATAAAATCATGAATACTTCGTTTCGTACAAGTATTGTCGTTTTATATAAATAATTTAATAAATAATAATTTGGGGTACCCCGTCCACTTATGCAGTAATAACCAAATTTTGAACATTGTTTTGTATTTATATTTGAGTAGTCAACAAGAAATATATTTTTTAATAAAATATAAACAATTTGTAACGTTAAGAATCTTTTTGAATTGCATGCTACAAATTTTGATGACGATAAAAAGGTAAATAATTGGAGCTTTGGCCAATACAACAAACGGCCCCGGCCCCCAAACGGTGTAACGGCACATTTACGGGGCTGGAAAATATGATAGAAAGATGTTTGGGAATTTATTTTGTGTAGAGACTAAAAGGTAGAGCTTTTAAATTATGGCATTTATTTCTACATATTTTTAGCCCATTTTTGTCCAGTGTTGCGTATACGCAACGGTATTCTTTTCTTAACCTGGAGGTCATACAGTGCTAGATTTTCATAAACTCCAAAAAGAATATAAAATTTTAAGAATTTATCTAATTCACATGTTTTCGCTCAAGGCTGAACACTTACGTTTACTTACATTTCCAAACTTGGGATATTTGGGAATTTTCCATTTTTTTTTAATCTTTAATTTTAAGCCTCTGAAAAATCCAAAAAAAAGATTAAGTAAAATATTATTCTTATACGATCGTCTTTCTTAGGCTTTATATTTAACTTTTGTGAATTTTTATGAAGTTTGACTGACATACGTGGCTCCAGCGGGTTGACGCAATGCTGGTCTTTGACGAAATACATTTTTGCATATTTTTTGTTGTTTTGTGGAAATTCTTGTAATCAATATTGGCGCAAAGTGCTCAAACTTGCTTCTAGAATATCGTTCAATATTATTTAATTTGAAAATTAAAAATCTCGAGGTGACAACTCGATTTTTAATTTTTTTTTTTCTAATTTTTTGATTTTTTTTTCTAAGTTAGAACAAATTAAATATTTTTGGAAAGTTTCATCATTCTAGCTCCACGGGAACATGGGTCAGTCCATAATGGGTTAATAGTAGGTACAAAAAAACTTTTTTGTTTTTGTACCCCCACGCGTATTGCGCTACGCTCAAAAACAGGCGTGGCAAGTATAGAAAAGTTTATAGTAAAAATTCTTGATCTGCATCACCATCTGATTTAATTAAGCTAAATCTGTCTGTCTGTGGCCAAGATTGCAGCCATATTTTTGGAGCTATCGTAATGAAATTTAATCATTTAATCGTAATGAATTTAATCGCATCCGCTTCGTCATTTTTCACTTTTTGATATCCGCATTCACATCCGCATCACATAATCACATAAATCCGCATTCATAAAAATTTTTACTATCGACACAAAAACAAAATTAAAAAAAAAACATTTTCATAACACGGTTAAATATCCTTCAACAAGTGTAGCAGTTTTAAAAAACAAAGATCAAAAGCAGTAAACGGAGCTCTTTTTTCAACTTTTTTCATAAAATTGTTGAT
Source organism: Coremacera marginata (assembly GCA_914767935.1). NCBI lineage: Eukaryota > Metazoa > Arthropoda > Insecta > Diptera > Sciomyzidae > Coremacera > Coremacera marginata. Next base: position 61,275,088 of record OU612045.1, on the reverse strand, counting down.
CAAATACAATAGAACAACTTAAAAATTTTTTGTAATTTCCGCAATAATAAAACTAATACTAAATATAACGTGGTCAGGCCCGTAGCCAGGATTAACCTCAGGGGGGGGTTCTTTTTTGATAAGACATCTATAAGTAGATACCAGTAATAACTAGAAGAAAGGATATGAAAATTTTTAAGCAAAAAAATCAGCTATGAAAAATGCAAACATTTTTTAATAAGTTCAGCTGGTGAAGCTGTATTCACAACTTTTATGGACATTCCATATAAACGGGAGAGAAAAAAAATTGAGTCTTTAGATTTGGTTTCTTTTTGGCTATCTTACGCTTTTGTTGATCCCCAGCTTGTGTACAACTATTTGAACCTGTGTGAACTCTAGTTCGAGTTATCGTTAAGGGCTAAAATATTACTGTTCTCGAAAATGATTTCGACAATTTAAATAAATTCAAAAGAAAATATTTGAAGATCTATAAAAATTTAACAGTTTCATTTTCTCATGATTCAATTCCAATAAAAATTACTATATATATTTTTTTCATTAAAATTTTTTGATTAGAGGAATCGACTCGGATAAAGTCACATTTAAATTTCAGACTATTTCTAAAACCGTAATTTGAATACTGGTTTTTGTACAGCACCAATATTTTATACCCAATTTATTATATAAGATATCACATGAAAATAAGTTCATGTTAATATTAAAATAATATCTCCTTTTTTGGATATTTAAGAATTTAATTGGTCGTGGATTTATATTTAAATTATTTGCAACTTAAAAACACTAAGACCAAAATTTTTTGAACTTTCAAATTGTTTTTTAATTTTTTAATATAATAAAAATAGTTTTAAAAATGCTGAAGCTTAAAAAACAGTAATTGTTCATTTTTTTATGAAAATTTGGCAACATTATTAAAAAATCATTAAATCACTATAGAATTGAACTGTATAAAATGTTTTACAAAAATTTTTTTATTGAGAACTTTTTTTCAAAAAAAAACATATTTAGATTTAAGGTGATTTTCCGAAACCTGTTATTTGGAAAGGCTTCGCACAGGTCTAAATTTTTGTGCCAAGTTGGAAATTTGAGATGTCAAATTTTTTAGTCTTTCGCTTTACGTGGAATACCCCATGATGTGTTAAATTTCGTGGTTCATATATTTTTTACACTTTTAAAAATTAAAAACAAACCCCCTTAAATGAATGCATTTCCAAAAGTTTTGGGTCTAATAAGCTTACCCAGCAAACCATAGTTGACGACATTGTCGAAATTCTAAAAAATTCATAACTATTTCGAACTGTCTTAAAGAAATCGTTACAATTTCGTTACGCAAATATTGGAACAGTTTCACTTTTTATACGAATTTATATAAAATTTCGTTATGCGACTGTTTGTAAAACATATTGAGATGCAAACAGAGTAAACTTTCCTTTCTTTCGAACTGGCTGAACGAAATCGTAACTTGTTCGTATCATTTTCGTTAAGACTCGTTACGAAATTGTTACGACATTTCGTTACGAACTCGTGTCGACCACTTCATAAGATATCCTTTACGATTTCGTAACGAACTCGTTTCGTTTCGTTTTCGTTTCGAACTCGGAAACTAATAAAAATGTAATTTTATTTTAATTGTTGTTACGTAGGTATATTTCTACAAATACATTTCATTTAATTTTAGAACAAAAGTCTTGTAAATTTTAAAAGTTTTTATATATTTGCTATGGTCACCCAACGCGCATTGATCTCAGAACCTTCGCATCGGCAGCCGCACACTCTACTTACCCGTCTATTCTGAAATTCCCTGGAATAAAGTTAAATTTTTGTTACAATTTTCTTTGAATTTCCTTAAGTAAAACTTTATGAAAGCCTCAACTGAAATAATTTTATACAAGTACTTAATTTGCAGGCCATAATTTAGGTGAAATTGTTACTTGTGAACATAATTTATTAAGAAAATTAATGAAGAAAGTAAAGGCAGATTTAAAATGGACAAAATATATTTTGTGGACATCTAGCTACATCTTTTTTTTAAAATTAGGAACTATTTTAGAATAAAATACTAAAATTAAAAAATTGTTGAAATGATTATTTACAAGCCAAGTATTATTTTTATATCGACTATTATTGCTAATTTATTAAAATATTCAGAAAAATATAGAAATATTCAAATAAATACTACTTTGAAAAGCATTGGATAAGAAATTTGAGTTAATATTTATTTAACGTCAAATATTACTAATTTTTTGGAATTTAGTAATTCGATATTAAAAATAAATAAATTTGAACAATGTCTAAAAGATGTTCAGTGGATTGAAAAACAGGAATACACAATGGATGAAATAATGCTCTGAGGCAAAATTAACTCATTACTTGAAGTTGTACAATGCTACTTTTTAAATAATGTGCTTTAAGTTTTCTATTTCCAAAGTTTGTCTACAAACTGACTGTTCCTTAATTCTGAATAATTCTCTGATCTCTGATGATGATCTCTGCAGTTAATAACTTTTTGCTCTAGCTTTGTTTATAATTAATGAATGTTGCAAACTTGGAAAGAAGCTGCTTTAGTATAGCAGCACCATCGCACAGCGATTATTTCAAGGTTAAACACACAAAAGACAAAGAAGAAGTTATGCTGCCTACACACAGAGCTACAGACAGCTTTTTCTTAAACTTCTTTTTTTTTCTGCGTCTTCTTCTGCTTCCTTTATTATCAAGTGTCTTGCAAGCATTCAGCTAAAAGTGGTCTCATCAATAAATGTCACTTCTTTGTTTTTGTTGTGTTGACCACTTTTAAGCGACATTTGAGCAAATAAAAAGAATCCAATATTAGGGTTTGCCTTAAAAGCTTAATATTGTTAAGTATGAATAAGGGAAAAAAACTTCATTAAAATATTTTAGCTAGATTTTGGCGCGTCTTATTTGTATGCTAATGTTGATTGTTCTGTAAAAAAATCAGATGCTTAAAGCTGCTTAAAACGATTCTTTAAATCAACAATAATTACAACTCGTCGCCTTGAAAAATATTAGATATGCGCAATGTTCATAAGAAAAGTTAACCGCAGTTTGCTTCCCATAAGCGGTCCATGAAGGCTTTCTATTAAGAAATAAAAAAAAAGAAAGAGAACTGTGCTATTCCCTTAGGACCCCCTTATTTAGTTGCCTTCCCTTTGAAAATACATTAAAAATTCTCACATCTTTCTAAATTAAACTAACAGGTGGCCACATAATTTTTAAAGAATAGGGTTGGACAAAAAACTGTTCAAAAAATTCGGCACTACGAACAAATCGGCCAGATTAACGAAGCGGAAACATTAAGAATTGCATTTTTACGCTATTATAAATGGAAAAAACTCGTAATCAAAACAAAACACACAAAAATTTGAATAAACAAACCGACTAAATTGCCAGATATATGCTTTGTGGTAGTAAAAATGACTCGCAGCCGGAGGCAGGCAAGGAAAAAAAAAAAAATTTATTCAATGAATTAGAAAATTGATAAAATACAGAGCAGAAACAACAACAAAAGATAACCAACCCAAATGAATAAATTTCCGGCAACAAAGCCAAAACAAAACAAAACAAAACTGAAAGCAAGAACAGCATTCGAAAAAATATAGGATCACGAAAATTGGTCAAAAGAAGAAAGCAACTGTTGGTGGTTGCCAATAGAAAAAGTCTTCAAATAAAAGATATGAATAAAAACAAAAGACATAACGATGTAAAAAAAAAATAAGCGTGGGGGGTAAAATGGTTTGCATGCGAATTAGGCAAATCAAAAAATTATAAAAGAAAAATCTACAATAAGCTAAATAATTTAAATCAAGCGTAAAAAAGCAGCATCACAGTAAAATAAAAGAAAAAAAAAAAAATTAATAATTGAAAAAAATTAGGCAAAATGAACAGTGCTCAAGACCAAAGAAATATCAAAAGGAAAAGAGTGCTAACAAGCAGCAAATCGCATTAGAAAAGCGTAGATCCAGTGTTAAATCAAGCAAAATATTAAGAATTTTTTATTAATAAAATTGAAAGGATGTATGAATGAACATTGTTCGAAAAAGTGCGAAATCTTTAGAAAGCGGAAAATAATGAAATTCGAGACATAGAAAAGATTGTAGGTCACATGTATGGATGAGCGAGGTGGAAGGTTGCTCTTAGCTGGTAGTTCTGAAGAACAAAACAAAGAATATACCAAGTAACAGATACGAGACACGAAAAACTAAAATTTTTTCAGATTATATAGACAGTTATATGAAGCAGAAATGTGTGAACTTTATCTTGTGTTTCAAAACTTCCCCATAACACCATGAAGATGATGAGATAATATTTTAATATACTAGGGGCCACGTAACGATCGGATGAATGAGATGACTGCAAAAAGTTACGGAATCAATTCTAGCTGAGCTCATCACTGTGAGCTTCCATTTTATATTTCAGAACAGGGGCTCTGATTGAACGAATAAAAATAATATAAAACGTATAAAGTACACGCTGAAAAATAATAGGCCTTCTTCAACATAATTTGCAGGATATATTTATAATATGTTTCGGCATGTTTCTTGGATTTGTTTTGAAATTTGTCTTAAAGAAAATATGTTCTCATATAAATATATTGTAATTATAAATAGACTGAGAACACTTTTAGTCTATTACTATTTGTTTGCTTGGAAATATAATTTAGTCAAGATTAACATTAAATATTTACGGACAAAAATATATATTAATTGGAGAATACATAATTTAATTGCAGTCAAGCAATTATTTTCAAAACGATAGTTAAGAACAACATAATATATTTACCGATGATTACACTATATTTACTTGGAAACGTATTTTAGCCAAAGAAATGCCAAAAGTTTTTCACTGTGATTACAAAATATTTGCTTAGAAGTAATTGTTGGTTTGAAGCAAACAAAATATGTTTGGGAAACAGTAAATTAGTTTTTCTCGGGTTTAATTATGTTGAGAAGTAACCATATTATGTTTATCCGACATTACAATAACCCAATTTGCCAGCGAAGCACCCGCTTTATCAGCAAAGTGGCTTCAAAACTCACCTATTTTTACTGCTGAATCGCCTTATTTTTCTTTTATTTTGTTTTTTATTTTATCAATTTGAAAACAAAAACAGTTTTAATTTAAACAAACATTTTCAGAAACACTTTTCTCAAGAGCTTAACTTTTCAACACGTTTGGCGCTGCTGCTTGAAACTTAAAATTTCAAAACAAAAGAAACATATATATGTATGTCTAAGCGAAACACATAAAAAAAGAAGTTCTGTTTGTTTTAAATTTGCAGAGTTCTGTTCTTTTTGAGTTAATAGTGATGCAAATATATTTTATTGGGTAGGAACACACAATTCTATTTTGCCACAAGCATATTAATGTAGACGTTAGTTTTTTGGCTAAGGCAATTATATTAATGCTGGACACAACTAATATCTTCTTATATCGAAAAATAATGCTATTGAAGGAAAGTTCTTAATCATTAGGTGGTTCCCTCTGAATATTTTGTTTTTGAAACCAAACATATATAAACATATTTTTTCTCTGCGTGTGCAAAGATTTTTAATTTTAAAGCATTATTTATATAAATTTTTGTTCATTTATTCAAGTTTTGAATGCTCATTTCTAAGTAGATGCACAAAGCCTACTAGAATGAAAACGGGAATTTAGTAACAGATATCCAGAGTATACTGACGTTTTGGAGGGAACACTTCCTAGCCTTCTGAATTGCGATGATGACAACAATCCCATCCATAGAGATGATATTCCGCAAGTTCCAATTATGGATGACAGCGTTAAAGTTCCTCCGTCTGTTTAAATGCATCCACGAGCTTCTTTGCAGAATATGTTCGGAGAAATGTATTCCAAACGGTTGGAATCTCAGTCGACTCTGCTTAATCCACAAGAAAGGCGATCTCATCATTTGTGCCAAAAACCGTGGAAAATCTTCCTAAATATTGCATATCAGGTCTTGTCGAGCGTATTATGTGAAAGACTGAAACCCTTCGTAAACCAACTGATTAGACCTTGTTAGTGTGGCATGAGATCTGGGAAATCTACCACCGATTTGATACTGCCGCTACGACAATTCTTGAAAAAGACAATATTGAGATAAATCTACACCATCTTTTTGTCGATTACAAAGCATACACCATCTTTAACAGTTCAAAAAGGAATCAAGCAGGTAAAATTGGGAGGGATCTCTTTCTCCATTTGATACCAAACTAGGCATCAGGCAGGGTGATTCCTTATCGTGCGACTTTTTCATTCTAATAATAAGATCATTCGAGCTGCTGATTTGAGGCAAAGCAGTATCATATTCTATAAGAGTGTTATGCTGCTAGTGATATTGATATTATTGGACATAAGAGTCAAGTCGCATGGGTCTTTCAGTGAACGCAGATGAGACGAAATACTGGTGTCAACAAACAAACAGACCTGGCATATTGGTATCCACTGTTGACAGTACCTCCTTCGAGGTTGTGGAGGACTTCTTCTAGCCGGGGTCAAGCATAAACTCCACCTACGATATCAGTAGTGAGATAAACAAAGAATAACTCTTGGTAATAGGTGTTACTTTGGGCTCAGTAGGCAATTGAGAAGCAGATCCCTCTCTGGACGAACATAACGCACGCTCTATAAGTGATGAGAAGCCTTTGGGAGCTTTCGAGAGAAAGATCCTTCAAAATCTTCGGACCAATCTGCGTCAATGGCGTGTACCGAATAGGATGGAACGATGAGCTGTATGAGTTCTAAGCCGACATCGACATAGTAATGCGCATAAAAATCGAGCGGCTTCGCTGGCTAGGTCATGTTAAGCGAATGGAAGGCGACCCAGCGGTGGTGAACGCAGAAGAGTGGGAAGGACCAAGTGAAGGACAACCTGAATCAGAATTTTTGAATCATATTCCTTAGCTTTTTCATTCATACTCGTATTTGCTGAAATCTCATTTCAGCTATTTTCAATTATGAAGTAATATTTAGCAGTCTTCAAAATCCAAGATCAAAAACAGAGGTACAACACTACCAAAATATTCCTTTCAGGCACAAATTTTTCCTTCCAATTATATAAATGTTGAATGCTGTTACTCAGGATTTTTTGTAGTGTTTTATTCAAATCTGGGTTCTAATTTTTTATGGTTTCAGGTTCTCCGTCAAAATGGAAATTTTGTGGTGTTAAGGTTCTCGAAAGGATAATCATCGGGGCTTACTCATACCCGATTATCTATAACATAGAAATATAATTTGTAAGGTAGAAAAACTACAATGACGGTACTGGTGGATATTCTCGTGATTACATAATTTTGCTGAACTTATCAAACTTGGGAAGCATTAACAAGGAGATCGGAAAAAAGATTAAACTCCCCATTTATAAACCCTAAGTACTCCTGAGTGATAAGTTTTGGTCCTTCATTAAATATTTTCAACATTTCAACATGTCAGCCATATTTTAGGGATAAATATTATTTATTATTTTTTTCTAGGTAATTTTTACTCATGAAATCAATTTATTCATTTTTTTAAAGTGTATTTTTATAGGTAAGATATTATTTTGGAACGAAATAGTTAAATATATCATATGGAACGAAGGATATAATGGAACGAATATATCGCCGCCTTTAGGACGGCAGCTCCTTTGAAGCTAAAACGTATTGAAAAAAATTGTGCCCAACTAAGAATGTACAAATTAATATTTAAACGCTGCAATGAATGCCTTAAATGAGCTGCATTCAAATATTTTTGAATTAATTAAAATATTTATCATTAACCTACAAATATTTGAATTGTGTGTTTGACTTTTGAAGATGAGTGCTACTGAAACTAGTTAACAAGTTGCTGCTATTTAATAAAATAAGCAATTTATTATTGTTGTTGTTGCTGTTATGTTTGTTTTCATAAAGGTGTTGATAATGATGCATTTGAAGTGAGCGTTAGAAATGCAAACAAGGAAATCAACTCGGAGTTAACAGATTATCGATAGTTAAACCATCTCAGCATGAATACTGATTTGCATTTCAGGAAGATTTTAAGAAAATTTCGACTACTAATAACTTTGGCTTAATTTATTTTGTAATTTATTTAAGCGCCAAGCTATTTAAAATTTAAAGAATATTTTTCCCTTACATACATAATTACATCTAAAAGTTGCAGATTATCAAACAAAGGAAAGTGTGAAAATGATTAGAATTGCTGGAATGACGCAACAGCTATCATCCGCTGTAGCTTGAGTCTGTTGCTGATGCCGAGCTGGTTGCTGATTATAAAAGCTTTTGCTAACATTGCCATTGCATGCGAGAAAAACAAGCAGCCGAAGAGAAAAGCAGAAGAAAACATTAGGAAAAAAAAAATTTAAATAAATTATAATGAAATAAAACAACAACAGAATAATTCCAACAAAGCAACAACAACAGCAACTTTGGTCGGCACAGCACGGCACGGCATGACAAGAAACGCAATGCAATGCAAAAGCAAAGCGTGCGAAGCACTTAAAATGCAGCAAACAGCGTCGTAACGAGGCAGGCTAGCAAGCAGGCAGGCCTCTGCTCAAGGTCAGTTAAGCTATCGCCAAGTTTGTTTTTCTTCTCGAACCGTCCAGACGCTGGCAGCAGCGTACAGAAAACTATTTCAGCAAAACTAATAAAATTTTTAGAAGAAAAAAAAAACAACTATTAGAAAAAAGCTGCTAAATAACAGCAAAGAAAATAAAGAAGATTGCAAGCGAACAAAAGCTGCATATCACTAACACAACCCGTACGCGATCGCACAGTCCACCCTCCTCCCAACAAACTAACCACATCCCCAAATACTATACATACAGAGCGCGTCCGCCTCTGGCTCATTAGTTTGCTCCAAAGATCGTCGCCGACGCCACCGCTTTGGATGCGACGCATTGCATTGGCAGCTTTTAGTGCTAGTTTAGCTCTTTTTTGTGCTTTTTTTTTGCTTACTTGTTTTTTGTTTTGTCTTTTTTTCGTAGCGACTCTCAAGATCAACTAAGCAAACAACTGAGCGCAACAAGTGCGCGCCAATGTTCTGGGTCGCAGCGGGTTGGTGCGGCTGGGCTCTATAAGCGGTCGGCCGTTTGCTTTGGGGTTGGCCTTTGTTGACTTCTTATGGACGTCTCTAGGTTCTTGCTTATACTTACTTAGATACGCGAATGTTAAATGAAAAACTTTTCGAGGCTAATGTTGGAGCGCGCTACAGATAAGCGTTAGGGTAAGTGAGATGAGGCGAACGGAAGGAGAGGGTCTGCAAAGCTAGCGTGCTTGCTGCATACAGCGGATGCCGTGAAGAAAGTCGGTTGAGTATTTTTGCAATTTTTTCGCGTAGTTTTGCGATTTTTTTTTCTTTAATTTTCAAAAAATGTAACCAAATGAAATTGGAATTCGTCAAATCATTATACTAGTTATAGTAAAGATAGCTGCGTAACTGAAAGCCGTGAGTCCGAGTGGTCAAAAACTGTAGAACAACATTGAACGCTAACACGAATTTTGACAGTTTCGACTCGGATAGAGAGATGATATTCTTTCTTTGTTCTATCATGAAAAAATATATGTTTGTTATTTTTTTTGTAATTTGCCACACCTTGAAATATTGGTAGTTTTGCTTGTATGATGATTTTTCCATTCAGACAAATTAACATGCAAAGACCAAAACATAAAAAAAAACAGTTTTAGATTAGTTTTTATAAAAAATTACTTATATTATGTTCTTTAATATTTATTTTATATTCTTTCAATCTAAAAATAATCTTATGATTAAAATAAAAAACTGAAATAAACTGAACTGAAACTGAAATACAGATGTCTGCCATTTTCGTAATTTTCAATTTTTTGTTGATACCATACGCATTAGCTCCAGCAACAACGAGGGCCGTTTGATAATTCAGTAAAAAATTAAACAAGGAACGGCAAAAAAAGTTTTATTTCTCAATATAGTCTCCTATCAGCTCGATACACTTCGTCCAAACTTCCTCCAATTTTTTGATCCCATCCGAAAAAAAAGTTTTCGGTAGGTCCTCAAAATAGTCCTCTGTTTCGGTGATGAACTCCTCTCTGGTGGGGAATCTTTTTCCGCAGCTCAGACTATTAGCCCCAATAGTCGCTTGGGGGCCAAAGCTGGAGAATATGCTGGATGAGAAGCAATTCGTACTTTAATTCATGGAATTTTGCCATTGAACCTGGGCATGTGTGAACGCGCGCATTGTTTTGATGGAAGAGCACTTTTTTCCTCGCCAAATGGGGACGTCTCTCTTTCAAAGCGTCGTTGAAACGGTCCAATTCGGCTGCATAATATTCGCGATTGACCGTTCTTTTCGGTGGAAGATAATCGATGTAGATTGTACCGCGTTTATTCAAAAATACTGTCGCCATAACCTTTCCGGTCGATATCACCGTCTGTTTCGTCCACGGTTACTAATCGACGAAAAAAATCCTTCTTATCTTTGTTCAACATCGCCAAACATGCCTTGGAATCAGTCACACGATCGCGTTTATGGTTGAAAGTTAGCAAACCCGGCACCCATCTTGCGGATAATTTTTTCATATTCAAAAGATTTTGCAAAATGTTCCACACCCGTTCGTCTGAGTTGCCTACAGCCTCAACAATCTCGCGCACTTTAACTCTGTGATAGGCCGAAATATCGAAATATCGTGCATTTAAGTGACCATTTCTGGTATGGTGACCATATTTGTGTCCAGAACGTTCGGCGTCACTTGTGTTTGTACGACCGCATCGGAATTGAGTAAACCACTTGTAAATCATTTCAATTGATAGTGCAGAGTCCCCATAGTAATCATCAAACCTTTCCTTGGCTTGGGTGATGTTTTTTTGCGCTTAAAATAATGCTTGATTAGCACACGAAATTCACTTTTTTCCATTTTCGCCAAAATTCACAGGATCGTCTGCTGTCAATGGCTTCTAAACACAAACTAAGCGTCGCTGCGTGCTGAAATTATGACAGTAGTCGATTAACAGATTTTACTTGACATAATAAGTGTTGCATTTAAAGTTACTACGCGGGAAATTAAAAAAATCACTGAATTATCAAATAATATAATTTATACAATTTTGTGGTTTTTTTATTATTGCTTACATGATCGTGCTGTGCAACGGAGTATTGACACTTCACATTACACTTTTATTCACCCAAACAAATATTTTCCTATAGTTTAAGAATCAATAAATAAATGCAAAAAACTCAAAGTTTTCATTTACATCCTTCTTTGAAAAAAGAAATCACGAACTTCACCGTGTTTTTCGAGCTCTAGATGAGAACCTGCTCTTAATCTTCGTCGTCAGATCGCCATTATTTCCCCCACTTTCCACACCCTTTGTCGCATCATGTTCAAAACAAAATAATGTTAATGTATTTCAGCTGCTATTAAATCTTTAAGTTAATTATCGTTTAAAAATATTTATCAATATTTATGTAATCCCAAAACACTCGGAAAACTAGTTTGAATTCAGAAATAAATCAAAACAGTACACTGAGAAGAACAACATATTTTAAAACTTATCAACAAATTTTTATATATAAATTTAACGCGTTTGCGTTTCTACAAAACAAAATTTAGAACAAACCAGATTGAAATTACCAGAGATATGATTTTTTACTTTTGGAAAAAACTAAGTTTTTTTTTTTCTTGTTCAATTAAAAAAATCGCAAAAAATCTAAATTAAAAAAAAAAAAATTAGTGCAATGTCATGGAAATATTTTCTAAAACTATACCTTATACAGATACAAAACGTTGAAAAATACAAACAAGAAATGAACTGAGAATAGTTCGGATAAATCCAAAAATCGGATGAAATGTTATAGCTGTTGAAACTTGGCATTTTTTTCAAAAATTTTTAAAGTATGCTCGAATAAAGCATATTCGCACAGAAAGAAATCATAATAAACTAAAAACCATAGATTTCCTATTTGGAATGTCTTCAATAATTCTTAAAAATATATCTGATTTTCTTTCGAAAAATTTTGAAATTGTGACACGGCCTCTGTGACGGCCATGGCGTAGTGGGTAGAGTGTGTGGCCCATACGCCAGAGAACCCTGTTTCAATTCCATCCTGACACAGAACGTTTTTCTGTTCGGCCGTAACCTCTCTGCAGACAATGGCAAACTTCAGAGAGTAAAAAACTGTCATGAAAAGCTTCTTGAGAACATAAGACGTTCGGAGTCAGCATACAACTTGTAGAAGCAGTTCTCGATCATTTGTGTTCAAACATTTCACAACACGCACAACACAATTGATCATAAGAAGCTCGGTCAAAGTCCTTTCAAGAGCTGAAATGGCCATTTCGTTTTTTTTTTTTGTAATTTTTTGCACAAAATAGCTCAAAACAATTTTTAGTTAATTTCTTGTTTGCATTTTTCAAAATTTGTTTTTTTGGATTTTTAAGTTTTTTCTTCGTAAGAATATTCCAACTCGAAATTTCCAAAAAGGCATACTTCTATCAAAAAATTTCGTAACGACAAAATTATTAAACGTAATTGCACAATTTTTTGTAAAAGTATTAGGCATTGTTATAGAAAATTTTGCAATGAAATTCCACAGAATTTTTTTTTGAATTCGGAATTTTGCTTTTTAATACAACAAAAAAATATATCAAAAATTTTATTCCAAAAGTAAAAAAAAAATCATAATTTTGGTAACTCAACTCCGATTGTCAGGTTTTTTGAAATTTTTTATGAAATTAAAAATGAAGTGCGTACCAGTTTTTTTTTAAAATTTGAGCTTATAAAAATGTTATTGGGATTTTTTTGGGAAAACAGCACTATTTTTCTATACAAATTAGATTTTCAATATACAGGCCGATTGAGGCATGTCTAAATATCAATATTTTCTGCTGAAAATTTCACAGTTTACCTCTATCATGTCAAGGAACAGAAAAGAACAGAAAGTGCGTAATTCAGAAAAGAGTTCTGAATTACATTGGTGCGGAGCGTTGCCATATGTTTTTTTGAAAATCCTGTAATTTTCAAAAATAAATCTTGTATTTTTAGGGAAAATACTGCTCTTATAAAAGGACTAAAAACAAATATTTTAAAATTTTTTTATTATAACATTTTTAATATTCCTTATCTTACCAGGTTTTGTTAAGTATTTGTCCATTTGTAATTTGCTAAAGACTAGCGAAAAGAAATTAACAAAAACGATGACAGCAACAATGACAGGAAAAGCGCTGCCACATGATCAAATTTTTGAAAGGATGTAAAAAGTAGTAGCAACTTTATTTGCTACTTTTATATAAGTACTAACATATAACTTATAAACATAAAATTTCTATTTTTTTTATTCAACGAAAATTAAAAAACTGGATTAAAAAAAAAACTGCCCAAATCCTGGGAGAAATATGATCCTGTCTACCTGCTCAAAATACTGCCCAAAACAGGATTAACAGCCCATATGGTAATGCTGTTGGTGCGTAAGATCAGAAAAAATAAATTGTTTCTCCATACAACTAAGGACCACTCTAATGGGCTGGCTTTAATGGGTTAAATAAAAATTAATGTATTGAAGTGTAATAAAACGCAAATTTAAGCTTCGATAGAACTCCAAAAGCGAAATTGAATTAATCCAGCAATCCAGCGAAGCTTGGATTGAATTAATCAAAGTTAAAGTGAGGCAAGTGATGTGTGTGAACATTTAGCAGCTGCCTCACAGCAAAATGAGTCGGTGAAGTGAGGCTAATGTAAGCAGACACTATACGAGTAATTCTGCCGTGCTTCAAACGAATATCGCTTTTTCCGGATTGCCAACTTTGGCGTAAGTAAAGAATTTTAGTTTTGATTTATATTATTATTGAAATATTTTGATATTATTCATTGTGTGGTAACACTTCTCATAATGGTACGAAATGACTGTCAACGCATTTTTATATAATTTTTTGAAGTGAAATGTGTCAAATTGATTTGAATTTATGACTATTTTTAAGCCCGTATGATACTTAATTTTTTTATGTCTAATTTAAAATCTGAAAACAAGTGGCGCGTGGGCAGGACCGACATATTTTGTAAGAAAAGGATAAACGTTGCTACGTTGAGTTTTTAAAAGCAGCTGTATTTAATAAATTAATATTAGCTACACACTTCACATCCACTTCAGCAGTTATTTTCCGTAAATATTTTTGCTTACACTAAAAATGTCAAATTATTTATCAACAGCAAAATATTTGACAGTAACTATTTCATCGAAACTTAACGACAAACTAATTGAGAGAAATGTCAAAAACAATGCAGTGAAAATGCAGTCCGTTCCACATTTTTTTCTCCATTTCGTAATATACGCGTACTAACTCACACCAATTGAATCTATGCATTCGTGCTATTTGAACTGCTCTATTTTCATTTTCAATGACAAAGAAATGAGCAATTTACTGAAGTACATGCTTTTATTGGCCGCATTCAGCGCAGTCAACAGTTGGCAGCAGCTGTGTAAAAATTCACTGAATGGTACAATTATGGGAGTGCTTTCTAAAACTGATCAAGTAGCAGACGCCATTTAATCGAGCGAAAAAAATCTATGCTACATGAACACAACTGTACACCTTAAAATATGAAGTAACAAGTTTATGTTTTTTTTTTTCAAAGAACGCCTTAAATAACAACACAACTGATCAATGCGAATGCATGCACACACCTGAAAGTTCTGAGTTCTGAGTGTTAAACTTTGACTCTAAACTTTGACAAATTTTCTGACGTTTAAAGAAAACCATCACTCACTAAGGTGCCGCTCCTATAATACTTCACAACAGTTGACTCTGGATGCGGCCATTTTTAATGTCCTTAATTTTAATTCGTTGTGAAATCGTCTTTTAATTGATTAATTTACATAACAGATTATAATTTTTTTTTTATTTAATTTTAAATTTAAATCTACTTATAAAAAGCTTATTTAAAATAAATTTTTCGAAAATCTGACTTCACCATCGCGATCATTGGAAAATTTTACGTATAAATTAAAAAAAAAAAAAAACGAAATGGCTATTTCAGCCCTTGAAAGGATTTTGACCGAGCTTCTTATAATCCATTGTGTTGTGTGAGTTGGGAAATGTTTGAACACAAATATTCGACAACTGGACCTAAATGTTCTACGCGTTCTGAAGAAGCTTTTCATGGCAGTTTTTACTCTCTGAGGTTTGACATTGTCTGCAGAGAGGTGACGGCCGAACAGAAAAATTAATTCAATTGAAAAAATTTTCTGTGTCAGATGGAGGATTCGAACCTGGGTTCTCTGGTGTGTGAGACACACTCAATCCCCTACGCCACGGCCGCCAAACATTAAGTTATACATAAATAAAAAATGAACAAGATATTATTTCGATTTTACGCCCAATAAAAGACCACAGCTGATGGACTTATCTGAAATCATATTTTTTTTCTCTGTTTTTGCTCTAAGCATTTTTAGTCGTACCCAATTTTCATAAAATACTTTCTTCTCCCTTCAATGGAATGCCACTTTTTTTAATCACCACTTTATACCACTTTTTTGGGCCATATTTAATGTTGGTATGTAAATATTGAAAAACTTTGACATTTATCAGCTGATTGACTTGAGTTGACGATTTTCTGAAACGTCAATTGAGTTCAAGTTTATATATGAAACACTTTGTTGAAACCGTGGTCGTGGCTAACAAGCACCGTCTGACAACACTATTCCTCGTTTGGTATTCTTCAATAAGCCTCGCTTGTTATATAGACACCCTGTTTAACATTTAGAACCTTATCATTTTTAGTGCTTTTAGTGCATAAAAATTTCGAGATTCATTGTTGTTGTTTTCTTGCTTGTTGCATTCATTGTTCCCAGTCTAATGGAACCAACCACAAAATATATGTGAGTAAAAACAAAGTTCTCCGACTTATTCAACCAACAAGAATGCAACAATTTCTAATATATAACGGAAAAAAAAAAAATTATCAAAAGCAGTACGAAATGTAAAGAAAAATTAAAGAAACTCAGAAAAAAAAAGAATTATATCACAAACTTAAAAACACTGAATAGTTGCACTTAAAACGACTCAAGCGCAAGAAGACACGTACAAAAAAAGCAGCTACAACAACAACCACAACAATAAAACAATTATTATAAAAATGGCAATTTTCATGTGCATATTGAATGTATGGTTGGCTGGACAGACAGACACATAAATTTCTGCGCAAAATGTATGAAAATGTAAAATATATTCAAATTTTCGAATTCGACTTCGAATTCAAATGCAAATATTATTCTTTACATACCAAGTTCCTTTATTTTTGTTGTGCTTTGTACTTAAAGTAGTCTCCGAAACAGGCAATAAAAGAATTTGCTTTGAGTTATTTTTAAATATTTATTTTTCATATTTATTCATGTATTTTGTTGTTGCAAAAGTACCCTTAGATATACATAGTTGTTGTTGTTATTGTAGCTGTTACATTTTTATATTCGATACTTAGCAATGGCCTCATTTATTAGAATTACCAAGCTGTGCATTTTGTGGTTAGGGATGCCATCCATGTACTTTTTTACTGATGATGCTTTACTTTTAACCTAGAGAATTTCCTAGAGGTCAAACGAGTTGTCAGAGTAATACATGTTTTTGTCATTTATGTTCAGTATACTTTCGCAATTTACCATGCAAAGATTTACAACGAAACAACGTTTACAAACCGTGGAAATTTTTTTCCAAAATTCGTTTTCTGTGCGGGAAACTTACAGAGCACTTCAGCACCATCTGAGCAGGTTATACGCAAAACTATGAATCGATTTATTCTTACTCTTATGTATAATATTCATCCAATACGAGCTCATACAGTGCGTACCGAAGAATCCATCGCCGATGTAGAGATGATTATGACCAAGTACCCAAACTTATTGATTTGACACCGTTCTCAACAACTCGGTCTCTGCCTGTCCACTACGTGGAAGGTTTTGAGGAAAGACCTTGGCCCGCACCCGTATAAAATCCGACTGATGTATTTTTACCGTGAAATCATCTTCAGCATTGAGGCTTAACAGGAACATAAATAAGTAAAATTGCCGTATTTGGAGTGAGAACAATTCTGAAGATACTCTTCAGGATCCTTACATCCAGAAAAAAGTTACTGTTTGGCGGGGTTGCATGCCGAAGGCATCATTGGCTTATACTTTTTCAAAATGAAGATGGAGCACACGTTACCGTCAATGTCGAGAGCTACATGCATATGATTAGCAACTTTTTGGTTTCCTACGTCAAAACCAAATGTCTAAGTGTCAACAAGCCATACAGCTCGTGACTTCATTGGAACGAACATTTTGGTGACTAAATCATATCAGGAAATAGGCATGACAATTTACCACATAGGCCACTTCCCAGTGAACCAAAATTGCCGTTTTCGAAGTCATTTATGAACCTTTTTGGGTAGAAACGTTCATTTTTGGAACACATAAATTAACACTATTTGTGTCATCCGTAGGATTAAAATGCCTCTCAAAAATTAACCTTGAAACGTAGAAACGTTAATTCGGAACGTCGGAAACATTTCCGAACTCATTTATGAACAAAAAATGGTTCATTTGCAAGGAAGTCATACCTACTGAAATGATACAAAAATGATTCATTTTCGACTTAAAATAAGCTTGTAATGAATTTCGCAATATATGTATAATTTTTCTTTATGGGAAAAGCTTTCACGAATTTAATCTTTTATAGCAAGCACTTTTAAGCGACAAAATAAAAAAGAAAAAATTAAAACAAAAAAATTCTAACCAAAATCGTTCGCAAAACTCTCACCTTACTCAAAACCTTCACTTATGGTTCAGTGGGCATTATACTGCTTTTGGGGATGGGGACGTGACGTTAAGAGACTTTTATATGCTAGTTAGGCTGGTCCTAGTTTTTCGATTTCAGACGAGGTGGCACGCCGGCCCCTTAAAGGTGTCCCTTTTAAAGGCGTTCCTTTTAAAGGCGTGCCGCATCGCCTATATATATAGGTATATAAAACATTTCGTCCTGACTGACTGACTCACTGACTAACTGATCGACGCCCAGACCAAACTACTGGCCCTAGAAACATGAAATTTGCTAAACATCTGCTGCTGATGGTGTAGACTCCCACTAAGAAAGGATTTTGGGAAATTTGCTCCTAAAGGATTAAAATTGGATTAATAGATTTAAAAAATAGAGTAGTCCATATCTCGGAGGAACGAATTGGTATTCTGTTTAATTTGTTTTAGTGCCAGTAAAAATGACTAAAAACTATTTATATGATTTTTAAAAATTGAACGGGTCTTAGGAACTAAAGGGTTAAAGTAAAATATTTAGGTTCAATTTGGAAGTATCATTATTCCTGTCATACTCTATATTAGGCTGGTCCTAATTTTTCGATTTGATGCGAGGTGGCACGCCGCCCCCTAAAACTTATTTTGATAAAAAGGAACTGGTTGGAAAATTTCAAAGCGATCGAATAAGTGAAAGGCGCGGCTTTCTTTTTCGAAAAAGTTGTAAATCTAGTTGTAAAAAATCAAAACCAAAAATTGAAGACTATTTAATCAGTTAACATAACAAAAAAAAAAAAAGACACAGCTTCGATAGTATCGTAACTTTAGACGTAGAATTTTTTGTATGATATATTTGGTGATGAATTTGTTGTTTTTGTAAATTTTTATGTTGGTTAAAAATAAATATAATTAAATATTATATTCAATAAATCCAAATAAATTTTTCGATTAAACGATTTTATACGATTTTATTACGCTTTTCTGTTTACAATAAGAACCAAGCCTTTTTTGAAACAGGGGAAATTATGCAATTTAAGGGTCTTCGAGAGTATTTCGAAGAAAAAAAGACACTGATTTAAAAAATTTTTTGAAGCTGTATTTCATATTAGAATAAATTTTTTCACATTATTAAAGTATAACTATAAAAGACTTATCCCTGACATTTTGGTCTACAAATATATTAGTCGATGATTAAGAAAAAAGTAATGCCACAAAAGACTTTAAAAATTTGCAGTGAGCAAGATATCTGCTGACTGGTTCATATGAAAAAAATTTTTTCGGTTTAGTAAAGAACCCTTGGACGTTTAATCGTTTGATTTATTTGTTGGATACATACTTTTTGATTTATAGCCTAAAACGACCTCAATTTTGTGAACAAAAAATTTAAATTTTTGTTTTACGCCCGCCATATTGTCAAAAATTATTATTTTTCAAAAATCAACGATGAAACGCCCCAGAACTTCTGAACAAACCGAAATAGTTATAGTTATTCTTTAAAAATGTAAAAAAAATTGGGTTAAAATAAAACAGAGCTTCGAAAAAAAAGTTTCAAAATGGTGTCTTTTTTTTCAAAAAACTCCCTTAGGTCTTTAACAAAAATAACTCTGTCAGAGACAATGATATTCAAAATAAAATTCACACTCGAAATAGCAGAGAGCTTTTGATCGGTACAAAATGGTTTGAATTTTGGTCCTACTGGCTATACTGCAAAAGAATGCCGCAACTCTAGATAAATGTAGGTCCAAATAAACGTTAACCATGGCTTTCCAGTTATGATAAAATCAGCAACTAAATACAATCTTTTAATTTTTTTAAAAAACTTAAAATTATTTTATTATCTTACCAATTTGACTAACTGAAATAATTCTTAAAATCACCATATTTACAAATTTTTATTTTCAAGACCAGATGAAGACCACGATTTTTTTTATACATTTTATTATTTTAATAAAAAAGTTGTTCCTTGTATGAAATTTCATCATTTTGCTTATATCTCCGAAGCGGTAAATTTTTATAAAAACTACCTTTAAGCCAACTTCATTTAGTTAACTGAGCACCATCGATTGGGATTCTTTAAAATTTAAAATTCTATAAAAAGAAATATGAAAAAAATGTGCATACAAATATGAATTTTTAAAATTGAAGTCATAAATGCCATTGTAAAACATCTATTTTCAAACACAACCCTTAGTAGTCTTTTAGAAGCAACTATATTCATCGAAAACCAACGTTTTAATTTTTCAAATTGTGAGCTTAGGAACAAAAATTTAACCATGGCAAGTTTTGCCGGACGGTATTATCAGCATCATATTATATATTACTAGCCTGTTAACCAGGTCTTGCCCGGCATTGGCAACTTTGCCATGGGCGTGCCACCTATCGAACCAAAATCTGCCTGAACCCATAAGACCCTGAGGGTGCGAAAGCGCACTACGAAAGGACATATTTTTAAAAAGACATTGCTTTGATTCAGTAAAAGATATCTGCCATCTTATTTTTGCATGGAGGAGCAGAGGGATGGAATTTTTTTAGACGCTTGACATGTTTTGTCATAAAATGTCGTCTACCTATCTTTTCCTTAAGTCAAAAATTGATTTTAATTATTTATTTTTAATTATTTTTAATTTCTAAATAAATATATACAAAACCAAAAAAAAAAAAAAAAAATAGGGATAAGGATCGATACTAGTAGTAGCTTTCTTTATTCTTTAAGAAATTTCCGTACCATACCATATATTGCCAGGCCAAGGGACACCGTGGTGTTTTTTCACACTTTTAGGCTTATGTAAGTTCCCAATTAGTATTATTTGTAACATTAATTTCTTATTTATTTCCCAGAATGTAAGATTGAGATAAAAATGCAAAAGAACACAATTTTTCCAGATGTAATTTATAACACATTGCGGCCTAAGGGTCCAAAAAGGCACCTTCGCTTGCCTAATAAAAAAAGGTGTTTTGTGAGTGGCAGTAAGTGACCGCACTATGATTGAATCAAGCACTCCACACAAAAAGTTTTCACGTCCTGCGCCCACGGGCTTGAGAGCCGGGCTTTATGGGTTAAACCGTCCCTCACTTACTGCCAAATATTCAGCTCAATCGGCCGATTAGTTTGAGTTATAAAGTTTTTTGTATAATATTTTAAGTCAATACCGAAAAAACGTCTTTGCACATGTACTCGTATTAACCCTTAGTTAATCAGACTTATAAATATATAAAATGCATTTTTGGCGTTTATGAGATACGTTTTCTGAATAAAGGCCCTCTTCGGCAATGAATTTGTTTTAAAAATGTTTTAAATTGGAAGTTAATTTTTAAATACACTTTTTAACCCTTTAGCGACCAGACATTAAATTTTTAGAATTTAAATTCTAGGCAATAATTTTGTAAGTTTACGGCAGTAAATAAAAATTCAATATATAGCGTATGTAAGGAATAATTATGCTTCCAAATTGAACCTAAAAATTTTGCTTTAACCCTTTAGTTCCTATGACCCGTTAAATTTTTAAGAATCATGTAAATGGTTTTAGTCATTTTTATTGGCACTAAAATAATTTAAGCAGAATACCTCGAGATATGGTCGACTCTATTTTTAAAACTTTTTATCTAATTTTAACCCTTTACGACCAAGTTTCCAAAAATCCTTTCTTAGTGGGGGTCTACGCCATCAGCAGCAGATGTCAACCAAATTTCATGTTTCTAGCGCCAGTAGTTTGGTCTGGGCATCGATCCGTTAGTCAGTCAGTCAGGACAAAATGTTATATATACCTATATATAGGGGATGCGGCACGCCTTCCCCTTATTCGATCAGTCTTAATCTTTGCAATTAGTTTTTATTATTAAAAGGAACTCTTTTAGAGGGTGGCGTGAACAGTATAACACAAAAAAATTTGCCCATACAACCTAGGGCCACCCTAATGCTGATAAGCCCACTACGACTGACCCTTTGGAATACAACATTCGGCGCGTTATTGACGAGATAAGGCTGGCAATGGCTGGTGATGCAAAATTGAACCGACTGGATGGTCTTCATATTCAAACACTTAATGCCATAAAAGTTGCGAACTAATAAGGCCGAAATATTGCGTACAGATAATATGTGCATTCTTGTAACTCTCCGTAACGATATCATAATTTGAAAAATTTGACTATACCTAAAAACAATCAAGCATTACCGAATTTTTTAAAAAACAATGTTAAATAAAAATAAATTGCAACTGCAAAATAAAGCTTTTAGGTATATTTTTAATTTTTTGGTCACTGTGAATAGGCAAAAAAAAAATCCAGGAATAAGAAGTTTTTGCAAATTCGAACTACTCGAATAGTCAAAACCATTTTTATTGAATTTTATAATAATAAGTAAATAAAACAAAATATTGAAGTAGTTTAAATTCGCAGATTATTACGGTGTTTTTTTATCATTGAAGGTGACATGAGTAAATGATTCAATTTTATTCTCCCGCACTGTACATTGAAAATATCTGGAGAAAACTGAGTGCAAAATTAAATTAAACAAAAAATTTTAAAATTTCAGTTTTATGTCTTTGTCTCAAAAACTAGAGAAGATACAGAAGTAATTGTTACCAACTGCATTTAAAAGCTTCTTAATTTAGCTTTAAAGCAGTGATGACCAAACGTACACAGCTTAAAACGCTTGCATGTATGTGTAACGTTAAAAGCTTATTACTGAAATAAATTGAACGTTAAATCATTTCAAAAGCTTCTGAAAGCTTTATGAACAAAAACTCATAATTGATCTACAAGACTGAAATATAAGTAATTTATTATTTTATTTAATATTTATGATACTCGTAATATTTAAAAATTTCATTAACATTTTCTTCAACTACAGCCTATTACAGAACAAATTTACCTGAAAAACAAATTATATGTACATAAAATCGGACTATTATTAACTTGAAAATTACGACAATAATGATTGATGTAAACTAATAAAAAGAACTATGCATTGCTTCTTCGTATTGAAATGTCTTTATTTTTTGTGTATATCAAGTGGACAAAGCGACATTTCTAATTGATTGGAGTCTGCCTGCAGACTGACAGCTTTTTAACAGCGCAAGCATTTATTTACTTATACATTACTTGTACAGCTCTTCGCTCGCGAGCCAGACATAGTCGACACTGCTTTAAAATAAGTTTGCAAACATCGCAATTTTTGATGCGAAGCATTTTACGCCTTGTTCTGTGATTTGCTTGGAGTGGAATCAGAAAAATTTTTGACTGATTTTTTCTTAGAATTTTATGGTTTCTTATTGCTTGCGTTTATTACAACAAGAAAATTAAATATTTCTATATTAATAAATATTTAAAATATTTTTTTTGCCCCGTTGGAATTTGAACTCGGACCCAATTGATCACGAGTTCTATACGCTATCCACCAGGTCACCAAGCTTTGTTAGAAATGACTGTTGATTCAATCTTAAGTATAACAGAAGCAATGCTGCAGTAGATCGTTACAATCTATCAATAGATAGAGGATTATGTATTGGCTTATGCCAATAAGCTGTCACCGGCATCGGTGTGCTTTGTTTTTTCTTGATGTGAACGCGCAAAAGAAAACACGGATGTTGGTGACATCTTGTAGCAATTAGAAGCAAATTTGTTGTAAAAATGAAAACAAAATTCCCTTAGGTAGTATGCTGTTGAAGGACAAAATTTGTTCAGTGCAGCCATGTGTGGAGAGTTAAAATGGAGAGTCGCTGGCATTCTATGTCCGTATATGTAATTGGCGTGGAAATATGACATTCAACAATAAAAAAATAAGCAGTAAGTACGTTTTGTGTATGTCGCTTCTCTCGTGTGTCCAGCGACGCACCTGTGTTTTTTTGAAAGAAAATAATTTTATAGATGAAATAACTTTAAAAAATTTAAAAACTAGAAACAACCCAAATCTCAAAAACTAGACGTGATGCGAAGAAAAGTGGGTACAACGTTGAAATTATAGAAAAATTCTTGTTTAAAAAGTGCTGAAAATTTCTAAAGGAGCAATAAAAGGTTATATTTCGCAAGCTTGTGTAATTAATTCTATGAGCTCTACTTATCCAACAAAACCAACTCGTATTAATTTTCATACCAGATACCTAATTACACACGCGATTAGCCAAAAAACAGCCGTTTTAATGCTTTTTAATGTCTCCGGCTAAAAGTTTCTGAGTAAAGATTTTCAAAATCATTGGCAACGAATTATAAGGAAATCCCCTCGAAAAATGTTACATTTGTTGTTGTTGTTGCTGCTATCTTTCGCGAGTTGCTGTTATTGAGTTCTTAATTTTTATGCCAGCCATGAAATTGAAATTTAATTCAAATTTTTTACAACAACAAGAATTGGCATAGCGAGGGAGAAGCGGTGGTTTGACTGAAATAGCAGTATTTAATGACAACATTTATCGCACGCAGCCATCGGAAGTAAAACTGCTTAAAATCATCATAATCGTTAGCAATAACAACAAGATTATCATCATTATTAACATCATGATTGTTAACTACAACAACATCATCTGTTTTTTTTTGCCATCGCAGAAATTAACATTTTTATGATCAACCCGTTTAATTCGTTCAAGTTGTGAAGTCTTCCTCTTTGGGCCAAGTATTTTTTTTGCTTAGTTTCGCTATCGCTTTGTTTTCTTTTTGTTTGTTTTTTTTTCGAATTTATTACTAGTTTTGTTTCAGTTTCGATTTCATTGAAATCGAAGCAACTGACCAAAAATCATTGCGATGTCGTCACAAAACGTTTTGTGGCTTCATATTGTTGTTGTTGTAGGTGTTGTATTAGTTTAAGCTGCTTGCGTATTAGCTATATTTTATGATATTGTCGTTGTTGTTGCTATTGTGGCTGATAGCCACTATTAAGCCTTAGAGGCACGTCCACGCTTTATGCTTAACCATGTTTATTTTTATTGCTGCTGCTGTTGTTGTTGTACGTTACCGTCGCTCTAACTCTTTTCGTTTAGGCCAACAAGCAACAGCTAGTAGGCAATTATGTAGGCAGCAACAACAATAATAACAATAACAACAACAACAACAGCAACTAACAGCCATGGTGGACACTTAATGCCTGAAACTGGTTGTAGGTGAAGGTCAGACTGTGACTTAAATGTTAATTAAATTTAATTAATTTGTTTAGAATAAGATGGCCAAAACAAACAACAGAGCCAGAAATTAGAACTTGTGATGTAGGTGAGTGAAATGCGTAAAAGGGGATTAATTTAAAAACAAAATCTTTTTTTTCTCTCTCTATGTAAACAATAAAACATCATCATTATTAATCAACAGATATTAGACAAAAAACTGTTGCGTTTTTCTTCGTGTAGCACGCTATAGTTGCTGTCGTCGTTTTTTTTTTTTGCTGTAAATTGTTTGCTTTGCGCCGTGTTTTTTTTTTTTTTTGTTATATTCATTATTATTATTATTGTTTTTGCTAGCTTCAAACATCAAACATTTAAACCATATAATTAGGCTATTAAATTTGTTGTTGCTTATTCACTTTCGGATGTGAATTCGTTCATTACATTGCCTGCGGTTTTTTGTTTTTTTTTTTTTTTTGTAACTCTCAAGACTGTTTTATGCTGTTTAGATTTAATTTAGCACTTAAGTACTTAAACTTCTGTCTGTTGTGTGAGTCTGTGTTTTTGTTGTTTGTTATTTTTAGTTACGTCATGTTATGTCATCTAATTGGTAACACATTCGTTTTTGCAGCAATTTTTCTCTGGTCAATTTTTCCGCACTTCTTTTGGGCTCATTTTTCGCTCTAATGATTGGAAATATTTTTTGTGTTTTTGAAAACATGCGATGCATTTCGGTTTATGTCAAGTTATCTGATTCTGATTCTCACCAAATAAGTCAAAAACAATTCTTTCAATTCTAACTCAATTTATTAACCTAATCAAGAGCGAAACAAGACTCTGTTCTAATCCGATACTCAGTGTTTGTGAGTCATGACAGCACAATTTAATTACTTACGCAGAAATTTGACTGCCAACTTACAATCGTACGCATATTATTTGTCATATTTGGTTAAACTCAGAAGAAACTGGATATGTTCTTAATCCATGTCATAGCTTAAGTCTTTATTTTGTTAAAAAACATCTTCTTTGTATTCCTTATACGTATAGTAACAAAATAATAAACGTTTAAATTGGACTGTCACGTTACATGATTTTGGAAGTGAGTTTGGAGGTTAATAAGAATTGTCGTTAAGATCTGCTCTTCTACAGAAGGAATCAAATTTTTTTTTACGCTTACTTAGCTAATGGATCAAAGAAAATATAGTTGATATTAGTTGGATGGGAGCTCTAGTTACAACATCTTAAGATACAATTTTTATTTGGTGTGCGGTAGTAATAAAACAGACAATGGCATCATGACGGCAGTTGTAAAAATTTTTTAATTTTGTATTCCACCATGTTTTCTTCTTTACAAAGCAATTTCGCAGTGCTTTTAACATTTTATTCTTACGATCATGGATATTTGGCTTTTTTTCAGGCCTCACGATATTGTTTTCATTATTCTGAGCCTTGCTGAGTCGCTCCAATGTAGAAAAAAATTATTGTGCAATCAGTAAACAAAGACTTTACATACCTTTTTTTGTTCAGCGGTATATTAAGTAGGTATTTTGAAATAGGTGATATATCCAGACGTTTTTTTTTTATGTATAAATAAACATTATTAGCATTAAGAGCAAATATAATATTTTAAATTTTTTCATTGCAAATTTTTTCATATTTCTGTACCGATTTCAACATTCTCTGCTTAAGAAGTTAAAGTTATTTTACGAAAAAGAAAAGATCTCCAGGTGTCACTGGCCAATTTAAATGATTTTTGAATATGTGATAGAGGTCAACAATCTTAGGTCGTATTCAAAGTCAGCGAAAATTTCATTTTTTCGCCAAAAAATTTTTGCATTTGCCATGAAAACAAATACATTCTGCCAAAAAGTACCCGCAATAAAACACAGTATATTTATTATACATTCAAACTTATTGTAGTGCCTTTAAAGTATCAGGTTGGCAACTGATTAGAAAATAAAAGACAATTTTTTCATAGAACGAAATAACTTTATTCTGTAATGTACTGCCCATTTTGAGCAATGACCTTTTGCCATCTTTCAGGCAGCATCATAATTCCACGTTCATAACTTCTGGTTTTTATCAGCAAAAAACTGAACCAGGTACGATTTGACATCATCATTATTATTGAAATTTTTACCATTCAAGGAGTTTTGCAAGGATTGAAGTAAAAAGTAATCAGATGGTGCAAGGTCAGGACTATATGGTGGATGTGGCAAAACATCCCAACCAAGCTCCAATAATTTTTGCCGAGTGACCAAAGATGTGTGTGGCCTTACATTGTCATAGGGGAATACAACACCTTTTCGTTTTGTCAATTCGGGCCGCTTTTCTTCAACTGCATTGTTCAATTTTGTTAATTGTTCAATGTAGACATCTGAATTGATCGTTCGGTTGGGTGGTAAAAGTTCAAAGTAGACAATTCCTTTCTAATCCCACCACCTGGTGGGGTTCACCTGGCTTGCTCCACGATCTTTTCCGATTGACATTGTTGTAAACAACCCATTTTTAATCACCAGTTATCAATCGTTTTAAAAATGGATCATTTTCATTATGTTTCTTTAACAAATCGCAGATGTTAATACGTTGTGTTAAATGATTTTCCATCAGTTCATTAGGAACCCATATATCGAGTTTTCGTACATAACAAAGTTGTTTTAAATAATTTTCAATGCATGTATGTGACACATGAAGCTTCTCTGCAATCTCACGTGTTGTACTGTGACGATCTGAATCGATTATTGCTTTGATTTGGTCGTCATCAACTTCAACTGGACGACCAGAGCGTTTTTCATCTTTGAGTGAAAAATCACCAGAACGAAATTTGGCAAACTAATTTTGACACTGCCGTTCTTTTAAAGCTTCGTCACCATAAACAGCACATAACTTTTTGTGAGCTTGCGATGCGTTTTTTCCTTTCCGGAAATAAAAAAGCAAAATCTCACGAAAATGTTCGTTTTGATTTTCCATTTTTCAACATACGCCAAACAAAAATTACACAACCGATCCAAAAATTTTTTTTAATAATTGACAGTTGAAGTACCAACTATCAAATAACAAAATGTGTTTGACATTTCGGTTACGTCAGCAAACCTAAAAATTCAACTAAAGCCATCTATGAGTGAAATCCGCAATTACTTAGTTGCCAACCCAATATAATATTAATCTGATTTAAAATAACAAAATAAAATAATATTAATAATTTTATAAAATTATAATATTAATACATAAATAATATATTATAAATAAAACTTCTTGTACAATGAAATTATTCATGCATTAATTTGTAAATTTATTCGACCTCTTTTTCATAAGTTTTTGTGTTATGTTTATAACTCTAATAATTTTTCAATAATTAATTAAAATGAAGCTCGAAAATATAACTCTTAATTAATAATTGAAAAATCATTAGAGTTATAAACATAACACAAAAATAATTCATGCATTTTTTCATATTTACATATTTTCATATATATATCTTTTTTGTTTGTACTTCTTTTTTTTACTTCTATACTTATTCTATGTCCTATCCTACTTCTTTTTAACTTCTTTTTAAAGTCTGTAGTGTACTTCATTTTGCTCTGAAAATGTTGGTCACATTAGTGATAACCCACAGTGATATGGTTCCATATATTTGTTCGAAAAGAATAGAAAAAAGTTGTTGGAATATGATTGTAGTTGTTGAATTTCTTTTCTAAAAGTATAATGGCGTTGTTTCCAAAAATTTGTTTTTTTAACATAAATACTACCTTTTGTGAATTTTGTATATCGAAAAAGAAAAATAATGATAACAGTAAAAAAAAAATCGTAACTGGCACAACAAAAAAGTTAATGAATTTCTGAAATCACCACCTAAAGAAATAAAATACCTCAAGAATTTAGCATAATTTTCAATTAACATAATCACTCAATAAAAGAAAAAAATCGGGTTTTTAACCAATCGAGACCGGTACAAAAAAACCGATATCAATTTTGGAACCAGCGCACCATTATACATTTTGTTATCAAGTTTCATCAAATTTCCACAATTAATTAAATTCCGACGTGTACATGAAAAAGGTACACGTGTATTTTTATTTTTTCCTCCCTTTTCGAAAAGGTATGTTTAGATCATAGAACAGAATGTTTGTAACGCAGTGTAGTTTTGCAAACAAATTTTCCGAAATCGAGATCTCACAGCGAATTTTCTTTAATGTTTTTTATAGATTGAAAAGCGGTTGCTCGAAGTGGTAATTTGAGTGTTGGAAATAAAAAAGGCAGTTATAGCCATATCAGGTGAATACGTTGGTTGTTCGATGATATTTGTAGAGTTTTTGACCATAAATTCGATCACGATGATTGTCTTGTGACTAGTCTTTCGGATCTAATCGAGCAGCGAGACGTTTCAAGCCCAAACAATCGTGTTCAATGGTATGAATTGATTCGTGAGACACATAATGTTTGGCGGCTATTATTCTCAAAATTTCAATGACAATTTTCCTTTACAAGCAGTTACATTAGCAAGTCAAAATTTGAGACAAATTCTGTTTTCGATATTTTTATTGATTGTTAAAATAGCAAAACACGATTGAGAGGAATTGACAAAATCGAGCACAGCAAGCAAAATAAATGGCAGATGGCACATTAAAAACCCTTTCAGGGAGATTTTTAAATGATCACTCCCCGATACTTTTTCGACAGAATGTAGAAATATGGCATCAAACGAAAGGATTTAACCTTCCGTTAGGCGCAGCTGATCTAGTTGATACACGAGACGATTTTTATGTTGTACTTGTTGTTACTTAATCATTCTTCGGTATTTATATAAGTTTGTAAGATGTTTTCAATATATTTTGAAATGAATATTGTTCTATTTAATTTAAAAAATAAAATACTGATTTTTAAAAAATAAAAATTAAATACTGATTTTTTTTTTAACATAATTGTATCTTTATTTATGTATATCAATTTGATACACCATGCCTAGTCTCGTTCAAAAAATACTGTACCTAACGGAAGGTTAAAAGCCACACATGAATGCATTCAATTTCTAGAGATATGTTTCATTGTTATTTTGTCGTTGAATTTTTTTAATATCATTTAGTTGACATTATGAGTTGCCTATATGCATAATTGTTTAATTTTCATTTATGTTTGTTTTAGGAAAATTAAAAATTTCCTTTTTGTTTTATTTTTAAATTTTTTGCTTTTTGTATACATTTTATTTAACGAAAAAACTCACTTAATTTCTTAAAAATAAAATGTTTTTTATAAATAAAATCCACATTATGGGCACAAAAAATGTTTTTTTTTACCTTTCCGTAAGTGTAGATATTTGATCCTAAAAGATAATATTTATAGTGCTCCTATACAAACTGTGTGCTTTTCATTTGTTTGCCAGAAAGAATGAGAAAAAACATCAGAAATTTTAAGATTTACTTTCATTGCAAATATATCCGCCGTTTTTTTATTAATTTATTTCACTCAATTTTCTTTTGTTAAAAGTTCAATAAATCTACTTAATAATAATTTCTTCTATAAAACCGTTCTTATATCCTTTTTCGTTTAATATAAAAATAATAATTCATAAATTTAAATAACATTATATACATAAAAATAAAAATTCACATACATTTTTTTATAAAAACTTGCCATGGGCATTTTTTGGTACGAAGAATCTATTTTTAGTATTTATTTTTCCTAATAGTTTTTTTTACAGGCATTCTTTCTCACCTCCCTGAATCTTATTCACAGAGAATTTTGAAAAAATAAATATAGTGGACTTTTTTCAATCACCCTAATATACATCTTTGATCTGCATCACCACCTGAGTCGATTTAGTCATGTTTAACTATCTGTCCGTCTATTCGTCTGTGATCATAATTACAGCCGTGTTTTTAAGTTTTTCTTATGACATTTTAAAGCTTATATCTAAAAAAGAAAGACAAGTTAATCTGGAAAATAGAGACAAGTTCGAAGTTGAGCTCAAAGGTCCTTACATACAAATTGACATAATTTTACCGAAAATTTTCTCCAAAATCCACAAATATTAATTAAATGTCTTGAAATTTTTCACAAAAGTTTTGGTTTCTAATATAAAGCCCAACTATGAAATCTGGCAAAATCTAATGAAAACGACTTTCCATACAAAGTGACGTCATCGAAATGGTAAAATCTCTTAAAATTCCACAAAAGTATATTCGTTGTCTTGAATTTTAGTGTATAGGCTCTCATTTTTAATATAAAATTAGTCTATGAAGTTCGCCAAAATCGAATGAAAACCAAGCCTAGCTCCCATAAAAAGCGATAAGGAGCGCCAATGAAAACATGAAAACGGTAAATCATTTAAAAATCAACACACATTATTAGTGGTATTCAATTAACGCCGTATTTGTGGTGTAAATAGCGTATGTGCCGTAAGTTCATACAACTTACCACACATACGCAGTTTACATCACAAATACGTCGTTCATTGAATACCACTATTGCAATTCCTTTAAATTTTGAACGTATTCTTTGATTATTAATATGCACTCTAAATTTTTGTTTGTACAAAATAGGAAAAAAGTGACGTCTTCCCTTACAAAGTGATGTCACTAAAATAGGAAAACCTTTTCACAAAAACAATTAATGTACTGACTTGATACTTTATACATAAGCTGTGATTAAATTAAATTATACTTGACCAAAATATTATATTTCTGATTACAGAAAAATATGCTAAAGACTGCAAAAGTCTTCGAATACACATTTAACTAAGGTCGTAAGGGTAGTTTAACTTCGACCCGGTCAAAGATAATTTCTTACTAGTTTATGAGTACTAGATAATTCCTTACTACCAAATAATGAAGTATACAACATTGGCATGTGGAATAATCATTCCACAGAAGATCAGATTGGATCGATTTGCCCAGAACGCCAAAAGCAGCTGACTCCATAAGATCTATTCCGTTAATATTGAGGAGAGCTAAGGTGCAATTTATTCGCTAGGTCAAACAACACTGGGTCTTCCTTGCATAAAAATCTACTCTATTAGAAAAACTCCAATTCCTTTCCAGAATTTCGGTACACTTATGCTACTATCCGAGGATTCTTGTCGGTACTGGGTACATGGGAAAAAAATTTTCTGAATTGTACCATTGAAAGCGGTACTAGTTATTTTCTTAGGTATCTACTTTAGTTTCAAATCCACACGGTTTTATTTTTCAGCACAAAGAACATCATAAAATATAGACTAGCAAAAGAAGGACATGAGCGACAAAGGAACTGAGTCAGCTTAATTCGAACATTTTGTATGAAATCTTAGAAACTTATAATTTAAGTAGCAACTTATTTAATATGTACACAAAGTAAAAAAAATCATAAAACCAAAGAAATGCACTTTGCCACAAAGACTTTTATTGGTAAGATTGTGCCCAAAGACAAAACATCGTTACGGCAAAGACACAAACATTTTTAGATTTTCAAGAACAATATGCTTTGAATCAAAAACTTAAATTCTTGTGGCAATGACGTATGTCTTTAAAAAAGCATTGGAAAAGTCGTAAAAGTAAATGTACTTTGGCACAAAGACTTTTATTCGTTACGGCAAAGACTCAGAATGTTAGACCCTTGATTTTAAGTACATGGCTTCATGAAATTAATGGCTTCTCTTGTCTTTTCTTTGCTGCTTGCGTTTATTATAACAAGAACACAAAATTAAATTAAATTAAATATCAAATTAAATATCTTACCTTCGCCTGCCGTGGGGATTTGAACCCACACCCACCGATACCACCGATTGAGAAGTCACTACACTATGCATCGAGCCAAACTCCTTTGTTACGCAGAGTGATTGATTCAATATTGATTACAACTGAAGCTATGGTGCAACAAAAGACAATAATCTTTTAATAGATTTTTGTATATTTTTATATAAACAGAATACTGTGGCATACTGCATCTGTTAATACAGCATCTGTTAACATAGCTGCAGTTATGTCAGCAAACAGTAGCAAGACTGTTTGGATCAGTGGGTAGAGCGATGGACTGGCACCAAAAATTCCAAGTTCAATTCCGCACGACGGGAGAAGAAATTTTTTTTTTTTCTTTTCTTTTTGTTGATGAAATGTAATAAAATTTACTGATGTGAACATTAACGTGTGTTTTTTTACAAATACAATTCAATATTAGCACTCGCACACGATTTTCTTATTCTTCGTATACAAATATGATTTTGAAGAAAACATTCTCTAGAGTAACAGACTTTGTCTTTGAAATAATGAAGCTTACTCTCAAAAAAACAAAGAAAAGTTGTTGATTTTACATAATTTTTTCAATTCCTTGTTAACAAAGAACTAAATCGTTATAGTAAATATTTTATCTTCACGGCAAAGATTGTTTCATTGATTTAGTTTCACAGAACTTCAGCCTTTTCAATCAGCCGTTTCAATGATGCAGATATTTTGTTTTGTTGATTTGATAATGAGGTACAGATATTTTGGTAACAGTTTTAGTTGATTTTAAGTCGTTCTTAATTTTCTCGGTGTGCTTGGCTAAATAAAACACAGCTTAGGTAGATATTGCCTAAGTGTTTAGAAAACAAAAATCAAGGTAAAATTACCTAAAATAGGCAAATAGGCAAATTTGTTTTTTGTATGAACATTTTAAATAAAAATTGTAAACTCGCCTCTGAAAAAACAACATAGTTCTTTCATAGAAATTTTTTTAATGATGAATTGTTAAAGAATCTTAATTTGAAAAAAGATTGCTAGATTTTGTGCATGATATAAAAGATTCTTAGATAATTTTACATAAGTTTCTGTTTGTGTGTAGACATCAGAAAAATCTAAGGCAATTTCTTTAAATAGAAGACATCATTTTCAGAATCGCTGCATATGAGTGTGTGTGCTGCTGATAATGCATTGACTGGCTGCAATCGCGGAACTAAAATCTTTATTCATGGCAGCTTTTAATTAAAATCCACTCACGTTTGTGGTAGAATTAATTGTTGGAAAAACTCCGACAACGCCATTTGCATGCCTGAGAGAAGAAGAATAAGAAGAGGCAGTTGTTGCAGCTGCCTGAGTCTTTTTGTTGACTGAGGCAACTATTTCAATTTAGTTTTTAGTTTTTAGTTTTTTTGTCTCTTTTATGCAAAACTTTAAATGAAGAAAGTTAAGTTGCGCCAATGGCGACAGTGACGACGTCGAAAATCAAACAATTCAATAGAAGTACAACTTTGGGGCAGTTAGTGGCTTAGCTAGTCAAGGCTAGACAATGGCGTTCATCCAGCTAAAGAGAGCTCACAGCAGCAACAGCTGCAACTCGAATAAAATTAATTCATATGCATAAATGTTGAACGTGCCACACCTTATTCTCAAAAAAAAAAAAAAAATTAATGATTTTTTTATTAATTGTTAAATTAAACGTTGATGAGTACAGACGAATGATTTCATTGTTGTTGGCTTATGACTATTTATGCACTCATTGCACATGCAATGCAGCAATCGAAGCTGCTACTGGGGGCTGCTAAAAGTCCTAATTTGTCAGCCACCCAGCAGCGCTCTATCTAAACGGATTCGTCTTCTCGCTCCGCTCCAAAGCCTCCGCCATCGGCCTTATCTTTAACAGCCACCTTGCATCGCTTCTATAGAGCCTTAAAACTATAAAAATGTCAGCCACGCGTGCGCAAAATAGCTGCATCTGACAGCCAGCGTGTGCGAAAGCTGTGTGCATAACTGCGTATTACTATTTATGTCTACAAGTGTGCGTATTTGTGCAACAGCATTGCCAGTAATAATTTTCTTCACGCTCTTACGTTGAGCATGCATAGCGCGTGTCACGAATTTTGTAGAGACTACCAGACGAACTGGGCAGCACAAAAGAAATGCAATGATTGCTACTGTAGTCAAGTTTATTCTGAGTTAAATTGTTCTTATTTAATTTATTGACTTGACTTGACTTGGATTGGCTAACTATCATCTTCAATGCGCGTGCGCGTATTGCATCCAAAGCATGTAAGATTCATCAGCAATTTATACCCAAAGCTGTCCAGACCATTTATGTCGCTTCTTCTTCTGCTGTTTCTTTGAATGTGACTCCTTAACAGGCTGAGTCCAAGCACTGTGCGCTGCATTCTTAATTAGGTCTGCAACGTTTAATCAAATCTGTCAAAATATGCAGATTTTAATTAAGTTAATTTTTTATTAATTTTTTCCTTTTTATTTCATATATGCTGATCTATCTTGTCGTTTGTGCTGTAGGTACAGTCTGTTGTTGGCACTCAATTTGTCTTTTTTGCTGAAGCCACGCCTTAAACTGGCAATATTTTATTTTGGAGCACCACAAAAGAGTGCCGTACTGCTTATTAATTAGAATGCGATACGGTATCATTGTATAAATTAGATGGCAGGGGGTGCTGTCGGCGTTGAGCGGCACTGTTAAGTCTGCGAGTTATGGTAATCGCTGCGCTGCATAAATTGTGCTACTTTTGCATGATGATTTAAGGCATCATCCAACCAGCTAACCATCAAAGCGAGTGAGTGAGTGACTGTATTTTTGAACGCTGCAAATGGCGCCAATAAATGTTTAACATGACACTCCAAGTGGTTATGATAGATGAATGACGACAATAAATTCTGAACTTCTTTGAAGTGCTTTTTGTGCTACTGAAATAAATTCGAAATGCGATGCATCATAATTTTAGATAGTGCAATAAACTATTAAAAAAAACAAATGTTTAAAGAAATCTGATGAATACCACAATTTGAAAAACAATTGTTTAACCTCACCTTAATATTTTTGAAAACTATAAAATTCGAAAATATTTGCGCATCTCACACACTCTTTGAAATATCAGTATCAGTATCAGTATCAGTATCAGTATCAGTATCAGTATCAGTATCAGTATCAGTATCAGTATCAGTATCAGTATCAGTATCAGTATCAGTATCAGTATCAGTATCAGTATCAGTATCAGTATCAGTATCAG
Organism: Coremacera marginata; assembly: GCA_914767935.1. Lineage (NCBI taxonomy): Eukaryota > Metazoa > Arthropoda > Insecta > Diptera > Sciomyzidae > Coremacera > Coremacera marginata. Next base: position 61,239,315 of record OU612045.1, on the reverse strand, counting down.
TATCAGTATCAGTATCAGTATCAGTATCAGTATCAGTATCAGTATCAGTATCAGTATCAGTATCAGTATCAGTATCAGTATCAGTATCAGTATCAGTATCAGTATCAGTATCAGTATCAGTATCAGTATCAGTATCAGTATCAGTATCAGTATCAGTATCAGTATCAGTATCAGTATCAGTATCAGTATCAGTATCAGTATCAGTATCAGTATCAGTATCAGTATCAGTATCAGTATCAGTATCAGTATCAGTATCAGTATCAGTATCAGTATCAGTATCAGTATCAGTATCAGTATCAGTATCAGTATCAGTATCAGTATCAGTATCAGTATCAGTATCAGTATCAGTATCAGTATCAGTATCAGTATCAGTATCAGTATCAGTATCAGTATCAGTATCAGTATCAGTATCAGTATCAGTATCAGTATCAGTATCAGTATCAGTATCAGTATCAGTATCAGTATCAGTATCAGTATCAGTATCAGTATCAGTATCAGTATCAGTATCAGTATCAGTATCAGTATCAGTATCAGTATCAGTATCAGTATCAGTATCAGTATCAGTATCAGTATCAGTATCAGTATCAGTATCAGTATCAGTATCAGTATCAGTATCAGTATCAGTATCAGTATCAGTATCAGTATCAGTATCAGTATCAGTATCAGTATCAGTATCAGTATCAGTATCAGTATCAGTATCAGTATCAGTATCAGTATCAGTATCAGTATCAGTATCAGTATCAGTATCAGTATCAGTATCAGTATCAGTATCAGTATCAGTATCAGTATCAGTATCAGTATCAGTATCAGTATCAGTATCAGTATCAGTATCAGTATCAGTATCAGTATCAGTATCAGTATCAGTATCAGTATCAGTATCAGTATCAGTATCAGTATCAGTATCAGTATCAGTATCAGTATCAGTATCAGTATCAGTATCAGTATCAGTATCAGTATCAGTATCAGTATCAGTATCAGTATCAGTATCAGTATCAGTATCAGTATCAGTATCAGTATCAGTATCAGTATCAGTATCAGTATCAGTATCAGTATCAGTATCAGTATCAGTATCAGTATCAGTATCAGTATCAGTATCAGTATCAGTATCAGTATCAGTATCAGTATCAGTATCAGTATCAGTATCAGTATCAGTATCAGTATCAGTATCAGTATCAGTATCAGTATCAGTATCAGTATCAGTATCAGTATCAGTATCAGTATCAGTATCAGTATCAGTATCAGTATCAGTATCAGTATCAGTATCAGTATCAGTATCAGTATCAGTATCAGTATCAGTATCAGTATCAGTATCAGTATTAGTATCAGTATCAGTATCAGTATCAGTATCAGTATCAGTATCAGTATCAGTATCAGTATCAGTATCAGTATCAGTATCAGTATCAGTATCAGTATCAGTATCAGTATCAGTATCAGTATCAGTTTCAGTATCAGTATCAGTATCAGTATCAGTATCAGTATCAGTTTCAGTATCAGTATCAGTATCAGTATCAGTATCAGTATCAGTATCAGTATCAGTATCAGTATCAGTATCAGTATCAGTATCAGTATCAGTATCAGTATCAGTATCAGTATCAGTATCAGTATCTTATCTAATATATAAATAATATATAAATTTTGATGTTTTTGCATTGTCATTTGCCATTTGACCATGGATATATGCTAATAAAAGTAAAATACTATTTTTAAACGTAATTTAATAACAAAATTTTTAATTTGGATTTTTCAGGTGTAGCATATTGATGAAATTAACTCAAAAAATTCAGCCAACTAAATTCAACATATATATAGTTTTTATTTTTTTTACACTACTGAACTCTTCTTAAAAACGTGAACTTTTGAAACGATACCTTTTCTCCCATTGTAGAAAATTCTTCAGACGCCAATGAGTAATAATATTAGTAATATTATTTGTATCAGAGACTTTTATATTTATTTTTACCTGTATCTTTTGAGTTGTTTACGGCTCAATTTTGAAAATCTTCCATCAAAATCAAATAAATAATTCCCCACAACGAGTGCATAATTTGAAAATCTTTTAGAATATTAGTACTTCGATGGTATGATAAGAGAGCCGGTACTCCAGCAACAAAAATTAATAATAATAATAAGTGAGCAAATAACTAAAAAAAGCTAAAGTGCGCAAATAATTCGTGTTCGTCGTGTTAAAATCATAATTTATTTGGCCATGAAAAGGCAGCACTACCAAAAAAGTACATTGTAGAGCTGACACACAAACACATTTAACTTTTACTCAAACTCATGGATACGCACGCACTAACTGATTACAACAACAAAGTTAAGCGGCGCATTGAAGCTTCAACATTTTAAATTGGTGTTATTTTTTATAAAAGTGTGTGTTTTTTCGCTGTGATTTTTCTGATTTATAGTAGCCACTACGTTTGGTGCGGGTATTCAAATATTTTGTCGGCTTCGTCATCATCATCATCATCATTATGCTGTAAATGGAAGTGAGTTGTCAGCGGGTAAGTTAGTAAATCGCTCATTTACACGGAGCTCCAGTGGTAAAGCAGTCAAGCGCTTGATTTGCTTTTTCTACGTTTGTTGCAATGCATTCGATTTAATATTTAAATGTTTGCTTTCTGAGCAAATTCATTCGAAATAATTTCATTAACAATGCTCAAGCTATAGTCGACAAGTTCGATTCACATTCGAATCGCATTCAACTTGAATGCTTTTTTCAATATCAATATCAATATCAAGCTCACACAAATTAAAATAGTTTAATCCAATGAAGAATTTTTTGGCATTCAAAAAGTGTACTTTTCATTAAAAATAATATTATTTATGTTGGCGTTAAAACAAATATTTTTTTTTTTTACCTAAAATCAAAAATTCTCAACTTTGTGTGAGAGGGGATTTTTTATTAATATCTTGAATGGTTTTAATAAATGGAGGTATAAAATAAAAACAATCACTTTCCTTTTGACTAAAGTAAAAAAACCATCTTTATTCTAGTTTGTTATTTCTACAAGAGTGAAAATTATTTTCAGACTTTCTTTAAATGCTCTTTCCAAATATTTTCTTTAATTTTAGCATATTTTGTTTTTCTACAAAATGACAAGCATTAAAAGTTTTTGTGTTAAGTTACTAATATGTTTTGAAAAAATAAGTTTGTAGTGCTACATCATATTGATATCATCGATAAATGATTTGTTACTCTGCTTTCTATTGACTATGTGGAAATGATGGAATTAGAAGCTACGTTTCTAGTTAATTATCTGTGCTTGAGATGTTGAAATTTTGAAGAAGGTAGAAATTATTGTGAAATTATTTACAATGCGCAGAAGTTTAAAAACTAAATCGAAAAAATTGTGTTTTTAAAGTAATTATATATGTTTTTAAAACATTTAAATTTAAAATTATGTCTATTATGTTCATATCGCACCCTGATTAAAAAATATATCGAAATTTGCAAATCTCTATTTTAGGAACTATAATTTTGATTCAAAAACGCCTGAAGTTGTTTATCCACAACAAAATAAGGTGACAAAACAATTATTCAAAAAATGTTTTAATTAAGATAAGCACTTAATTACGGCAAGGTTTTTTTATATAAAAAAGCCAAGATTATACAGGACCCCTTTTGTAGTTAAGGCGCGATTAAAAAAAATCTAAGAAAAGTACAATTTAGTCGATCACACGAAGGACACATCTAAAGAAAATTACACCTTCTTAAAATCTATTCAATGATATTTTTCACTTGCCAATTCGTTATTAAAAAAAGATTATAATAAGTTTTGAATCCTTTTCCTTTTTGATTTTAAGTTCAAAAATCTATTCTGCTCTTATAATAACACTGGCCAGAAAAACTATCACATGTTCGCTTTTTTTGAAATTTTCAACAGTATTTAAACAAACATTTTTCAATGATTTTAACTTTACACACACGCAGAGAAAAAATATGTTTATATATGTTTGGTTTCAAAAACAAAATATTCAGAGGGAACCACCTAATGATTAAGAACTTTCCTGCAATAGCATTATTTTTCGATATAAGAGGATATTAGTTGTGTCCAACATACTTTTAGGCCTTAGGTTAAAAAACAAACGTCTACATTAATATGCTTGTGACAAAATAAAATTGTGTGCTTCTACCCAATAAAAATATATTTGCATCACTGTTAAATTCAAAAAGAACAGAACTCTGCAAATTTAAAACAAACAGAGCTACATTCTTTTATGTGTTTCGTCTAGACATACATATATCTGTTTCTTTTGCACTTGCACGAAAAATAGCGGAAACCTTGTTGCTTTATGCGCTTGCTTTTAACAGTTGCCAAGTCTTGGCGTCATTTTAAGTTTCAAGCAGCTGCGCCAAACGTGTTGAGAAGCTTTGCTCTTGTGAAAAGTGTTTCTGAAAATGTTTGTTTAAATTAAAAGTGTTTGTGTTTTCAAATTAACAAAATTAAAAAATAAAATAAAATAAAAATAAGGCGGTTCAGCAGTAAAAATAGGTGAGTTTTGAAGCAACTTTGCTGATAAAGCGGGTGCTTTGCTGGCAAAGTGGGTGCTCCAACCATATTATGTTCTCTCCAACAAAAAAATGTGTGCTTATAAAAATTATTGTAATGTCGGATAAACATAATATGGTTACTTCTCAAATAATTAAATCCGAGAAAAACTTATTTACTGTTTTCTAAACATATTTTGTTTGCTTCAAACCAACAATTACTTCTAAGCAAATATTTTGTAATCACACTGAAAAACTTTTGGCATTTCTTTTGCTAAAATATAGTGCAATCAGTGGCAAAAGTAAGTAAATATAGTGCAATCATCGGTAAATATATTATGTTGTTCTTAATTATCGTTTTGAAAATAATTGCTTGACTGCAATTAAATTATGTATTCTCAAATTAATATATATTTGTCCGTGAATATTTAATATTATTCTTGAATAAACTATATTTCCAAGCAAACAAATAGTAATAGACTAAGAGTGTTCTTAGTCCATTTATAATTACAATATATTTATATGAAAACATATTTTCTTTAAAACAAATTATATTGTTTTTAAATTCAACCAACAAGTGCTAAGGTACAATTAAATAATGTTAAGATGCAAATATATATATAAAGAAAAATTGCATCAATTAATCATATTATATGTGGAACTAATTATGATTACTTGTTTCCAAGAAACATGCAGAAACATAGTATACTTCCTGCAAATTATGTTTGGGAAGGCTTATTATTTTTCAGAGTGCAGTTTTCACGATTCAGGTATAGTTTTTGATATACAGTGTTTTTTGCCAGTTTCCATATTTTTTGAGTTTTTTTACTTACAAAATCATCATCTTTGCAATGCTTCAAAACTAATTTAAATGTTAAGTTTAAAGCTTTTAAAAATCTGTTAACGTCACTAGTAGATCTTCACACAGTGTTTGGACTACATAAATAAATATTGAAAATATTTTCCATTAAGCCTAGTTCTGCTTAAGTTTGATTTTACCGAAGTTGTATTAATTAGACAAAAATAAATTAAACATAGCCTTAAGCCATGGATAATATTCTTTTTAATTTAAAACTGTTTTTACTTTTGTTCTCTACAAATATCTTAAAATTGCTCAATATATTTATACCTCCTTATATAAATCTAACATTTACGTTTTTGTTTTACTTTTACTAAGTTGGATTACTATTTGTGGAGCTATTGCCTCTAAACGTCTTTTTCTGTTCTAGTTTTTGAGATATAGATTTGTAAATAGCTACAAATTTTTCTTCATTTAATTTTCATTCAATTTTCTAGAAAATTTATGTTAGCGTATGTTCATTAAGGTGCCTCACGCTTCATAGAAAAAAAAGATGCTCGAGTCGGTTCCCCAAAATAGTCCTTGGCTTATGTTATGATGATTCTTCAAATATTTCAATTCTAACGATAGCCATCCGTAAGCTGGCATGATGTGAAACAATCTCTAAAAATCGAGTTTTTTATAAAAATATTGCTTTGTTTGGTAGTTAAAAAAAGACAAACGGTCAGAAATAATAGTTATGAAAAAGGTATTCCAGTCTGCATCAAAAAATCTACAATTTTTGCCAGTCGGACCAAAGATAATGGGGATTTTCACGTATTGTTTTAAATTTTTTTTTTGTTTTCCTTTCACTAAAATTAAAATTGAATTTTTTTGCCTTGCCATATTTCTCTTAGTCAAATAAATTGTCACAAATAGTGTTAATTTCTGTTATTTAATTCAGTTTAATTCTTTAATTTACTCAGTAGTTTAACATCAAGAGACAATTTATTTGACTAAAAGGAAAAAGACAAAAAACAAAAAAAAAAAATTCAATTTGAATTTTAGTAAAAATAATATTAAGATTAAGTTAAAAAATTAATGATGTTTATTGAACAATATCTTTGGTTCGACTGCAAAAATTTTAAATTCAATGATGCAGAACTTTTACATAACTATTAGTTCTGACGGCTTGGTTTTTTTAATTGTCACACTAGCCAATATATTTTTAAAAAACTCGATTTTTAGAGGTTGTTTCAAACCATTCCAGCGGAAGGTTATTCCCGATTTTAATTGCGCTGCCGGTGTAATCCTGCAATAGCGGATTAGTTCTGCAGGTAAACCAAGTACAGATATGATGGAGTATAGGTGATTCCTTATTGGACTGTCGAATGCGGCTTTATCATCGACAAAAAGATGGTAGGTGCTGATATGTTTTTCTAGGGTGTTTTCCAAGATTTAACGAAGAGTAAATATCTGGTTGGTTTTAGATTTTTCAGCTTTGAAGCCACACTGATAAAGCCCAATCAGCTGGTTTATGATTGGCTTCAGTCTTTCACATAACACGCTCGGCAGGACATTATATGCGATATTTAGGAGGTTTATTCCACGGTACTTGGCACATATTATGGGAACACCTTTCTTGTGGATTGGGCAGAGTACACTGAGGATCCAATTGTTTATAATGTATTCTTCCGACAATATTCTGCATAAAAGCTCGTTAATGCATTTAAAAAGAGCTTCACCTCCGTTCATAAACAGCTCCTTGGGTTGACCATCGGCTCCAGCGTCGATGTTGTTCTTAAGTCGAGCTATGGCTGTGAAAACTTAATTATATCACTGTTAAATCACTGTTAAAAACATTATAAAAATAACCGCTTGGTGCGGCTTATGGGCCGGTGAAATCATTGGACATTATTTCTTTTAAAATGAGTTCGGCGAGAAGGCTTCCTTCAACGGCTACAGAGCCATTATCAAAGATTGTTTCGTACCCCGATTGAATGGGATGTTTATTGAAGACCAGGATAAAGGATGATGGTTATGGATAAGATGCATAGAGATGAAACATGTTTGCCAGAATTTACTAGTCTTGTCTTATCCACATATAAAAGAGGACATACCTTGGAGACCAGCGTTGGCGGACTTTCTTGGATTAGGTATGGGAAGTTGGTATAAAGCTTCAACACGCGCCTGTGAATGGAGTAGCAATTGTTTCGTTGGACTTGTTAGCATGGCTATATTCAAGCTCACGAAGATGAGGTGACCTGATCTATCTCCAACATTAAGACCAAAATAAAGGGTTTTGTGTAATAGCTTAAGAGACTTAAAATCCTTGATCTACACTTCTTATAATGGAGCTAGGTGATATTAGGAACTCCTAAGTTTCGATGATGTATTAAGTTATCAAGACTTTGTGACGAAGGTTGACATAGGGAAGGAGGGGGTCTAAATTTGGCAAAAAATATGTTGCGTAATTTATAAACAGCCTAACTAGGTAGAATGCCAGTCATGCACGATTTAGTGTATAAACTGTACAAGGACAAATATATAAGTTCATTTTTGAACTTTTGGTCTCTTTGTAGGTGGTGTTAAAGAGCCTCTTCTGATGGGGCCCTTTCTCAGGGTGACTTTCTTGGGCGGACATTCGGGGAGTCTCGTGCTGGTTGTGGTTTGTGTAAAGTCACTTGCACAGGTATAGATTGACATGCGCACAATGGGGTAAATGATGGCAAAAGTGAAGATTTATTTAAGAAATAAATTTCAAGTTACATGATAATGTTTAATACCCGATGAAAGGAGATAAAATGCTGCATCACTACGTGAAGGAATTGTTGCAAAAAATTTTACCGTTTAGCAGCAAAAGTCATGATTTATTCCCCTTTGAGTGCGCGCACTGACAAACGTGTTTATTCTTAATTTTGAAGGTTATATTTTGTGCACTATTTTTTTTAAAATTACAAAAAAGTAGGAAAAAATCTTCTTGTTCAGGTATTTAATCAATAGAAAATAAATTTTTTTTTTTTGTGAAATTGTGCTTTTATAAATATTAATTTTAATACCGCAACGCGTACTGCGTAAGGGGTATATTAACTTTGCCATTCCGTTTGTAACGCCAAGAAGGAGGCGTGGCAGGTGTAGAAAAATTTATATATTTATGATCAGCATCACTGTCTGTCTGTCTGTCTGTCGTCTGTCGACACTATTACAGCCATCATTTTAAAGCTAACGCGACGAAATTCAAAATATAAGTTTAAAATTTACTGGTGTGAATATAATCGTGTGTTTTTTAATTTTGTTTATGTTATTTTTGAATATAAAAGTGGTTGTATTAAAAAATACCATTAAATTATCAAATCTATCATTCTCTCGTGTGTCAAATGACGCAGCTGTGTTTTTTTTGCAGAAAACAGCTCAAAACTATGCTTTAGCCATCCTTGCTAGTTGTATTTTAGTTTTGTATTTTTGAATTTTGGGCTTAGGTGAATCAAATATTTTTTTTAGCAAGATATCGAAGTATGTGCTTTCAAAGCAATGTATTAAACAATAAATTGCTCAGGTGAATAAGCATAAGTTTATAATTGCCATACAATCCTCTTTACCTAAGCTGACGTAGGTGATTTACCTATGGCTTTTTTTCTCAGTGTAGGCTTTGGTATTTAATGTAGACCATCACTATAATATTTGGCAAAATCGGATGAAAAGCACGCCTACTTTCCATACAAATTGGCTTTATTTTAAGCGTAAAATCTCTTAAAAATCTGCAAAAATTAAAGAAATGCTTTAAAATTTTGCACATGAGCTTTGTTATTTAAAATAAACTATCTCTATGATATTTGGCAAAATCGGATCAAAACCACGCCTACCTCCAATACAAAGTGACGTCATCAAAATAAGAAAACTTTCGTTAATATATAAAACTGAATGTCATCGTGTATGTCGTGGCTAAACACTTCGAATATACTTCAATATGGCAGCTGGGGGGTATTTTAGCCTTGTTACCTTGCCGAAGCTCCATCTGTACTAGTTTTATATTAATTTACTCTTAAAAATTTGTGTTTTAATATGTTAATAGAGATACGTTGTAAGTTGAGTGGAGTGTTGGAAAACTTTTTTGATTATCATAAGCTATAAAACAAACAGTTGCTTCAATGTTGAGCGCTTTCACGTTATTTAAATTTTTTTGCTATAACTTACATGCCACAAATCTATAATTTCTTTGAAAAAAAAGGAAGTTAAGAATAAACCCAATGAATACACAAATTTTTTTTTTGTTAATCGTTCATTTCACATTAAAGTGTACTATCAGTTGCACTGGCCATCTCTGATTCGCCTCAAATTTTGTTCATATCATAGATTGGTTTATTGTTTAGAAATCCAAATCCAGAGTTTGAGATTTAAAGAATTTTATTTCGCGGACCCACAGCCATGCGAATGCCAAAATAGGGGCTACTTTGAGACATCATATCACAGTCAATTTAAATTCGATTTTCGTAAATAAAATATCATTGGAAAGATTATTTCCTCTTTTTTAAGGAAAAAAATAAAAAACTTTTGAAAAAATTGCAGTAGAATGATCCATTCTTAATTTCAAAGTTAAATACTACGCCAGCAACAGGTGCTTTAATTTTTTTCTTCTTCATTATTTTCGTTATTTTTTTACGTTACATTACCTTTCCAACGATGTAAATTTAAGATGTGCCCTTGAAGATTTCAGAAGTTATGGCGTAAAACGTGTAGTTGTAATGCATTTTCAATACAAATTCAACTAGTTTTTGACTTTTTTTATTTTTGTTTTGTTGTCATCGTTTTGTTGGGGCGGCCGTGGCGTAGTGGGTAGAGTGTGTGGTTTATTTGCCAAAGAACCCAGGCTCGAATCCCAACTGACACAGAACATTTTTTCAATTGAATTAATTTTTCTGTTCAGCCGTCACCCCTCAGCAGACAATGGCAAACCTCAGAGAGAAAGAACTGCCATGAAAAGCTTCTTGACAACATAAGCCGTTCGGAGTTCTCGATCATTTGTGTTCAAACATTTCACAACATACACAACAAAAATTGATCATAATTGTGGATTTTTAAGAGATTTAACGTTTAAAATAAAGCCTTTGTATGGGAGGTAGGCGTGTTTTTCATTCGATTTTGCCAAATATCATAGTGGTGGTCTATGTTATATATCAAAGACTATATGCCAAATTTCAAGACATTTCTATAATTTGAGCAGATTTTTACGAGATTTTACTTTTAAAATAAAGCCACTTAGTATGGAAGGTAGGCGTGGTTTCCATCCTATTTGGCCCATTCTCGAACTTGATCTTTCTTTTTTAAAAATAAACTTATATTTTGAATTTCATCGCGATAGCTTTAAAATTGCGGTTGTAATCGTGTCGACAGACGGACAGACAGACGGACACACGGAAATCGACTCAGGAGATGATGCTGATCAAAAATATATATATTTTTCTATACCTGCCACGCCTCCTTCTTGGCGTTACAAGCGGAATGATTTTTTTTTCATATAAAATTGTTGAAAACTTAATATTCACTCAATTTAAGGTTGTTAACTTTGTTCAGGGTATTTCACTACCTCACTTTTAAGGGGAATTTCACAGTGATTATATAAAAATGAAGACTTTTGTTTTTAAGTATGTTTGATAAATTTTGCGTGTTTATTACAATGTATTGTATGAGCTTGAACATAAGAATTTTTGTCTGCTCTTGTCTTAAACTTATGTTGAGAAATACTGGACTTAATCAAATTTCATATTCCGTTTACCACACAGTACATCATCATCAACTTGCAACCACTTGAATAGCCATTAGTTGGCATGATTAGAGGTAAACCATAATAAACTTACAAACTAAACAATTTAGTATATTATATGGAAGCATAATAAACTAATTAGCATTGATATCGATTACTAACCTACAGCTTCAGCGAAACCAAAGAAGCACCCTTGAGATCACTCAACCACTCAATGGAATATTTAAAAGTTTTATAGAACGCACTACCACAAACACACTTGGCTGAAATACTCGTGGGACCATTTCAGCTGTTTAACTGCGTTTCACAGGGTTTTATTGCAAAGAGAATTTAGTGGCCATTTTTTATGTGCGAAAGTGCAATGTGAAGAAGCTTATGGACAGCTGTTATGTGCTATGGGTACTTGGGTGGAGGTGTGGTAGAAATAAAATTCACTTTTTATATTTTTTTTTATGGAGTTGTTACTTCACGCGCATATTTTCACTTTTGGCAAATTAACCATTTTATGTGGCACGAACTACATGGCGTATACGTAATATTTTTTTGACAGCATCGTTTGCGTTAAAAACTATATTTTCTGCAAAATTCGCCCATATTCAGCGAAAAACGTGATGCTGCATTTTAAAACTATTGCGTAAAAATTTAAATGTTCAAGTTAATCCAAAGCAATTCGAGGAAAAATGCAAACAACTCATTAAAGCAAAACTATGCAGAGCAACGCAGTTTTGCTGTTAAAAAGCGCCATGGCAGGGAAATAAAAGTGCAACTCAACCAAAGAGTGGGTGCTGCAACATGTTTAAAGCTTACAATAACAGTTTATATATAAATATATACTTAAAAACATATCTTAAAAATATGAAAAATATATAAATAAGTGAACATTTATTACCTCACCAACGCAAACAAAAGCAAATATTTAAGCTTAAGTCACGTTTTAAGTCATTAAATTAAAGCGACAACATTAAAGTGTGTGTGTGTAAATAAACCTTTTTTAAAAATTACAAAAGCGTTAAAGATATAAAAATGCGCCAGCAGAGAGAAAAAAAAGGAAAAGTTTTGCTATTGCAACATATTTATTTGCACTTTTAGCACAACAAATGAAAAAAGAAAACAAAACTTTTTGGTTGTTGTTGTTGTTTCTGTTAAAGATACCCTACCACAAAATGCAATCGATTTAATTAACGATTTAAGCCAACTTCCGTTTTGCACAATGTTGCCAACACTTTGGGTCAACCAGCTAACCGTATAATTGCTCTACAAATAGCTGTGCGTGTGTGTACGCGAATGAGTGTGTAAAAAGGTAGCAGTTAAAAAAGTAAAATGCATAAAAAGAGAAAATAAAACAGAAAAAATTTAATTGAAAAACACATAAGAGCGCTCACATTTTTGTAACGCAAGCATTTGAAATTCTAAAGCTTCCACAGCACTTCCGGTATGTTGCGCTCTATTTCCGTTTTTCGCGCACAATATTAAGAAAAAAGATGCTACGTCGAGCAGTGAGTTAAATGATGCTAAATGCAAAAATGCCAGAGCTCTATTCATGCCAAAGTTTGTTGATTTTTCCATTGAAAGGGTTACCACCCTTTTAACTTAAAGTACTGAGAATAAAAAATCCTTTTAACAGCTGTTTTTAAAATACAAAATTTTAAATAGGCTAAAAATAACAAAATTGTAAATGAATATTTTGACGTGAGCCTTGCTGCATTCAGCCACCATGGCACAGTTCAGATTTTAGCTTTTAGTTTCAACTCGTACTTCAACTTCATCTACATTTTTAATTACCTTCTTCTACTTTCTGTTCATCAGAATTCATACTAACACTTGGAGTGATATCATAGTGGAATTTCAGACTCAAATTTTGTGGAGTGGTATAATCACGTCGTTCAGAGAAATAAAGTTTTTGTCATATTACAACATCAATAGCGCCAATTACAACTAACTGCAAGATGTGGTTTTGTTTGTATTAACTCAGATAAGTGGGAAAGATCTATAAGTAAATTTGAATGATTTTCGGATACATGGGTTAAAAAATAGTGTTTCAATATTAGCGGAAATTTGATTTTTGTGTTATAACTTACACGATCACACTCACGAAGTTATCTCATTAAGTTGACGCTGAGACTTCAAGCAAAATCAAGTAGGTGTAGTTACAAAAAATGCAATATATCTGTTAATACTTTGATTTTTTTTTACTGATTCTGAAAGGTGAAACCAGAAATTTTGTTTTTGAAGCGAAGCTTTTTACGCCTCGTTCTATGATTTGCTTGAGTGAAATCTCAAAAACGTAATTTTTTTTGGGCAGCGTTTTTCATAGAAATTGATGTTTTTTTCTTTTTTGCGTGTATAATAACAAGAAAGTGCAATTTCAATACATAAAAAATATTTCTTTGATCCGTCACGGGGAATCGAACTTGTGCTCTGGCGACTAGGAGTTCAATACACTATCCACTAATCCAAAAGCCCCTGTAAAGCATAGCTTTTGATTTAATACTAAGTATTACTAAAGCTATGTTGCAGCAGATCACAATAATCTCTTAAAAGATAGAGGATTCTGTATTGGCTATTCTACATATAAATACATTTCACATTAAATGTTGCTTTTATTTGCTACAAAATGCCCCCAGCATCAGTGTGTTAATAAAGTACAACTGAAGCCATGTTTCAGCAGATCTAAAAATCTATATTTTAAAAGGATTGCGTATTGGCTATTCTATATATCTACAAGATATTTATCAGCTATCCAAATGTAACAAATATGTGGCTTCTACTTGGTACAAACAAGTTGTAATCAGCATCGACAAAAAGTAACAATTGCACACAAGTGCGTTGAAATAAAAATTAATGTAGCACGTAATAAAATAAATAAAATAATAATGAAACATAATAAAATGTACTGGTGTGAATATTAACGCGTGTTTTTTAGTTTATATACTTTATGTTATTTTCAATTTTTTAATTTAGAAGCTATTTTATTAAAAAAAAAACCATTAAATTATCAAATCTATGAAATTGTAAAAAAATTTCGCTTTTTTCGTGTGTTCGTGCCTCCGAGAGGGAGAAGAGTTCTGAAATGGCAACTTTTCCTTAATAGCCCAAAAAATCATATTTTTGTTTTAATTACTTAGTTTTCAAAATTATTTTTTCTTGAAAGCATAATCTTTACTCTACACCAGAGGTTTCCAACCAGTGGGTCGCGGAAGCTTTACAGGATGGTCGCGATTCAATATTAAAATTATAGGAAATTATCGATTAAGCCAAGAAAAAGCTAAGGAGAATTAAGTATATACCATATTGAAAATGCTAAATTTTTTCCGCTAGACACAATACTTTATTTTTTTAATATTCAGTAATTAACACTAGTTAGCACGAAAAAAGATCTGAAAGACTCTTTTACAAATATTTTAAGTACAAGTTTGTCCAGAGCAGTTCACAACTAAAAAATAGATGACGAAAATTATATCACAAATAAAATACATAAATATAGGTGTATATAAGGGTGTCCCAAAAAAGTTGATATTGTTTTTTATAACATTCCCTCTTAATTCTTTCGTATGATGTTAAACTAAATGTAAATAAAATGTCGTGTACCTAGGACCACGGGAACACATGCCGACTCACATCGAATTATGTCAATACTTGGCGATGTGTGAAAAAAGTGCCAATTTTTTCAAAAAACTCAAATAGCTTCTGTAAAAGTGTAAATTTTCAAAAAGCTCGCTTATAGCTCGTTTTTTATTTAATTTTTCTTTAAAGTAAGCTTTAAAAAATGAAAATAAGATGAAAACTATCAGATCTGTAATATTTTATTTTTGAAAAAAACTCTTTTTTGTTTTTATTGAATTAAAAAACAATCGAAAAAAATCCAACTATGCAAATATTTACATGAAATCTTGTTGAAATATTTCCTTAAACATTACCTAATGGAGATGCAAAAAATAGTGTAATTATGTTGATTACCCTAGTCGTTATGATATAGAAGTATATAGTTTTGATTTTTTATAATTTTTTTGTGATAGAATTGCTAGAAAAGAGCATTTTTAGTACTTAAAAAAAAAAGAAACGTCAAGTTTCAACAGTTATAACTTTTTTCCCGTATATTGTTTTTTTTTTATTTCTTCACAGAAAATAGCTCAAGACTATACTTAAATCATCCATGCTTTTGTTTCTTTAAATTTTATAGTTTTGAATTTTTGAGAATTTTTTTCGTAAGAATACTCAAACCCTAAATCTTCAATTAGTTAAACTTCTAGCAAAAAAAATTCATAAAGATCGGGTTATTCAACATAATTGCAAAATATTTTGTTTTGTTTTTAATTTTTAGTCTAAGAACATATGCATTTCCACAAGATTTCATTAATTTTTTTCAAATTTGGATTTTTTCTATAATTTTTAATACAATAAAAGGAGTTTTTTTTCGAAAAGTAAAAAATCACAACTCTGATAGTTTTCGTCAAATTTTCATATAAGATAATTTATGTTAAACAAAAATTAAACAAAAAACGAGCTGCAACTCTTACTTTACTCTTATACAAATGTTATTTGGATTTTTTTTTTTTAAATTGGCACTATTTCCCATATTGCTAAATACTGACATATTTCGATGCAAGTTGGGACGGTACCACGTGGTCCTAGGTACACAAAATGCTACTTGCATTTATTTCAACTTCTTACGAAAAAAATGAAGAGGGTATACTGTAAAAAAAACCAACTTCAACTTTTTTGGGATGCCCTAGTGTACACTGGAAAAAAACACACCTTAAAATTAAACAAAAAATTTTAAAATATAATTTTATAATTCTCATTTCATATTCTCACTTGTTTTACAATTTTCTCTTATTAATTCTTTTCTATAACAAAAAATTCGTCGCTATCTGAGAATGAATTAAAAAAATGATGTGTATTAGTAGAGTCATTGAGCAGACAATTGAGACCAAGCTGAGAAAAACCATTTGATTGTTTGAAAATATTTTTTAATTGGACTTACAAAATTTAAAGGTAAGATGAAATAAAAACTAATTAGTTATTTTAATATATAACATATATCAATATTTCAAGCCGCAATAAAACAAACTTCATCGAATGGAGTTTAGATTTAGTATACGAGGGGTCCCAGGGGTCGCTGATTACGAATCTGACGTCAAAAACGCGAAAAAATTAAAAAAATGGCATCGAAAAAGTGGGGGCTTAAAATATTTGTTTTCAATATAAAAACTTTTATTTAAAATTTTATTTTTAAATAAATGTTTTTAAACTGAAAATGTTTACATTAAAAGTATATTTAGGGGACGCACGACTAGAGCTTACTTCTCTAGATCAATTACCTTAGAATTTGAGATGCATATAAAAGCGATGATAAAGCACTGAACTCATAACCGTGAGATGACGGGTCCGAACCCTACAGTTGGAACCATTTTTTTTTTTAATTTTATAATTACATTTTAATTTTAATTAAACATTAATTTTTAACACATACATTTAATATGATTTGAAAAAATACTTACTTTCTTCCATCGTTGGGAATCGAACCCTGCACCGCGTCGATGTCTGGTTTACTGCGCGCTCTGCTTAGCCTGTTGCACCACCGTCAATTGTATTTTCAGTTGACTAATATTCGTGTAGTTATACTACCGACTGATTTTAACTGTTCGAAGTGTTTAAACTTATTGTCACAACTGTTAAGTTACAATTTTTGAACAGTAAAAACAATTGTACTGACGGCAAAGTGACCGCAAATATCGCTTGAATTTACTGATGAGTTGTTTGTTGCGATATTAAATTCTTTATGAATGTGAGTGGCTTTACTACGAGTATTTTAACAGTTAGAAAAATGACAAAATGCATGGCTTATATGCTAACATTTTTTGTAAGTATAGTTAAAAATCAAGTTGTTACAAAAATAAAAGCAACAATTTATTGTCAGTACCTTTAATATTTCAATAGTTGAAAAAATAACAAATTTCAAGGGTAAGATGTTACTATTTATCGCAGCTAAAATGAACGATCAATATAGTACAGGAATAAATGCAACAATTTTTGATAGTTTTAATAACTGCTCAAAACTGTCAATAAAAACCAACAATCCTTAATAATAATAGTTAGATGCGCACTGCGTACACCGAGAAAAAAGCTTATGTTAAATTGAAAAAAAACCTAGTATAATTTATAAGATGGCTTTGGCAGTTTTTGCCTCCTAAGTACTTTATCAAAACGCTTAAGTTTTAAATGTTGACTTGCCAATTTTTATTGGGTGATAAATTAACTAAGTAGTTGGTCATTTTTAATACACTTCTTTAAGAAAAAAAAATTGAATTTAAAATTTTTTTTTCTGATTTTCTTTTCTTTTTGTTGATGAAATGTAATAAAATTTACTGGTGTGAATATTAACGTGTGTTTTTTAATTTACTTTATGTTATTTCTGAATTTAAAAGTGGTTTTATTACAAAAAAAAAAAAAACATTAAATTTAAGCTATGCTTAAGCTAGTTGTTTTTTAATTTTTTAAGAAATTGCTTAGGTGAATAAGCATAAGTTTATAATACCCATACAATTCTCTTTACCCAAGCCGACTTAGGCGATTCACCTATTGTTTTTTTTTCTCGGTGTAAGGGTTATATTAACTTTGTCATTCCGTTTGTCACGCCAATAAGTAGGCGTGGCAGGTATAGAAAAGTACATATATTTTTGATCAGCATCACCTCCTGAGTCGATTTCCGTGTGCCCGTCTGTCTGTCCGTCTGCCCGTCTGTTTGTCTGTCGACACGATTACAGCCGTAACTTTAAAGATATCGCGATGAAATTCAAAATACAAGCTTTTTTTTTAAAAAAAAAAAAGATCAAGTTCGAAAATTAATCAAATCGGATAAAAATCACGCCTGCCTCCCATACAAAGTGACGTCCTCAAAATAGGAAAACTTTCGTAAATATATAAAACTGAATGTCATCGTGTCTGTCGTGGCTAAAGACTTCGAATATACATGAATTCGGCCGCGGGGGGTATTTTAGCTTCGCTACCCTGGCGAAGCTCCATTCCTTATTAGTTTCAGTTAAGTTTGACACTTTTTTTCATTCATGTTTTCTGTTTTTAACTAACTCAATTTTAATTTAATAATGTCAACTCATCAGTAGTCCTGCGTGATTCTCGCTGTGATCCACTTAGCTGTTTTATTTTCTATGTGTTTCGTCAATGCAACGAATAAATTACTGCGAAATACATGCACGTTAGTACAAATGATAAGAAAAGGAAAGAAACTAATGACCACGTATGACAGAAATGATAGCAATGCGAGGAAAAAAATTGAAAAACCCTAATTTGCTTTCGCCCAAGAATCTTTGGCATATTATACAATTTTGGCATGCCTAAGTTGACAAAAAATTTATGAAATGTACACAAATTTCTTAGGCTTCATACAAAAAGAGTTACCCAAGTCATTTTAGGCAATACGCCGTAGGTATTTTTCTGTGTGCACTACAAAATCAGTAAAATAACTAAATATGTTTTGCATGTTCTTACTTGCGAAAAACTTAGCTCAGGCAAAACCGCATGAAAAACAACGATTTTAGGCTGTTTCTAACGGAAGTATTAGTGCTTAAAATTGAAAATTGAAAAATGGTTTCAATGAAATAATACATGTTGGACTTATTATTAACCAAGCTTTTATTTTATTATCAGTTATTAAAAAGGGTACCTTAATGCAAGCTATAAGCAACGACCACGATGCAAATGCACACATATTCAAACACACAAAAACAACAAAATTTGTTTGTTGTTCCGTGTTAGCTGAGAAAAAAAAGAGAAGAGTAGAGCAGCATGAAAACGCGTGAAAAGAAAATCTTCAAATAATGCGTGGCATCGGACATGATTGAAATTTCGAAAGTAAAATATCCCCATACTGTGCTGTAGCACAAATATGATATTTTAAAATTAATTTCATAAAAATCAGCGCAGTACTTTTAGAGTTTTCCAAAAATTTGCTGCTGTGTATATTGTTTTATTTTTTCGTTGTTGATATTTTGCTGAGCATAGGGAAAACAATGGTAGAAAAAATGAAAGTAGTCGCACGACTGAGAGCCGATCACCATAAATGTCAAAACAAAATTCCGACCATTGAGCGGAGAGTCACTATACGCGTGACAGAAAACAGAAGGCTTTCCGTGGACTATATATGAAATTGATTCTACAGAATTAAACTCAAAAAAACACATTTTATTCATGAAGACATGCAGGCACAGTACAGCTAGTGATTTGATAAAACACTTTTCCAAAATATTTTCACTTTAAATTAAATTAAAACAATTTTTATGCCTAAATTTTCCACGTGAAATTTTTTATTTTTTGATTTTTGATTGAACAACGCAATTATTCAGAAGTCTTAACTTCTGACTGTGGGGTTTAAGTAATGTGATCAACTACTTTTGATGAAATTTCGGAATGGGTTTCGGAATCTGGATAGAAATTCCGTTAGTTAGAAGTTAATACATATAGAAAGAATCTATAACTAACAAGTATTTCTATTCGTCCATTTGACAACTTTTGTGGTTTAATGCAAAATTCTAGTGTAGAATTCTAAAAACTCCATTTATTTTTGCATATTTTCAAGGATTAGATCTTTTAAAATATATCCTTAAACAGCGCCCGTTTATATAACTTTGACTACCTGTAACTTTGCTCAAATTATTAAACGCGTTTTTCTCGAAACTACTTTTTCCAACACGCTTGACTTGATATCTCAAGATCTATTGGTCCTATTAACTTAAAATTTGTTGTGGACCTTTTTTATTTATCCCTCTAGACTAGAATTATGTAAAAACTTTGTATTTAATATTTTTAAATAACTCACAACATTGAAAAAAGGCTCCTTTTGTTCAATCAGTCGTCATTTCGCGAAAAATTTCTTTTTCTTTCCATAGTCCGGGATATAGGACATTTTTCCTGATTAAGAATCCTTTATTTCAGGTGATTAGAAAGGTTGAAATCAGTGCAAGATGGAGGCACCCTTTTTTAAGCCCTCTCTCCCCCCTCCCCAAACTCCACCAGCCTACAATTTTTTCAATGTTTGAGTTTTTTCCAATTTTTTTTTTGTATATTATTATAATATTAATAAACATATAATAAAAAAATAGATATACGTAATATAAATATTTTTAAATTATTTTTAATGAATTTAAAAAATCTCCCAAAATTTTGCACTATAGACTAAAATACTACCCCAATATAGTTTAAAAGAACGAAAACATGTGCAAGTACATAATTTAAATCAATCATTTTTGCCATTTGACAGATCCACATTTAAGGAAGAAGTACTAGCAACAGGATTGGTATCGGTCTTATTTTTCGTTTTGAAGCTGTATTTATCTTTCTTAGCAATTTCTTAAATAATTTGCGGCTTGATTCCAGCAATTCAAACAATTTCAAGCATGAAACTTGCAAGCTCTACTTGACGAACTTAAATTATTTATATTGCGAAATTGTCTTTTGTTTTTGAATTGTAATTGAATATTTGTCTTTGCGATGACTGAAAAACAAGTCAGCTCACAAAATATTTTTCCGGTAGGTCGATTGTAAGTAAATATCAGAGATAAAGAGACAGAAAACTATTATTTTAACTAGATGTTACACATACAAGTGGCTTATTTTCAGCTTAATTTATATGCAGTTTGTTGAAACTCACGTTTTGTGAATAGTACTGTCACTTTAAAGTGTTTGAAGCAAATAGAAATGGTAGATTTACCACATTTGTGGAAAAGTGACAGCACTGATTGTGGACGTGAATTCACCCCAAAGCTGTGAAGGGCTGTTGTACCACATGCAACCGGGGAAGTTTTCCGGTGGCTTTTTTAATAATAGTGACTTTAATTCGACATAAACAGGGCAGAAGGCTATCCTTCCGAACTTTTCTATATCATTTTTTAAAATGTGGTAGAGAAAACAAAAATTACAAAATGCGTTCAAAAATCAATTGACTCATCCAAAAGTATGCGATTGCCACTGCTGCCATATTTGACTTTATTACTATTTTTTGTTGATATGAGAGAAATTTCGGCATGTATCGGAATAGAGCAGAAAATTTCGGGATTCCGAAGCTTCCCTTTGGAACACTGGAACTTGCCTTTAAATTTCGGAATGATTCCGATTTTTCGGAACAGTTGGTCACATTAGGTATAAGCAAATAGAACAAAAGAGTTACATATATCAGTTCATTACATACACGCAAATAAGTTCTGTCATTGAATTATCTTTCCCAACGAATAACTATGCGTTGATATTGTGTTTTGTAAAGAAGTTAAGTTTATTTATTTCAAAGAATTTTTTACGATATGGGAGTAGATGTAGTTTTTAAGATTGCAGTCGCAAACTTAACCGCTGTCTCATATTTCAGTATTAAGTTTTATGAATCGTTAAATATGTGACACTTTGAGTATTTTTAGTTCAATGATAATTTAGCGTAACAGTTTATCAATACCTCATACTTTTTTAATGACTCCAAAAGTTATAGTCTATAAGCTTAAATGGAAAAAAGGCGTTACCTCATCGTTACTTAAAATAATGAAGTAGCTGCAAAAAAATTATTAAACTGCCCACAATACTCAATTCTTAGGCTAAAGCTAATTCTTATTTAAAAACCACTCCTTAAAATTATGAAGACTGCCACACTGTTGAGATTGAAGCTGGTCAAAAAGCTACTTGCAATTTATTGTTGTTTCTTAAATGTGATCGTTAATAATAAAAATCAGCTCTGTGCTGACCTCAAAAACGTCTGCAACAGGACACTACTAATGATGTCAACTTCAACAAATAAAGCAGATTAAACAAAAACAAAAAACAAAAAAAAATAAAGATAAAAAACCCAACCCGCAGAATTGGCCTGTCAGCATGAGCACGTTCGGTAGAGCAACAATAACAAATATATTTTCACTTTCCGTTAAAATTGTGAAGTTGGCAGCAGTACATCCAGCATGAAATAAACAAACAATGCAGCTAAATGGCTGAAGAAATGTAAAAATTAGCACACCCAGGCGCAGAGACCCTTCGTCGTAATAATGAAGATGAGGATGATGACCAACTTCAGTTACAACATGCAACAGCAACAATTGTGAAGTACCCGCAGCACCGTCGAACTATTTTTAAATTTTCACTTTTCGCTGCATTTTGCAATGATTGTTTTTTTTTCGGACTCTTGTAAAAATTTCTTTGCTTGTTTTGGATTTGTTGTGGATGTCAACAGTTAAAGTGTCATATAAACAGACCTCACTCATTGTTATGTCAAAGTAGCAGAGTAACCACCAGCAGCAGCTAAAGAGTTGCCACCATTTTAATATGATTTAATTGCCAGATATTTTTTTGTCTTTTTGTTTTTTAAGTCTGCCTTAAGTCAAATTTTCGTATATTTGTATGTCCAACAACGGCGAACTCTAAGTCAAGTGTCAAAAGTGAAATTTTAAACCAGCTCAGACGTCATTCAAATAACCCTCAATCCAGTGCAGAACAGTCATTGTTTAAACAGTTACAACAACAATTTGTTGAAATTTTGCAGCTACTTTTTAATGCTGTTTTTTTTTTCCTCGTTTTTTGTCAAACAAAGACAGAACAAATACAGTTGAACCAACTGTCGATTTTTTGTTCCACTCAATAACCTCTCGCCTAGCCCATTCCACATAACCACGCACGGTACATCTTTTATTTACCGCGTGTTTTCACTGGCTAAAGTCTTTTTTTGGAACAATGCGTCGTTCTTTTTTTATTGAAGTCTGCTTCTTTTTGTCTTGAAAAACAAATAAGAGTCGTAAAAAGTTGAGAGAAAAAAAAAAGTCGCAACAAAAACAGCAGCCGCGACCATTGAAAAGAAAAGTGGGCACGGTTGAAGGCTTCATCATTTAAGCGATTTTTTTGTTTTTTTTTTTCAAAAATTTCCGTAATTGTTGGTAATTGTTTCAATCAGTTGTTGTTGTTGTGTCAGTCAGTTGGTGTTTTTATGGCTTTTTTTATAATCTACTTCATTGGCCTTAGAGTTAACTTTTGCTGTTGATCTCTTTGATGTTGTTGTTGTTCTGAACTCATGCATTCGTTAGTTCATTGTTGTTCGCTGACACAGGTGAATCTAATTAGGCCAGTTTTCAATTTCGAGCAATATTTGTCAAGCAGCCAGCCATCCAAGTATTCAACTTTGACAACTTTGACTCACAACCACTTGATCTCTGTTGCCACAACATTGAAGTTTTCGCTCACATTTTTACCTTCTTTGGAATATCTTTTATTAAAAATATTTATTTAAATTGTACAAAACCATGTCATTGATTCTTTAAATATTTGTTCATTCTTTAACTTAATTCAATGAAAAAAATTAAGACATGTGCAAAAAGTTCTGGCTCATAATTTACAAGAACAAAGCTATTTACCAGTTCCTAAAACACTTGTGCAAATTTATTGCGTCCTCAATTTGCAGATACATCGTCTCAATCAAGCGTATTTAAGAATTTTAAACGAGCTTAAAACATCTGGCAACACTTTGAACTAAATCCACTTTTAATTGTTTTACCCAAACGCGTCCGAAACTGTATTATACGCGGAAATAATATCATATAAAAAACTGTTTCATTTATGCTATATTGAGTTATTCAAAGAGTAAATCGAGTGAGCTATATGAATTAAAATCACTATTTTCATACTCAAAAGCTGAGAAACGAATGGTAAGAATTTGAAAAACCATGCATTTTTAAAATGAATACGCCAAAATAAGAGTTGATTTAAGACTTTTATTCATTTAATCTAAAGACGGCCAGAATCATTTTAATTGAGGCATCGCTATTTTTGTGTATACACATATTCCCATATACCTAAATGCAATCCAATAATCAACTGATATGTGCGATGTATGACCATGAGCACTAAAGTGGTCATAGCGATCTCCTGGAGCTTAAACATAATTCATTTTTTTAACTTGAAGTTTCTTTTATCATTTTTGAAGTTTTTTAATCGTAAATCTGTCTTAGTATAGATAAGAAGATTAGTATTATCCGTAGTGTGCACCATCGATGAAAAAGATTCAAAAGTGATTTTCTGACTTTCGTTGCGGCCGTACAAGCACTGATGACGCGGAAAGATATAAACGCCCAAAAGACCTCACTCAGAACACCAGAGTATTATGTGTACGACCCCAAAGTGAAAATGAGGATCTAGATGGGGCCATAAAGATGTCGCATGGCAGTGCGTTCAATATCATACATAATATTTTGGGTAAGAAGTAGCTCAGCGCGCGATGGGTGCCTCGTTTGCTCACAGTGGACCAAAACCGAATTCATGTTACGACTTCCCAGCAGAATTGCCAATGTTTATGAAACAAGGAATCATTTCTACACACCAGAGTCCATGTAATAGTCAAAACAATGGATTTCACGGATGAAACTTCCAACAACGCAACAATGGCCCGGAAAGGTTATGACTCCGTATTTTGGAAGTCGCATTCATCGCTTATCATAAATAGGGTAAAACCATAACTGGCGCATATTATTTATCACTATTGGATCGTTTAAAAATTAAAACTACAGAAAACGGTCTCATTTGAAGAAGAAAAATAAGAAAAGAAATGTGCTCTCCCATTCATCGTTAGTGGTGCAGCCACCGTATTTGCCAGATTTTGCTTGCAGCGACTTCTATCTGCTTCTAAGCCTGAAGAGATGGCTCACCGGTCAAACCGAGTACAATTTTGAAGAGCTTCCGAATTACTACTTTTCGCATGGGATAAAAATGTAAATAAAGATAAATCGTTGAACTCGCGGTATCGGCTTAAAAGGAATGATTGTTAGAAAATAAAACCCAATTTGGCCAAAAACAGATTTCCTTTAAGCAGTCAACGAAATGGCTCTGTGACATAAGGCCCCAGGAAATAAGACTTTAAAACAAAATCGAAATAAGACCCCAAAAAATGGGGCTGATATAACACAGAACGAAATTAAGCCCCAGCTCGATGAAATAAAGCCCTATCATGATATTAAAAACACCCACAAGTGGGTCTTAAGGCCTTACATAGGTCTAGATTAAGGCTCCAGTTTTAGGCTTATTTCTGTGAAAGTCGACTACAAAATTACCCCATTGGTTCAAACTTATGGTAGAAAATGTGTCTGGCCGGCGAGAGCTTGGTGCACGCAGGTAGCTGTCCTTTGCTTAAGATGACTGACTATTACTTTCGAAGCGGCTCCAGTCTATTTGTTCTTTGTTGTCGAAAAATATACCTGAGTATGTTTGTAAGCATTATGGGAATTTATTTAAGGTCGATTGTTTCTGACAGGTTGATGGTTTCTGAAATTGAACGTTAGTTGTCTATGATCGTTTGAAGCCTACAGTTGTGTGTCTTATTTGAGATTCAAAAATGTTGAATCGTCGCTGTATAGATCGTAAAAGTGAACGATCTTCACGTCCTAAGAAGAAGAAGCCTCCTCAAAGGCCATACAAGATGGAGAATGAAATTGAATACACTTGTTTGACTGCAATGATGTATGATATACAGTTAGTTCTCGTACTGTATTTTACAGTGTACTGTTTTTACAGCAATTTTGGAGTGTGTGGTCTGTCGCATATGTGGTGATAATGTGAAATTTTTAAAACCAGGCACCTGTGGACTCAAGTTAAATGTTTCTTGTACATCATATGACAATAATATCCGGCGTTTTTTCAACTTTTTTGATAAGCTTTCAATACGAGATAAGTAACCGCTTCATATTTGCCTTCTGATTGTAAAGAAAAGGATTGAAGGCAATGCAGATTTTTTGTGGTTTCATGAACTTAGCATCATGTATCGCACAAGCAGCTTTTGATTCAATTGTGAAAAAAATATTGAAGAAGTTTCAACAGTTGTCGCTAAACTTACTTTGAAAGTTGCTGCTGCAGAAAAAATTCAACAATTTGCCAATCAAGATAAACTACAATTATCTCATAATGGAATTATTGTATCCGGGGAGGGCACTTGGACAAATAGAGGCTTTTCTTCGCTTTTTGGAGTTACAACATTAATTAGTAATTTATCGGGAAAAGTTGACGACGAGCTGTTATTACAAGGAATACGAAATTCACGAAAAGAATATAAGTACGACTGATTTTGAACTTTGAACTGAGCATTTCTCAGCAAATCATAAAGGAAGTGTTGGAAAAATGGAGGCAGATAGTATTGTGAAAATGATCAATTGAACACTATTTGGTGGTAAAAGAATATTAGGTAGATAACGGTGATGCAAAACTTTTTTCTAATATCACGAATTTTCAGCCATATCAAGACCTTGAGGAAAAGAAGAAAGAATGTGTGGGTCCTGTCCAAAATGGAGTCTTTGCCAATACGACAATGAACATAAAAATGCGACGTCAATCATAAAAGAGAAATCAATGACTCTGACAAAAAACCAAGAACATAGAATCCAAACAAACGAGTTAGTTTAAGACGAACTAACTATTCATTACTCAATGGAGAAAAACCTCTGCATTTTATTGTTCGCCTAGAGAGAAAGTTGGTGTGCTTGGCAGAGAGGAAAAGAGGCCACTTTAACTGAAATTGTACTGGAGGCAATAAAACCCATCTATGAACCATTGACTGATGAACAATTATTTAAAAAGTATTGAGGTGGATTTACGCAAAACGTTGATGAATGTCTCAATTCAAAAATTTGGAAGTTTGCACCGAAATATACGTCTGGAGTAGTCGGAAAATAGTTGAAATAGCTGCTTAGGTTGCAGTATGTACTATTAAAGACGAGAAAGAGATTATATTAATGATAGAAAGATAACTTGGAATAAAAATTAAATATGAGAGGTATCACTATACGTATTTTCCCAGAAAAAATGCGAACTGACTAAAACACGCACGAATCAGTGCTACTATAGCAACAAAAGAGGCCATAATATCTCATCGCACACTGAGATTTTATCAATCTACAAGGACAAGAGTATTTAATATAAACTTGCAAAAAAAGCATTTTTTTTTCTTGAAAATATAGCTGGTATACACAGAAAGCCATGACAAAATTTGCAAAACGATTGCTTTTCCGATACTCTTATATTTAAAAGAGAAGTCGTAAAATGGTGCTTTTTAAAATTATTTGTTAACGTCAAAAACCCGCTGATTAAAAGTGTTATCTTTAAAACTTCTCTTGCAACGGAAAACTTTTGTGAAGGTGTGCAGATTAATTCACAATAAAATAAGTCGCCTAAGGGAAGTCTTAGGCAATAAATTCTTTGAAATTGAATTTTTTTTTCTTATGATTTTTGTTGTACATACATTCAAGAATAAGTTAAGACAAATTCAAATCAATCCCGCCTATAATGCAGATTCTACAGCGCTAAAACCCAGCGGTAAGTCAGAGTACCAATCGATCAAATCGAAGAAGCTGTTAAAACGCGTGTTGTTCGCTTTCCCTTTCTTTTTTTAAAAACTTTGAGCAAAAATGTGGATGTGTGTATGGAATGTTTTTATGTATATATTAAAGTGGGTCAATTGTTTATGTCAAAAGGCGTATAGCAAAAACGTAATCTACAAAGAACTCGAAGAAAACTTCTCCAAGAAACTATGGGTCACATGAACATGAACATGAACATGAACATGAACATGAAACAAAAAAGTGAAACGTTTTTCATATAAGCGCTGCCTAAGAGAGACACAGTGGTTGGCAATTTTAGGGAATCGCTGATTTCGAATCTGAGGTCTGGTTTTTGATATTCAAGATGACTTGAGTTGCCAACTTGATTTTCTTTTTTGCGAAACCTTGTAATTTTGAAATTCTGACAACGGGCTTGGTTTCGAATCAGAATCTTACTTACTGAGATGGCGCCTACAACCGTAAGTCGGTATCCGCCTGTTGTAAGAAACTACGCCAGCCATTTCTGTTTTGCGCTTGCTGGCGCCAGTTGGAAGCTCCAAGTTTCATCAGGTTGTCCTCCACTTGGTCCGTCCAACGGAGATGCGGTCGTCGTCTTCTGCGTTGTCCGCCACTGGGTACCGAATCGAATATTTTTTTCGCTGGAGCGTCGTCTTCCATCCGCTCAACATGACCTAGCCAGCGAAGCCGCTCGATTTTTATGCGCTTTACTATGTCGATGTCGGCGTATAGCTGATACAGCTCATCGTTCCATCGTATTCGGTACTCGCCATTGACGCAGATTGGTCCGTAAATTTTACGAAGGATCTTTCTCTCGAACGCTCCCAACATTTTTTCATCAGAGCTGCTCAACGTCCAGGTTTGTGCTGCATATAACAGGACGGGCATGATTAGTGATTTATAGAGCGGGACTTTTGTTCGTCGAGAGAGAGGCTCTGCTTCTCAATTTCCTACTGAGTCCAAAGAAACACCTGTTGGCAAGAGTTATCCTTCGTTTTATCTCTCTACTGATATCGTTGGTGGAGTTAATGCTGGAACCGAGGTAGACGGAATCTTTCACAACCTCGAAGGAGGACCCATGCGACTCGACTCTTTTTCTAATTTGGAGAATGCTGCACTGACTTCTCGTGTATAATGGCCAATGATATCAATATCATTGGCATACGCTAGCAGCATAACACTCTTATAGAATATTGTGCCGCTTTGTCTCAGATCAGCAGCTCGAATGATCTTCTCCATGATTAGGTTAAAAAAGTCGCACGATAAAGAATCACCTTGTCTGAAACCTCGTTTGGTAACAAATGGTGGGGAGAGGTCCTTTCCGATTTTTACTGCACTGCTAATGTTGCTCAGGGTAATCCTGCATAGACGGATTAATTCTGCAGGCATACCAAATTCAGACATGGTGGAGTATAGGTGATTATTAATTGGACTGTCGAAAGCGGCTTTGTAGTCCACAAAAAGATGTTGGGTGTCGATTTGGTTCTCTATCTTCTTTTCCATGATTTGTCGTAGCGTGAATATCTGGTCGGTGGTAGATTTTCCAGGTCTGAAGCCACACTGATAAGGCCCAATCAGTTGGTTTACGATGGGCTTCAGTCTTTTACATAATACGCTCGACAGAACCTTATAGGCGATATTTAGGAGGCTTATCCCACGGTAGTTGGCGCAAATAGTGGGATCGCCTTTCTTGTGGATTGGGCGTAGTACACTGAGGTTCCAATCGTTTGGAATGCATTCTTTCAGCCATATTCTGCATAGAAGCTCGTGAACGCATTTAAAAATAACTTCGCATACGTTCTTAAACAGCTCAGCGGCCCACGGCTTTGTTATTTTTAAGCCGTGTTGTTGCTGTCAAGACTTCATTATAGTCGGGCAGCGGAACTTCAACGCTATCATCCATAATTTGGAGTTTCCGGGATATCATCTCTATTGACGGGACTGTTGTCGCCATCGCCATTCATCCTTATCTCCATATCTGTCACCAGATTCCCGTTTTCATCCTTGCAGAAAGAGGCCTTGTTTTTAGAGCCATCGACCAGGCGTCTTATCTTTTCGAAAAATTTTCGGGCCTCATTCCTGTCACCATACATCTCAATCTTCTCACACTCACGCTTTTCTGTCTCTCGTTTTTTCCACCCGAAAAGACGTTTCTCGTCCCTTCTCTTCTCTCTGTATCGCTCCTTAGCAGCACGCGTTACAACCGATTGCAGGGTGGCTTTGTAGGCGGCGTATTTCTCTGAAGTGGTGACGCGACACTCTTGGTCATGCCACTGGTTTCGGCGGGGACGGTGGTAGGCAATAACCCCTTCGGCAGCTGTACGCAGAGAGTGGGAGATGTGTGCCCACTGAGCGCATATATCGTCGGAGGAGTGCTTTCTTGAAGCAGGAGTGAGAGTCGAGTGGCGAAGGCTTCGGCTATCCGTTTTGACTGCAACTTGTCGACGTCTAGCTTTCTCTGTGTAGGATTGCGCGTATTCTTTGCAGCGCACAGACGTGTACGGATCTTAGCTGCGACAAGAAAATGATCCGAGTCTATGTTAGCACCGCGAATCGTGCGTACATCTAATACACTGGAAGAGTGCCTTCCGTCAATCAAAACATGATCAATATGGTTGCACGTTTTTTGGTCAGGGGACACCCAGGTGGCCTTATGAATATTGAGAAAAAATGTAAAAAATGGAATCGAAAAAATGGTGGCTTAAAATATTTGTTTTCAATATAAAAACTTTTGTTTTAAATTTTATTTTTAAATAAATGTTTTTAAACTGAAAATGTTTACATTAAAAGTATATTTAAAAACATTTGAGTTTTGAAAACAAAAACTCTTGTTTTAAATTTAACTTTACAAACATTTGTGTTTAGCTTAAATGAAATTGTTTAAAGCTCTTTTCCAAAAACTTATTCGTTTAATATGAACACAATTTCATTTAATTTCTCGAGTATTTTTTTTTTTTCAAATACTTCACAACACGCACAACACAACTGATCATAAGAAGCTCGGTCAAAGTCCTTCAAGGGCTGAAATGGCCATTTATTTTTTTTTTTACTTGTCAAGAATCATCAGGAAAGTGTTGACAAGACTGTGTGATAAATACTTTAAAATTTGCTGTCATAAATTCGGATTAGAATAGCGCTATTAACTACAAATAAAAAAAATTTTCTTTTTTCACTTATTCCAAACTTTTTGATCCACTTAGTTGACTGTAAAACGGAGTAGTTGAGGAGACATGTATACGAAACCGTATAATAAAAATTTTTTTTAATTTTACTTTATATTTAATGAACTGAACTAATATTCAAATCTTGCTTGATTTATTCTTATCACAATAAAATTATATAATTCTTTTTATTATTCTTTTAAAAGCTCTTCAAAAAATAATATTTGTTTCATTGCTTCCAATCAAAGTTCGTACTTTTGCACCCGAACTTGTGAACACTTACATGGTTCTTGCAAGCGCCTTCATTGTTCTTTCCATGCTTTTAGCTTTTTATACTTCTACTCGTTGACCCATTAGACCTTCGCATAGAATTTCTTGCAAGTATGAATTGACGTTTTATTGTTTTGACAGTTTAACGTGTGCGCATAAATAAGACGCGACAGACAATTAATTCAAATTTTATGCCATGCTAAGTGAACACAAAGGTCTTCCATGCATTTTATTTCTTTCCTCGATGTAAAAGATAGACACGAGCAAGAATAAAAAAGCATAGCGAGTGGTGGTAGTTTGGAAGAGATAGGATGACAGCAACAACATTGGTAGCTTATTGAGTTACAGGCAAACATAAACTTATTGACATTAAAAATAAAAAGAAAAATAAGCATTTTAATCTAATGGCATCTATTTGTAGCACACGGCCAAGCCCAGATATAAAACCATTACGAAGAAATGGAAGATCTCTAGTAAAGGCAAAAAATTTAAAACCACGACATTTTTTCATAAAATATCAATTAATCACTTATCACGTACATATGTCACCAAAAAATATTCACTTACATAAAAGTAACAATGATAATAATAGCAACGATTGTGTTTTCAGTAACACAGCAACAACAACATACTTGCTACAACTATAGCCAAACCCAAACCTTCGATGCGGCTGACGAGCGCGTACATACCATGTTTTGACCCACATAATTATATATTTGTTTTTGGTTTTTGTTTTTCTTTGTAAAAGTCTCATTTTCGTTGAAGGCATGATCCGATCATTAAAGATTTTTATTATCGCACTTAAGCATCAGGCGCGAGTTTGCTGCAACAGTCAAAGCAGCAGCCTGGGGCGGGCAAACAGCAGCAACAGCTCTGCACGCATTGTCACCTAATTGAGTGCTCGCTATGGGGAAGAAAATATTGTCGATGTTGAACATGATAACCATCACCTAGACGAGGATGATCATAATAATGATGATGTTTATAAAGATGTAGACAGCGTTTATGATGATCATGATGATTTAATTGCCTATGTATGTACTGCTCGCATCTTTTTGATAAATAGCTGCTGTTGCTGCGTAGTTCTATATTCATCAAATAAAAATTCCTCATCGTTGAAAAAGTAAAAGTGGACCACGTGCCATAAACATTAAACTTTCATTAAAAACGTTTTTCTACATTGAAACTACGTAAGAAAACGATTAAAAGATTGACCCAGAGTTGTTGAGAGATTACAGAGGGTCCATGTTTTTGGTTTTTTTATTTTTCCATTATTATTTATGTTATATTACTTTTGTATATAAAAAAAAACCAGTGAAAACAAAAACACATTAAGTGACAACATTCAATGACAACGGTAAAGTACAAAAAGGGGTTTGTTCGACACGTTTTTAACAGGAATGAAACTCTTACTGGTTAATTTGACAGATAAGCTATGATAAGTTTGTTTTACAGATTTTGAACATATTTCGCTATTAATTTATCACGCTTAATGGCAAAACAAAATGTCTGTGGAAGAGGCACAACATGCCAATATTAATTTTAAAGTTTTAAAAATAAACATATTTAAAGCCACAAAAAAATAACATTGAAAGTTTTTACAATTAGGAATTGTCGTTACAATTTTACTCATCAGAACTACTCAGGCGGAACACAAACATAAGCGATATATTAGTCATAGTTGATTCTTTTGCATGAGTTCCTTAATATTTCACTATTATCTTTTAATGAAATTGATTTGCATTACAATCTTAACGCAGTCTCCAGCTTAGTTTTACTTATTAAAATTATCGGAGTAATATGAGCAATATGAGCGCAAAGTTTTTCAGCTGTACAGGGTGGCCCAAAATATAACACCTTATCGGAAGATGCTCTAAGTTTTACAAATAGCTGCAACTGTAATTTTTGTTTTGATATTTGTGAAGTAAACAGATATAAGCCACCATACACGTCGACAAGATACGAAACACTATAGTCTACAAGAACGCGGAGTACTCGTGAGTATACATTATATTTCGTAAGTAGTTTTGGCACAACGTGAATTTCGGCGAAAATTTCCTGGCCATCCTTCGTCAATGGGTCAAACACAAAAGCGCTTATGCGCCCTATAAGCGTAACAAAGCGAGAAGACTGGGACAGGTGGGAATGCACGTCGAATAAATTTACTAATTCCATTCCAAGTATTTATTTCGCGATGCTATACCATAGTCTATTCTTACAGTCTGACGAGAGGGATTTGAATCGTCAGCTTTTCGAGTCTTTAAAATGTATATAACTGTTTTAGCTCACTAGCTCTTTTACCTCAGAACGAAAGATCTGCAATTATTCTCATTTTTGAGTCATTGGTTGATTAACACAAGAAAGAGTATTAATCAAGTCATACTCGTTCACGCACAAGCAAAAGAATAACAAAGAATAAATTATATGCTGATATGAACCGGTGCAGTGCTCAGTTCTCACATTGAGTCAATGGATTTTTTGTGATCTACCGTAATGACTCACAATACCAATAAACACCAAGAATTCAGTAGAATGACCCAAGTTGTCAGAGTCAATTTTAGTTTGGCTTTCTTGTTATTTGTAAATGGGAAATGTTCAGCAACACGTGCGTGTAACTGCCAAAACAAACAATAACTGTTTTGCAAAATGGATAAGGCATAACGCAAAATAGTTCTCAACTCACTCGTACTTATTTTCTTCTAACATAAACAAGTGAGTCATATCAGATAATTAACCCACAACTAACCCTGCATGACACTAGTACAAAACTACGGATTCACTAGCCACTAGGTAGCCAGTACTAGTTCCACTTCAATCTACTTTCTTTGCGTTCAACTGGCGAATTTTACATGAACATGTCATAGATAGGGGTCAACTGCCACCTTTAACATTACCATTCCCTAGCCAATTTACTAGTACTATAGGGCCAGTTTATTCGCTAGTCAGAGAGATCAAAAAACAAAATTAACGTAGGCATTGTGAAAGCAACCTTAATTTTTATGACTTTATATTTCTTTCCGCGGAATTTTTTTATTCGTATTCAAAGAAATAGAAAAGCTTTATATATCATGTTTTCTCGAAAATATTACTTCTAACTATAAAAGTCAATGCAACAAAATCAAGAAGGCAAAAACATAAACATTAAGCAATAACAGCATGAAGTTGATTGAACTGACCCCTCTATGCATTACCTTGGGTTTAAATCAGAGCTAGTTTATATAGGCGACGATTAATGGCGACGATTCCACCAATGCCGCCCATCGAGAGCACAGTGCAGTGCCACCAATCGACGATGACGGAGTGGAAGTATCACCACCTAGCCATGAAGAGGTTCGAGTTGCTATCCAACGACTCAAAAACAATAAAGCAGCGGGTGCTGACGGCCTGTCAGCTGAATTGTTTAAAACCGGCGGCGATGAATTGATAAGGCGCATGCATCAGCTCATCAGCAAAATATGGCTAGCAGAAAGCATGCCCGACGATTGGAACCTCAGTGTACTGTGCCCTATACTTAAGAAAGGAGACCCAACAATCTGCGCAAGTTATAGAGGTATCAGTCTTATTTCCATCGCATATAAGGTTCTCTCAAGCGTACTGTGTGAAAGATTAAAGCCAATTACAAAAACACTGATTGGACCTTATCAGTGTGGCTTTCGACCTGGTAAGTCCACCATAGACCAGATTTTTCACGCTACGACAAATCCTGGAGAAAACCCACGAAAATCAAATTGACACACACCATCTCTTTGTCGACTTTAAAGCTGCGTTCGATAGCCCGAGAAGGGATTGCCTATACGCAACAATGTCTGAGTTCGGTATACCTGCAAAGTTGATTAGACTTTGCAGAATGACGTTGAGCAACACACGCAGCTCCGTCAAGGTAGGAAATGACCTCTCCGAAACCTTCAATACCGAAAGAGGTTTCAGGCAAGGCGATCCACTGTCTTGCGATCTCTTCAACATCATCATGGAGGGGATCGTACGAAAGGCCGGTGTGCATCGTAATGGCACCATTTTCTATAAAGGTGTCCAGCTCCTTGCTTACGCTGATGATATTGATATTGTTGGCAGAACCAAGAGAGATGTTACCGCTGCTTTCGCCGCTATCGAAAAGGAATCAGCCAAAGTGGGTTTGACGATAAATGAGGGTAAAACAAAGTATATGCTGTCTACAAACAAGGGAGCTCGGCGTTTAGACTCCCACGTTTCATCCGGCAGCTATAACTTTGAAGTAGTCAAGGAGTTTGTATACCTTGGCACCGCCATTAATACTAACAACGAAATCAGTCTGGAGATAAAGCGAAGAACAATAATTGCTAATAGGTGCTACTACGGGCTCAGTAAGCAACTAAGTTCCAGAGCCCTCTCTCGATCGACAAAACTAACACTCTACAAGACGCTCGTTCTACCTGTGCTGCTTTATGGCGCTGAGGCATGGGTAGTTTCGCAAACTGACGCAGCCGCTCTGGGGGTGTTCGAGAGAAAAGTTCTTCGCAAAATCTTCGGTCCTGTTCGAGTCGGCGATGACTATCGCATCCGAATGAACCACGAGCTGTATGAGCTCTACGGAGACATTGACGTAGTTCGGCGTATAACTGTGCAGCGACTACGCTGGCTGGGTCATGTCCATCGTATGGACGACGAAGCTCCAGCGAAAAAGGTGCTCGAAGCGAGGGTCGCTGGTCAACGACGACGAGGGAGACCATGCCTCCGATGGATGGACCAGGCTGAGGAAGCCCTAACCGCACTTGGTGTATCCGATTGGAGAAGGCGCGCGCAAAGCAGAGGCGCCTGGCGAGAGCTGATGAGGTCGGTCGAAATCCGGACACGGGTTGTCACGGCCACCTAAGTAAGTAAGTAAGTTTATATAGGCGTTACGCTTGTGGCGGCCGTGGCGTAGTGGGTCGAGTGTGTGACTCTTACGCCAGAGAACTCAAGTTCGAATCCTCCATCTGACACAGAGAATTTTTTCAATTGAATTAATTTTTCTGTTCGGCCCTCACCTCTCTGCAGACAACGGCAAACCTCAGAGAGTAAAAACTGCCATGAAAAGCTTCTTGAGAACATAAGCCGTTCGGAGTCGGCGTAAAACATGTAGGTCCAGTTCTCGATCATTTGTGTATAAACATTTCATATCACACACAACACAATTGATCATAAGAAGCTCGGTCAAAGTCCTTTCAAGGGCTGAGATGGCCATTTCGTTTTTTTTTTTTTCGTTTAGTTTATGTAGAACTAGTGAAGTAGCTAACGAGAAAGTGTCAATTGGTTACTCTCAATACTGGCGGGAATAGAGTTATAATTTGCTGACACACATGCGTGTAAGAGTATAATGAGTATTTTTGATACATTCCCATTTATTTAGTGGGAATGGGTCAAAGTGTTTTATTAAGTTGGTACATATTTTCACCAATAGTCAAGGCTCATGACATAAGTGTACTAATAACCATTAGTACCCATTATAGATCTATGTCATTAGTATCATAAGTGTCATTAGTTTATCTGATTCATTTCATTACCTTCACTTGATCACATATCACGAAGAAGTAAACATGTTATAAGTTGTAAGCTGTTTTAAGTTTCGCCTATTTCACTTTGTTTTAAAATTTAACATAACGAGTTAAGTCGCCTTTGTACAAACATTAAAATAAAACAATATTATTAGTATAGTAAACGCGGCGACAAGGCTGCGAATTATTGGGAAACAGAGTCATTGTAGCAACCACCCAACAGAAAGTCCTTCAAAATTCTGGAAGAAGTCATTAATAATAGCATACTTGGACTCCATTATTACATTTTAGCAAAGAAAACACTCCATCATTCGCATTATTTAAATTACATCGCATTATCTAAAATACAAAATATCACCCAATTTTATGATTTACAGATTAAAAGAAATACGGATACACAGTGTGTGATGAGATTGTTGAGACGGCACTTCTCCAATTTACTTACTGGCGACGATTCCACCAATGCCGCCCATGGAGAGCGCAGCTCAGTGCCACCAATCAACGATGACGGGGTGGAACTATCACCACCTAGCCATGAAGAGTTTCGAGTTGCTATCCAACGACTCAAAAACAATAAAGCAGCGGGTGCTGACGGCCTATCAGCTGAATTGTTTAAAACCGGCGGCGATGAATTGATAAGGCGCATGCATCAGCTCATCAGCAAAATAAAGCTAGCAGAAAGCTTGCCCGGCGATTGGATCCTAAGCGTACTGTGCCCTATACTGATTGGTGACCAGTCCAGAGCTGTGATGGGCTAAAACTGGGAGTAGCTGGGGTGTAAGCTACGAGGTCTGACCAAGGACTTTAAAACTGGTACCACGGGCAGTCAGCGGCCCCCGGTGTATGTCTGGCTTCTGCTGGCATATACTGGGCTAACTGGATTGGGCTGGCCCTTCGGGGAGTCTTCGTGGTGGCTGTGGTTTAATACCCATATCGCGGGCAGAGCTATCTAGCTCGGTGTGGTTTGCACTCTCAAACCGGGCGCCATACCCCTTAGTATGGAAGAGGTTTTAGATAGGCCTCCACCCTCACCAAGGGTTGCGAAGTGTCATCACAACATGGAGCTAATTTGGTACCTTTGAATCCTCAAAGGGGCGCTGACCGACGCTTTGTATCGGTCCCAATTGTTATGGAACAACGTTGAATTAAGCCTTCACGGCAGGTGTCAACGTAAAACACAACAAATCTATTGTGCCCTATACTTAACAAAGGAGACCCAACAATCTGCGCCAGTTATATAGGTATCAGTCTTATTTCCATCGAATATAAGGTTCTCTCAAGCGTACTGTGTGAAAGATTAAAGCCAATTACAAAAACACTGATTGGGCTTTATCAGTGTGGCTTTCGACCTGAAAAGTCCACCATAGACCAGATTTTCACGCTACGACAAATCCTGGAGAAAACCCACGAAAATCAAATTGACACACACCATCTCTTTGTTGATTTTAAAGATGCGTTCGATAGCCCGAGAAGGGATTGCCTATACGCAACAATGTCTGAGTTCGGTATACCTGCAAAGTTGATTAGACTTTGCAGAATGACGTTGAGCAACACACGCAGCTCCGTCAAGGCGGGAAATGACCTCTCCGAAACCTTCAATACCGAAACAGGTTTCAGACAAGGCGATGCACTGTCTTGCGATCTCTTCAACATCATCATGGAGGGGATCGTACGAAAGGCCGGTGTGCATCGTAATGGCACCATTTTCTACAAAGGCGTCCAGCTCCTTGCGTACGCTGATGATATTGATATTGTCGGCAGAACCAAGAGAGATGTTACGGCTGCTTTCGCCGCTATCGAAAAGGAATCAACCCAAGTGGGTTTGACGATAAATGAGGGCAAAGCAAAGTATATGCTGTCTACAAGCTATCCGGCAGCTATAACTTGAAGTAGTCAAGGAGTTCGTTTACCTTGGCACCGCCATTAATACCAACAACGAAGTCAGGCTGGAGATAAAGGGAAGAACAATAATTGCTAATAGCTGCTACTACGGTAAGTAGGTCAGTAAGCAACTAAGTTCCAGAGCACTCTCTCGATCGATAAAACTAACACTCTACAAGACGCTCGTTCTACCTGTGCTGCTTTATGGCTCTGAGGCATGGGTAGTTTCGCAAACTGACGCAGCCGCTCGGGGGGTGTTCGAGAGAAAAGTTCTTCGCAAAATGTTCGGTCCTGTTCGAGTCGGCGATGACTATCGCATCCGAATGAACCACGAGCTGTATGAGCTCTACGAAGACATTGACGTAGTTCGGCGTATAACTGTGCAGCGACTACGCTGGCTGGGTCATGTCCATAGTATGGACGACGAAGCTCCAGCGAAAAAGGTGCTCGAGGTGAGGGTCGCTGGTCAACGACGACGAGAGAGACCATGCCTCCGATGGATGGACCAGGCTGAGGAAGCCCTAACCGCACTTGGTGTATCCAATTGGAGAAGGCGCGCGCAAAGCAGAGGCGCCTGGCGAGAGCTGATGAGGTCGGCCAAAACCCGGACACGGGTTGTTACGGCCACTTAAGTAAGTAAGTAAGATGTCTGATTTGAAATCAAGTCCGTTGTCAGAATTTCGGAATTAGAAGAATTCGCGAAAATACAAAAAATGTAGGGGGTAGCCCTATCTACATCTGGAATTTTAAAATTTTAAAAACGGTCTAATCAATCGACCACACATGTCCATTTTTATATAACGCACTCAATCTCATCAAGCAATTGCAACTGACTGACAACATCAGTTCTCACTAATAAAAATGTTTCAATTTCGCAGCTTCCTCACATAAATGTGCAATTGTACAGTTTTGTGAGTTTTACAAAATTTAATTTTTATGTGCTTACTTTTTAAACACAAAAGCTTGAAATTATTATTACTACCCTAGATTATTATTATTACCCTAGAGCACAATAAACTCTGAGTCTAAGTTTCAAAGCTTAAGAGTTTGAATTTCAAAAAATATGCAATTATAATCTTTATAGGTTTGCTGTTTATACCGAACGGTTTTAAATAAAAAAAAAATATTAAACTCTTTGAGCTTACTTCTTAAACTCTACAGTTTAAAAAATAGACCTCAAGGCTAAATTCAAACTTTATAAGTTTAAATGTCAAAATTCATACAGTTTTAAGCTTTTTAAATAAAATAGTATGTTTATTGTCATACCATTTCCAACATAAAAAAGAGAGAATTTTTAGCGTCAAAAAGTTGCTCTAAAACTCACAAAACTCGATAAAGTAGTTTTGCATAATACTTTATTACAATATTGTTTTACTGTTATCCGAAAATTCTGTTGATAAAGCATAAAAAATGGAAATAAAGCAGTTTTTTTTTATGTTTGTGTATAATGGTATGATTTTAAGGCAACATAAAATATACGACAACAAATACACGTAAATCAATTGACAGTTTTTATGAACGTTATAAACGCTCGCAATTTCTTTTTTAAAACTTTACCAAAAATAAAATATTGTGGCATACATGAAAATAAAATATTCATTATTTTCACCAACAACGATAATAAAAAAAACATCCATTCATCCATCAACATAAAAATGGCAAAATGTTCACCTTTATTTATCATGGAAAAAAATAAGTGTAACAACGTTGACACAGCTGGCAACATTGTTGCAGGGTGGCACACTTTGAGCGTGTGGGCAACAGTAAAGGGCAAAATAATTCAAACCATATGAAAACGAGAATGTGTTTATAAGTGTGCACGTGTGTAAGCAGCAGTAATTTATAATAAATATAAATTTCTATACTCCACAAATCTAGAAGAATAAGAAAACGCTTTAGAAATCCTTTATATATATGTTAACAGAAAAGAAAGCCACATTTGGCTATCAAAAATCTTGCAGCATATTTTACGATATATTTTGAGAGTAACAAACAAGCAAACCAACTGACTGACAGAGGTCAGATGTCAGAAGTCAACGACAAATGAAATGGAAACGAGATTTTTTTTCTCTGCTACTTATGTTTTAGTTCTATAAAGATTGCTTTTTTTGCTTTCAAATGATAAAAAATGGCGCCTTCAACAGAAACACAAAGTATTGTGATGAAGATTTTTAGTGCATATCCATAAGAGTGGTTCCACAAAACAGTTTTTTTTTAGAAATTTTAATGGGACCTTTGTTGAAATTGTGTGGTTGGCTACTTAACAAGACGGGTAAAATAGTATTAAGCGATAGTATTAAGCTTCATTGTGCCTAGTTGACCTCGAAGTTTGATATATTTTCAAAACTAACAAGTTTGCGACCACAATACACAAGCTTACAAAAGAATTATATTGCTATCGCACATATATGCATTTGCTTTCTAACAAGCTTAGAAGGCAGCAAGTGGCTGAAGCACAACTAAACACCGTCGAGTTGTAGTTAAAAAAGCCCACGTGAAAGTGATTAAACTACCAAAATATACAATATTTATTTTACTTTAAAGTTTTTTAAACGAAAAAAATAAACACGTTGTGTAGAAAAGTTCACTTTATTGATTCTCCACTATTTCTCTTCAAGTTCTGTTCATTTTTGCCGTCAAAAGAAAACAGTTGTCAAAACATTTATTTCACTCCAAAATAGAGATGTCAAAAACATGCATTTAAGATGCTACAAAAACCTCTTCAGTTGTTGCAAAATGCTCACCACACATTTTATTTTTGAAAAAAATAAAAATATGGAGTAATATCTGATGAATACGGCCAATGAGTCAATAATTCGACGTTTTTCTACTTCATATAATCAATTGTTTGAAATGCTGTGACTGTAATGATGAAGAATGATGTTCCGGTTTTTGTTGTTTATTTCTGATTTCATCGATGACTTCAGGCCAACAAATTGTTGTATACTAATCAGTGTTTATCATCCTTCGATCCTTTAGACAACGGTAGCAACTGAAACAGTTTTGCGGAAGAAGAAAGAAATAATTTTTCGATTCGGTTAACTTTGGAATATCCAAACAACAATAATTTTGTTTTGGGCTCGAACAATTATATAGAAGTTGAATCTAACGACTGCGAACTGCTTTTGCGGCTAATTGCTTATGAAAAATCGTATGTATTAGATTTTACCAATGCCTAAGGATGCCTTTTTTCATGGACATAGCGGACATGCCGATAAGTTTCCGAAACTTGCCGAAGAACACCAGTTGATGTACCAATTCTGCAAACCAATCATAAACTATGGTGCTTCATTACCAAAGGCGGAACAGAGGTCACATTAAGGTAAGTTTAGGTTAGGTAGAGGCGACAGTCGGTATATATACACAGATATGAAGCGTCGACGCGAATAACGCGAATAACGTTGTAAGCGACAAATTAGTCAAAAATAGTTTTTGTGCATACTACCGTTAAAAATGCTCTGGCGTATATAAATAGGCAAATTTCTTTAAAACTCTTACCCCGAAAAATTGGAAATCGAAATCAAATGACTCGTAGTGCACCATTAAAAATGTTTTTTTCAATTTCTGAAAACTTATAATTTGTCGCTTACAACACTATTCGCGTCAACGCTTCATGTGCTTAAATCGAATAGGTCTATTGTGATACCACTGCACTCAGGCTTTCATTCTAAATCGAACCATCTCGAGCTCTTTATAAGCCCTTCTTCCTCTTCTTCCTCGTTCCTGCAGCTTCTACAGAAGCATGCAATCTGTTGGCATGCTTAACTATCAGGCAGTGTCCTGTGGTGACAGCCACTAGCGTGAAGGGCTCTCGATCGCCCAGGATCTAGAGTCCGCCAAATAAGCTTTGATGCCCTATATGTAGAGAGTTCAACCCACTTAGTGTTGGCTTTCGATGTAATGTTGTTATTGATCAGCAGCTCAAGTGTCGCCAACGGGATATATGGTGATTTCAGTACTACTGATGCCACCCGCGTCCCATTTCTAGAGAGTTCGCCTTTTCATTTCGTTTTATACCTTTATGCCCAGGTACGCATACTAGATTGATGCTTAAATAAATTGACATTTCACTTAATAAAGCATCCGGGCGTTGAAATTGTGAATTGTCCAAATACCGAAAGCGTAAACCTCCCGTTATATTTCGATTAAAAAATTTATTGGTCAGAAACGGAAACTCTTTGATCAAAATACCTTATCACATATTTTTGTTGCAATCCCTTTTGTGGCGCAGAACAGCATGTACGCATTCAAACTAGCGCTGGACATAATTATGAGTAAAAAAAAATCTCGCCAAAAAATAATTTTCCCTCATATAATACTTTTCATAGGTTGAATGGACATTTTTTAACACGATTCGCTATTCTACGTATAACTTGATAACTTTGTGAATGCAATTCTTCAACATATTTGTAGAAATCAAAGTAGGAATCACATTAACCCAAAATCGAGCACTCTATTTGACACTTTTATTTTTTGTGCCAGTGTATTTGATAAAAGAATACTTAAGGTATCATTACAGTTTCGGTTAGGGAAAAAGTAAGCAATTTTCTAAGGTTAATAACTTGGGTCTGTTATTAAATATTAAAATAATTTTTTTTTTTTAAATTTGTTCATTCCTGAAGAATTAAAAAAAAAAAAAAAAAAAGAATAATTTTCATAATTTGTATGAGTTATAGATGGCGCCAAAGTGAAGTGCTCAAAAATCCGGTGTTTATATGGCGGACAGTTAATCTCTGGAATGGGAAGTCTGAAATAAAAAAACAAAAAAGGTTCTTAAAGAGGGATACCTTCCGCCCGGCAATCTACTATTAATATTTGAAAAATGGAAGAAAGAAAAAAATTGGGCAA
Source organism: Coremacera marginata (assembly GCA_914767935.1). Classification (NCBI taxonomy): domain Eukaryota; kingdom Metazoa; phylum Arthropoda; class Insecta; order Diptera; family Sciomyzidae; genus Coremacera; species Coremacera marginata. The sequence goes on along the minus strand of OU612045.1, from coordinate 61,196,259 downwards.
TATTTTTAAAAAAAAATCGACCACATTTTTGTACCTTTTACCTTCGCTAATTAATTTTTTTTTTTAATTTCAGGTAATATGTTAGTTAAGAAAACAAAATAAGGTTTTTCAAAATCGGCCCAGCCAATCCTTAGATTATTTGTCTGCCACCGGATCATATAAGTCATGAAAATAATTTTTTTTTAAGGTTTTTTTCAATCTTCAAGGATGTATACATTTAAAAAAATTTTTGTTAATATCTAATAAAGGGCCGTAGTTATTATCTTAAGAAAATTGCTTACTTTTTTCCTATCCGAAACTGTAATTATACCTTTAAGCACTTGTTTCACTCAAGGCACATTTTTTACCATCGATTTTCGTTTTTCATTTTCCCACTAGAAATATGGTATACCACATCTTTACAATAACTTTTTCAAGTACAACATTATACAGTGTTTGGTTGTTTTTCAAATATTTGTTGACTGTTTGGGTTTAAGAAATAAAAAATTCACAAAAGTATGATAAATATGTACATACAAACTTTTATAAAATTGAGTTTTGTGGCAGAAAAGTTAATGAAAATTTTAAAAAATGCCAATTTTAACCAATATTTCAAACTCATTTAGTTTGGTAACCAACTTCACACTTCGAATAAAAGTCCGATTAAACTTTTGCCTTTGATTTTTTTCCAGTATATAAGACAGTCACTCTAATAACCAATTATATCTGTTGTTGATACGAACGAAACCATTAACTTCAATACAACAGAAGACTAAAACAAAAATTTCATAAACATTTTTAATACCTCAACTATAGTTAATAGTTTTATATAACATCCAACTAGCATGCTTCTTTTTTGCCGCAATTCAAGTTGATGTAAGAAACTTAAACTTGTCGGAAATCATAAAAAATAGCTGCAATTAATTAACCTTGATCTTGCTACAATTTTAAGCAAATTATCAAATTAGCAGCTATTATAGCACATCATCAGCACAACAAAAGCTTTATTGTTGCTGTATCTGTTACTTTTTATCTATTTCCCAGTTACTGCTTGAAAACCGCAAAAACTGCGTCTTCAATAAAATTTCTGATATCTTTAAGTTTTTTCAACATTAAAATACAAATTAACAAAAACTTTATAAATGCATTTTTTTTCTTAAAGGTTTTATTATTAGTTTTTTTTGTTTTTGTAGCTAACTTAAACTTTTAGAACAATAACATAAGTTACTCAAGCTGTTTTAGTTTTGCAGCAAAAAGTGTATTAATTACAGACAATTCAGTATTTCCTGCCAAGTAGCTTCGGAAAAATAATTAACAATAAAACAACAACAAAGTTAGTTTTTCAAACTAGCGAAAAAACCAACTTGTAGAAATCATTATCATAACAAAATTTTAAAAGATTGCCAAACATTTCGGAGTCGTAGAATCGTTTGGCCTTTTTTTTCATTTTCTTATTTTTCTGTCAAGAATTTGTAACGGCGTTTTTATCGTAGGCTGAGGTATGGCTCAGCCACTCCAGGATCAAACGAAGGACCCTTGAACTTTCGCAAATAAAAGAGGATGATTTTCAATATTTAGATTTCAATGATTTTATTAACAATAACATGTGATGATATAAGTGATTTATTTCAGTGTATTCGTCTTTTCTTACAATACAACAACAATAATTCTTCCAATATACTTCTTTATAATTATTCCTCTTCTTATAATATAACAATAATAATTCTTCAAATGTATTTCTTCACGTTCGTTCGCTTCGGCAATCTCTGGCTAGTTCACGTAATTATGAATTCGGGTTTTCTCGATATTTCAGTACTCGGCTAAGTTTGGTAGTTAGCTATGTTCGGTGATGATAAGCTCGAGTTCATTCAGATATGCTCGGTGCTTTTGAGCTCGGATATGTTCGGTAGTCGGATATGTTCGGTACTTATGAGCTCGGGTATGTTCGGAGTCGGCTATGTTCATTCGTATATGGTCGGTGCTTATGTGCTCGGGTATGTTCGGTGGGTATCGGTAAGGTTCCTCGCAGCAGGCACCAACGATAGCGTTCGGTCAGAGCTCGACCACGTGTGTTAATAGCTTAAATCTAGGTTAGAAAAACGGAATAATATTATATAGATATCGTTCAACAGAAGCTTAGCGAAATGAGTATTATTATGTCGGATGGGGAACTACCAGCCGAAGCTGATGGGTTAACCAACGGAATGATAATTGCCACGAGGGATGGCAAACTATCAGTCGAAGCTAATGTGGTAACTTACCGAACGATAATATTTGCTACGTTGAGTGGCGAACTATCAGCCGAAGTCGATGTGGTAACCAAACGAGTGCCATCGAAGATTGCTATTATGATGGCGAACTATCAGTCGAAGCTGATGTGGTAACTAACCGAATGAATACGATTGGGTCAATTGGCAAACTATCATCCAAAGCTGATGTGATAACCAACCGAATAATAAGAAATTCTACGTCGGGTGGTGAACTATCACCCGAATATGGTGCGCTTGGTGGTTTTTGTTATTGCGGTCGCTACGCAGGCTGGCTGATTGACTGGTAGTGTTGTTTGTTGTTGTTGCTATGCATGCTGTGGGTATAAAGCATACTTGCTGTTTGGCTGGTATTGATGTTATTGTTGTGGTTGCTATGCATGCTGACTGCTTGTAACGTAGATCACCGTTACAAAATTATTTTGAATGCAACTGAACAACAAGCAAAGCTTAACTACTAAAAAAATATTTCAGCAGAAAAGAGAACCTAACGGAAATACATAGCAAACATGTTTGGCTAACATAAGCACGGCATAACGGATCCTCTGATATCATTAAAGTGATTAGTAGGTTAGGTATAACTTTGAGTTCCCTCCAAACTAGATTTTTTAAAATTTATGGACACTAAACGAAACTTTTTCGAACTTTTGCCGTAAAAAGAATAGTATGAAGTATGACTATAAGTTTTAATACATGAAGAACTCTATATGATAACTCAAATATTTTTCGTACAATAGCAATCGTTGAGGGTCACAAATAAAAAAAGAATATTTATTAAAAATTTTAAGTCTTCACTTTTTCTAGTTAAATAGTGACAAAAGTGTAATTTTTTAACTTTAATCATTAAATATCATTAAAGATATTTATTTGAAGAAAATATTTGTTGAAAACGTAAGTATTCTGTTTGACATAATCAAATTTCAGCTTTAAAGCTTTATTCAGTGTTGCCTGTTAACCCACAAATGAGTGAATTGTCTCTAATCTCCGCTCTTTATGAACGGTGTAGATCTTGTGGATTCTGATGCTCTTGACGTTCTGGGCATATCGATCCAATCTGAACTTTGTTGGGATGATACGAATGATATTTTCTATGAGTCAAAAGAGCGGTTATGTGCTTAGGTTTTTGAAAACGATGCAAAAGATACTTCACTCCACCTGATTTTCGTCTGGCTTATGACTCATATATAAGACTGAAAATAATATAATATAACCACATTTTAGCAGAAGCTTCGAGATCTCGTTTAGAGCATTTGAACGGAAGTCAACGTCGAGTAACATATTTTCAAGCGCCGTGCGATTCGAGATCTTATTTTGATTTTTTGGATCGAACTCGTGCGACATAGGGGATGAAAACGTTTCATCTTTTCTCAACTTTCTCAGGCAACAGTTGCACCTAAATAAGACTTGAATAAGGCTTTATATCAGAAATTGATGTCTTAGGAGAAATTTAATCTTCATTACCTATACAAGGTAAGAAAGTCGCATGAAATTAATTTCTTTATTGAAGCACTTATATAAAGTTTTATATATGTTTAATACAAGCACATGTATAATGTTTTACATACGGCTTAACCAGGAAACCGAACACTGGGAAAAAATCAGATTTTATCTATTATTACGTATATTTCTACAAGTACTTTCATTTAACTTTCAATTAGAGATGTTGTGCATTTTTAAGAATTTTTGTATATTTACCATAATCATGCAGTGTGGATTGAGCTCGGAACCTTTGAATTCCACTCGTCTATTCAGGAACTTGCTGGAATGACGTTGAAACTTAAATACTATTTTCTTTGATTTTTTATTTTTATATTATCAGGTGTAGTAAAAAGATATTAATTATTTTTGCATAAAATTTAAGGCTTTACTTATCATGATTAAAATGAATCGATAAAGTTCAAATAAACAAGGTTCAAGGTACATTTATTATGCCTCTCTCATAGAAACTTTTGTTTCTATTGGCAAAAAAAAAAAAAAAAAAAAAAAACTGGTAGAGTCGATTTTCACAAGTTTCTCTTGAGGCGAATGCTTAACCAGCAAATCATTCGTCATAAACAGAAACAGGTGGTGATCACTTGGTGCTAGGTTCGGATTATAAGGTGGATGCATAATAACCTTCCAACCAAGCTCCTGAAGCTTCTGGCGAGTTACTATCGATGTGTGTGGCCCGGCGTTTTCCTGATGGAATACAATTCCTCTCCTATTGGCCAAAGCTGGCTACTTCTAGGGTATTGCTTCCTTCAAACGCTCCAGTTGTTGTCAGAACTGAGCCGAATTTAAAGTTTGACCCTAGAAGAGTAGCTCATAGTAAATAATTTCATGGGGATTCTACCAAACACACGGCAAATCCTTCCTGACCGTCAATACAGGCTTGACCACCGTTTGCGCCGGCTTACCACGATTCGACCATGACCGTTTTCGCTTGGCGTTGTTGTAAGTTCTTTCTTCACTAACTTTTCATCAGAACTCACCATCCACTTTAGAAATGGATCAATTTTGTTGTGATTCAGCAGATGGAAATTTGGTTCATGAGGTTTTTTTGCGTTAACTCGTGTGACAGCCATACATCAAGCTTCTTTCTGTTTGCAATCTATTTAAGTGGTTCCAAACAATTTGTTGTGCAATGTTTAGCTCCTGTGCAATCGAAACAGTGCTTACATGACGATCTGACTCGAAAATTTCCATGACTTTCGCAACATTTTCGACAGTTGCTTTTCCAGAGCGTAGTGCATCTATGATATCAAAATTACTAGAACGTAATCGACTTAATCAAAATTATGCGTACTGCTGTACGCGTTATGCGTATTACTGTTGCAATATCAGGACCATAAATACTGTTCGCATTTTCAGCCGTCTGTCTTGCGTTTTCGCCTTTTTATTATCTTTGCTGGTATTCACCTTTGACGCGCGCTCAAACAAAACTAACTAAGTCGAGCAATCACAAAACCGTCTGAGAAGTTTTTTAGTATTTTTCATGCGCCGCACAGTACTTTGAGCAGTAGGAATAAATACTGCTTTTTTAACAAAACCTAACGAAATGTATATCGTAAGTATGCAATACTTTAACTAAGAAGAATCCAAATTTTCATCGCGACTTTTGTGAAACTATACCTCTTTAATGTCAAACCTTTTTATGTATTTTTATTGTCGTTTTTGCGCTTCAACCAAAATATGTTAAAGAATTGGCAGTTTTAATCGGTAATAAAAAAAAAAATTTCAAATCAGCTCTTTAATTTTCATATATCGTCGTTGGGCGTGCAATACCGCGAATCCGCCACTTGCACATACACACACACACGATTATAGGAAAATTCTACAGGAGTGTAGAAAAACTGCTTTCTTTTAAACTATTGAATGATATTTTCACTAAACTATGGACATTTATTTCAAATTAGATTGCTTTGTTCTGAAATCGGCATTTAATGGAAATCCGCCCTTTATTAATTAAATCAATTTGAATTTTAATTCAATTTTGGCTTTTTTTGCAATAGACGCGGCATTGCAAGTGGCTGATACGCGGTATTGCACTCCCAACGACGATAAATTATTGTTTGTTTATTTTTATTTCAGAACCTAAAATATCTCAACCAATTCAGTCCAATTCTTTCAGCTATGTCGTCTAAAATCATATATTTCAAAAATGTCCAACATGTTGTTAGTGCTTTAATACCTCTAGGAGCTAACCGGTTTCTACCATTTCCAGTAAACTTCAATAATTCTACATGATCACCCTACTGACAAAGTTTTGTTAAGATCGGCCAGCCTTCCTATGCACCTCCCATACAAAATCAAGCAAAAAATTAATAAAGGTCCAAGACAGGTACCCCTAGGGTCTAGTGGACTTCAACCATTTTCAGTACACATCTATTACTCTATTTGATTACCTTTCTGACGAGTTTTTTGTTAACATCAGCTAACCTTTGCTTGCACTTCCCATACAAAATTACAAAAAAATTAATATAGGTAAAAGGGAGGTACCCCTAGGGACTGCCCGATTTCAACCATTTGTAAAGTTTTTCTTAATTGGTTTAAACTAACCAAGCATAAAAAATAACATTATCATTGGAGCACTTTTTTTCCAAATTTTGTATGGGATCAAAGTACTGTGCGCCATTTAGCGTAATCCATTTACACTTATGCAACGCAAGATACACATTAGGACTATTCACAATCTTGAGTATTTGACATTGCAAATTTATGCAATTGTAAAAATTTGCTATCAATCGTGAGCGGTCTTTTTCGGTTTACTTTGCAATACTTGTTGCAAAGAATGAAATTAACAGCTGATTACTCACTGACTCTTTAATGAATTTTCTATTGTGTTTCTTCTGTTTAATTGGTTTTTTTTTTTATGTACTTGTTTTCCATATCTTTGTTTTTAGCGACTTTATTATTTTGACAATCAGCTGTTAGCTCACAGTTCAGTATTGCATATGTATGGTTAATGTAAACTATGAGTTTTTAGTGTTGCATATTTACACAAGCGTATTAAATTCATCTCTGTATATTTTGTTAGTGTAGAGTAAAAATATACTCTACCATTTTGCAAATGCTATGATGCGAGAGCATTTGCACCTGATTGTGAAAAGCACTATTATATAAGCAATCTCTTGGAAAGTTTCTTTCAGTAAAAATTTACTTGAATACTTCTTAAATATTTCCTAAAAATGTATCTTTGAGCTACGGCTTGATATATGAGGAATTATATTTCAGTAAACAATTTCTTGAATTCTGTATAAAAATGCATTCTTGAGTAAAGCTTTATATACAAATTATATCATGGCAGCCGCGACACACTGGTTGAGGTGCGTGGCTTGTATGCGATAAAACCAAGGTTCAAATCCCATGTGACACAGCATGTATTTTCAACTGAATTAATTTTTCTGTTCGGCCGTCACCTCTCTGCAGACAATGGCAAATCTTAGAGTGCAAAAACTGCTATGAAAAGATTCTTGAGAACATAAGCCATTCGGAGTATATATAATGCCTGTAGGTCCAGTTCGTGATAATTTGTGTTCAAAAATTTCACAACAAGCACAACATAATTGATCATAAAAAGCTCGCTTAAAGTCCTTTCAAGGGCTGAAATGGCCATTTCGTTTGTATTTTTTTTTTATAAGGAAATATATTTGAGTAAAACTCGTCTTAAATATTTTCTAAAAGTGTATCCTTGAATAAGGCTTTATATAAGAAATTATACTAAAGTAAAAATCTTCTTGAATACCTACTTCTAAAAATGTACCATTGAATTTGTACATGTATTTATTTTGTTTTCAAATCTGATATAACTGCTATTATATAAGTTTTATTTAAGTACATATATTTACTTACTTACTTACTTAGGTGGTCGTAACAACCCGTGTCCGGGTTTCAGCCGACCTCATCAGCTCTCGCCAGGCGCCTCTGCTTTGCGCGCGCCTTCTCCAATCGGATACACCAAGTGCGGTTAGGGCTTCCTCAGCCTGGTCCATCCATCGGAGGCATGGTCTCCCTCGTCATTGACCAGCGACCCTCGCCTCGAGCACCTTTTTCGCTGGAGCTTCGTCGTCCAACTAACCACCGCCGAAAACTAAACCAGCCTCGGATAAGAACATGTTTATAAACATGTAAGAAAAAAGTTAAACCTTTTGTAAACATTGTATATAAACACGTACAATGTATATAAGCGCTGCCTAAGAGAGTCTCCATGGTTGGCAGCTTTAGGAATCTTTTCTTGCGTCTGAAAAGGCGCCTCACTTCCTTCCTCTTTTCGCGGTAGTTTTCTCGCACGGCTTGCGTTGCAGCCGACTGCAGCGTTTTTCTATATGCGGCGTTTTTTACTGCAGTCGCAATGAGGCACTCCTGATCATACCATTGGTTCCGAGGTTGCGGGCGCCCGAAACCAATGACTTCTTCAGCGGCAGCGCGCATGGAGTGGGATATATGCGCCCAAAGTCCGCCGGCGTCGTCGGGTCCAGAGGTTGGTTGGTTGAGCTTAACCGAGAGTTGAGCGGAGTAGGCTTCGGCAGTCCGCTGTAATTGCAGCTTATCGACATCTAGCTTTCGTTGCATTCCTGTGCGTATGTTCTTCGCATTGCATAATCGCATGCGGATCTTGGCTGCATCGAGATAATGGTCGGAGTCAATGTTGACCCCCCGAAATGTACGCACATCTAGAACACTAGAGGCATGCCTTCCGTCGATTACAACATGATCAATTTGGCTTCGCGTTTTTTGATCCGGCGACAGCCAGGTGGCCTTGTGGATGTCGAGGTGCTTAAGTCTGGTGCTACTAACTACCATGTTTTGCGCCGCGGCGAGGTCGATCAGTCTTAGACCGTTGTTCGTGGAGGTCTCATGAAGACTGAACTGACCGACAGTGGGGCCAAAGATGCCTTCCCTTCCGACTTTCGCATTAAAATCGCCGAGGACTATTTTCACGTCATGGACCGGATGGTGGTCGTATACGTCCTCAAGTAGAAAGCGTCTTTGACGGCTTCGTCCTTTTCCTCCGTCGGGGCGTGCACGCAAATTAGAAAAATTTTGCCTTGATGCGGATCGTGGCCAATCTTTCGTTCACAGGTGTGAACCGGGAAACCAGGTGGCGTAGTTTCCGGCTAACAACGAATCCACATCCAAATTCGCGCCTCTCCGCATGGCAGCTGTAGTAGATATCACAGTGTGCTTGTTTAGAGCAGCCTTGCCCTTTCCATCGCATTTCCTGGATGGCGGTGATGTCAGCCTTTATCGTTTTGAGGGCTTCCGCCAGTTGGATAATGGCACCTTCCCTATAAAGGGTTCGGACATTGCAGGTGCATATCCGTAAATCATTTTCCGTTTTTCGTTTGCGGTGGTCGTCAACGTAATTGGGGTTCTTATCCGAGGCTGGTTTAGTTTTCATTGGGCAGTAGTAATGTGGCGGGACCCAAACCCTGCGCACATTCCATGTTTAAGGTCTATGGAGTGACCCGCCGCTCAAATTAGCCGTCAAACTGACGGATGCCAGTTTGCCGTTGCCCAGGGAACACCACGTGGAGGTTTGAGTCGACTTGAGACGATTTCGACATGGATAATGCTGGCCTCGCCAGGTTGAGGCGGTCAGACACGTTGTCATGTGAAGGTTCGCCCCCTGTTCCCCAAAGGGGGACATAAACTTATTAACATACATTTAAGTTATACTTTTTTTATTTATTTCTTTAACATTATTTTAAAAATGTAGAGAAAAAGGGGTGGGATTAACTGTAGTATTTTAATAAAGTGTTTTGACCATCATTTGTAGTGTCACTCAGATGAAAATAGCTTCCGGCGAGCCTGACCCATAATATATAAATAACGGTTGTTAAAATGCCTCAACTTTCATCATGTTTATTAATAGCTGTCCTTGCCTTAATTTGCAACCACAAAGTTGTCATCATTAAAGTTCATAAATATGGCAACACCTTAAATACAGCATCATCTTAAAACAACAAAACTTAAAATTATGGTCCTCAAAAATATCCTAAACAAATATACAATGAAAAAAAAAACGAAACCAAACCAAACCATTGATTTTAATCTCTTTTGCTGGGTTGGCCTAGCGTTGAAGTCATGGCTAAAGAATTTCGATCAAATTTAAAGCTCATTAGTTAGCTTAAATTTGGTGTGGCCTAAAGTGCTATGGTTTAACAGACCATGCAGCACAACGCGATGCCACAAAGAATGGTTGGTGGTTGTCGTAGTGTTCATAGCCGCGGGTAGCTGGTGAGGAACCCTTATCAAAAAGTGTCAAATTAATTAAGTTCAAAGTTAAATACATAAATAAACGAACAGTGAAAGAGAGAAACTCTGAGCTAACTATGGCAACAGCTTGGCGTGTCGTCATCTTACTTGGCGTCCAATGCGGTTGGGTCAACATGGCGTTATCTTTGCAGCTCATTGTTGCTTGAGCAATGAAGAAGTGTTTTGTAATTGTGTAATAAAACTGAAATAGAGTAGAGCAATTTTTGGTAAAATAATTGAATTGAATGTAAAATTTGAACAAGTGGTTTGAGACAGAGGAAGTTATTTAAAACACTCATGAAAATGATGAATTTATAAAATGTATCTGCCATAATACCAAATTGCAATATAGCGCTCATACTATACTAAATACTCATGTTGGTTTATATTATCTAACGCTTCAATCATACCTTTCACATTAAGAAATCCAACTTTAAACCTACTGCTACTCTTTTAAAAAAAAAAACATTTTTCGACAATAATTTCATTTTACTTACATTCATTTTAACACTTAAGAAAGCAAGCAGAGTGTACAAAAATGAGCCTCAATGTACATAAATTACATCAAGCAGCACTTTATGGCAGCTGTTGGTAAAGAAAACAAAAAAAAAAAAAAAGAATAAATCCAAACATTACCGTAATGTAAATGTATAGAATGAGGTGTTAAAAGGTTATGATGACATTAAAGTAAATGAAAAAAGAAAACACACGGTATGGTGAATACAGTGCTTTCAGATATTCATGAAATTTTATATATTTATTTGATAAAGCTGCTGAATATTTATTAGAAAGAAAACCTTGCTATGCATTTGGATAAGATCGCTACGAGTGAATAAAGAGCTGTTAAGTAATGAGCAGAAAATGAAAATATGTTAAGCAAGAGTTCCATTGTTGTTAATTTATTTCAGCTTATATTGTTATATAGTCTATAAAACTGTCTAATAAAATAAAACGTGTCTTATTCTTTAGCTATAAATAGATTCTATAAAAAGCTCTTTAAAAAGCTCTTATAAAAAGCGTAGCCTGAACTTTTCAGCAACTGTTCTTAAAGGAAACATTTACACATTTTATGAGAAAGTGTTAGAATCATGATTAAAAAGGAGCAAATAATCTGAGCAGAATATCACATTAGTAAATAATTTTAATGTCGGCAGTAACTTATATTTTTAGAACAAACTTTTTCAACAAGAACAAGAATTCTGGCAGTATTGATGGAAAAACTTCGATTTCCAAAATAATGAACACGCCGAAAAAAATCATCTTTCCAATTATGTTTTACACCCATTACATATATGATTAGCACTTTTTTAATTATATACAGTGAGCGTAAAAAGAAAGTGTACACGGCTGGGCTTTATGTTTTCAATTTTATTACTCTCTTTTGCCGTACTGTTTAATTAAACCTTTTGTTTTTTTTTTTTTTTACTTTTTCGAAATTTATAAAAAAACAACAACAGAAATCTAACAATAACAAAAAAAATATTCAACAAAATCTTAACATACAGAGGTAGTCAAAAATATTTACACATTGCCAATATTGTTTTAGGTTTACCGTTAGGTTTGCTAAAGCTTACTTTATGTTCTTTGCATACTGCAAGGAATGCAACAACGAAAACTTTGCTTGCAAACTTTTTCCAACAACCATAAAGTTGTTGTTATCTTTCTTTAAAAGACGTAAAAATATTAAGCAATGTGTAAATATTTTTGACTACGTCTGTACTTCATATTTGTCGCGTCAAAGGAAAGTGTACAGTAAAAAATTAAATACTAAAACTAAGGATTTCAGTATTTTGTTTGCTTTTCTTTTGCTTTATTTACAGCTTGCAATCTTCTCGGCATAGATTCCACTAGATATGCGGTTATTCCGGACGAAATTTGTTCGCCATTTCTCCATTTAAACTGTTTTAAGGCCTTCCTTGGTACTGATTATTTTTTTTCTAATTTGCCGGTCAAGATGCTCCCACAAATGTTCGATAGGATTGAGGTCCGGTGACTGGGGAGATGATCTAATTGTTTGGGTGTGTGGCAAAGCTGCCATGCCTTAACTATCTTTGGCATGTGCTTAGGATTATTATCTTGTTGAAAGACCCAAGATCGATCCAAGTACAATTTCTCAACGCTGAGTGGTGAATTTTCTTTTGTGATGTTAAGGTAATCTATTCTTATATTCATAAAAAAAAAAACGAAATGGCCATTTCAGCCCTTGAAAGGACTTTGACCGAGCTTCTTATGATCAAATGTGTGGCGTGTTTTGTAAAATGTTTGAACACAAATGATCAAGAACTGGACCCACATGTTTTATGCCGACTCTGAGCGGCTTATGTTCTCAAGAAGCTTTTCATGGCAGTTTTTACTCTCTGAGGCTTGCCATTGTCTGCAGAGAGGTGACGGCCGAACAAAAAAATTAATTCAATTGAAAAAACTTTCTGTGTCAAATGGAGGATTCGAACCTGGGTTCTCTAGCGTATGGGCCACACACTCTACCCACTAAGCCACGGCCGCCACGAAATTGTTTATACTCATATTTAAAGACAATTTAATTTTTTATTTGCATTTTTGTACTTTTACTATGTACTTATACTAGTACTATGTAATTGTAGTAATTAATAATAATAAAATATGTTTGAAAAAATTATTCAAAATTTGAGCTATCAATGTATGAACCTCGAGGCTGCAGTTAAGCATATGAAAGTAGATTTCTTAACTTCTGACATCGTATCTACAAAGTGGAATAAAAAAAAAAAGAATCGTAGAAAGTGGAGGAAGATTGTGGCCATTTTATATCGATAATGAATAGTACAAGCCAAATAAATTAAATTTAGAATAGACACTTGAGGACACCACAAGATCTGCCCTACGAAAGTTCACGACATGACATACAATAGAAGACACCGCGAAGGTTAATTTCAGCCGATATTTGTAACAACAACATAGAAAACACAAGCCACAGAAACTTTTTTAATAAAATACATACCCCAAACTTTAACAAAATACCCTTTACTTGGCAAATATAAAAATTAATTTATTGTTTACAAAGCTCGTACTGCACTATGTTAAATGGCAGACATATTTATTGATGTACCCGTTGACACATATGCTATGTTTGAAAGGTAACAGATTTTCGAATCTGTAAGTAAAAACAAAACAAAAATTATCGATAAACTCAATAGAATATTGGTAATCGAAAATACAAAAATAAATACTCAATTCAATACTTCAACACAATTTGCCCTCTGTGTGCTGGGCGTAACTGGATATTTGATTTTCAGAATATTAAATACGCAGTTGTTTGTGTCCATATGGCACCGCAATAGTAGATTCCTTAAAGTTGACACATCTTTTGCAAGGATTACAAAGCTTCTTCAAGACAAAACTAACAGGAAATTTTTTATTGTGTATAATTATTTTACATTTTTAAGCAATGTTTTCTTAACATTTTCCTTCAATTTGGTTTGTGGAAACTAACAAACACAGAAATTGTGGGCAGTTTTCTAGAGCATATTTTTGGAAATGCAAAAATTTGTATTAACCAAATGCAATAATTTCCAAAAGCTTACAAAGCAAATACAAAAAGAACTTCAATATGATTTCAATGGAAGCTTTCTAAGCATTTTCCCAAAAATTTTGTCTGCGGCAGCTAAAAAATTAAGAAGTTATGCGTGGATAGTTTTCTGGAGCATGTTTTAGCTAAAATGCAAAACAGGTTGAGAGTGAAAAATTAGGCTTTTTTTAAAAAACCGTCAAACTGATAGTCATGTATTTTTTTCACATATGAAACTATTTTTTGCTATAAGATAATTATGCGTACCAAATTTTATTGGACTGGGATAGTTTTTTTGGGAAATATACTAAATTACCGATTTGGTTTATTTTAACACCAAATATTTCTTTATGTAAAATAATTATGCGTACGAATTTTTATTAATCTGGGATCATTTTTTGCGGAAATATACCAGATTACCCATTGCAGTTGAATGGGAGCTGAGCGGGTCATTTATCCGATTTGATCAAGATTTTGTGAGAACAATTCCGTTATCATAAAACTCGCAAAATTTGCAACGATTTCAAAGCAATCCCTTTTAATTTTGTTCTATCGGCTATATGGGCTAGTCACACTGTGCGGCGTTGCTCTGGAAGCCCCTGGTCCAAGCCGGAAATGAAAAGTCAACGATAATCCAGAATATACGTTCCGTTATGATGGCCTGACGGCCATGATTGGCTGACACCATCAGCTATTAGAAGAAGATGCGATGCAGATGGTTGTACATCCCGAAGCAGAACTGAATGCAAAAATGTAATGCAGGTTTGTGCATTCATGCCTTCGAAAAATACCACGCACTAAAATAAATACTCACATATTTAATATAAATTCAAAACACTTATTTCTAATTCATTTTTCTTTATATAAAATATATTATTACAAAATACTAAAATACCCAAAACTTATTTTGTTTTCCTCTTTGAAAAGTGAAAACCTCCACATATGGGTTCACATATGGGACTACGTTTTTCCAAAAAATCCAAGAATAGAAAATTGAAAACGATTACATATTTATGCTTTCTATAGCCAATTGATCTTAATGTATACAAAAAATTAAAAAAAAATAAATACATGTGGGACAGGGCCGTTGCTAGAGAAATTTTGCTTCTATAACTAACAAATTTTTTTCAAAATTAGAAAGCGGTAAGATAATAATAAAAACAAAAACTTTTAGGGGGGGAGGGGAAATTAACTAGTGTTTTTTTTTTTTATTAACTTTATGTTATTTTTAAGTTTAGAAGTGGTTTTATTACAAAAAAAAAAACATTAAATTATCTAATCTATCCTTCTCTCGTGTGTCTAATGACGCAGCTGTGTTTTTTTTTTTTTTTTTTTTGCAGAAAATAGCTCAAAATAGTGCTTGAGCCATCCATGCTAGTTGTTTTTTAAATTTTGTATGCTTAGATTTTGGGCTTAGGTCAATCAAATATTTTCTTTTGGCAAAGTATCGAAGTATGTGCTTTCAAAGCAATGTATTAAACAATAAATTGTTTAGGTGAATAAGCATAAGTTTATAATTCCCATACAATTCTCTTTACCCAAGCCGACTTAGGTGATTTACCTATTGCTTTTGTTTTTCTAGGTGTAGTATTAAAAATTCTTATAAATTTCAACATATCAACATTGTTTCAAACCATATTCGATGTAATTGACCTCGGTCTTCTCAACCATATATTATGTGCAGCCAAAAAACTAAATTATTACTACTTATTTTCAAACCAATTCTTTTTCATAGCACCGGAATTTGTCATATACTCACTCCAAGAAAAAAAATCTTATCTCTTTACTACTATCTCATAAATGCGATCAACATGCTACAACAACATTTTTGCCTATAACTTAAATAAGTTGTCGCTCATCCAAATCAACGTGGCCGACACAAAATAACACAAAACAAAAATGGCATCACTGTTTCCGCTTAGCTATTGGCACTCCTTGGTTTATGCTTTTGTCTTACTGCCTCACTCTGAATGTCTTTTGTGTGAACTCAAATCTATAGATGGCAGTTTACGATGGTATAAATTAACAAAAGCTGATCCAGAAGATAAAATCAATTTATTATTTTATAAGAATTGGTTAAATACACTGAATGGCTTTTATTCAGTGAATGGTACACATTGTTGCAGCTTGTGTTGTTGTTGTTGATTTCGCTGCTGCTGCCGCTGCTGTGTGTTTGAATAATTGTTTCCTTTTGGTAAAGCTTGCTAATGGCTGGCTGACTGACTGACTGAGGCAACAAAGTGTGACGCTTCACTGGCCAAACTCAATCAATGTTAAACTAACAGTTTTTTTGTTGTTGTTAGATTAGAATGTGCACATTTTGTAATTGAGTTTTTGTTTTTTTTTTTTTTGCTATAGCTTAGAATCTATGTTTGCAGTAATTTAAAAAAGCCACAAAATCAACAAAAAAATTGTTTTCTTTAAAGTTGACAGTTGAATTTACTTAATTTTATTTAGATTAAAATTTTTCTTGTATTAACTGTCATTAGTTGTATAAAGCGGTACTGCACTTTCCACTTAAGCGGTATTATAATATCAACAACGATCAGTCTTTTCTTTTTAACCGTCTTCAAAAAGGAGGAGGTTATCAAGTTCGTCGGTTTCTCTGCTTTTTTTTTATGTATGTAAATCGATTATTCCTAAACCATATGCCTGCCTGCCGTAATTTTTTTTTAACACATATATATCATAAACACAGAGCTGCCCATCTATAAACGTTATCGGTATTCGACAAATAGGCGTGACACTACTAGAAAATCACTCAAATAAAATTCACACTAGGGTACTGCAATTTAGTGCAGGGATAGGCACAGTTATTACAAATTGCGTTCAATAAAATGGGCATTGTTCGAAAAATGGGCGTGGCAATATTAGGAAAACAGTATACCTGTAATAATATTGACACTAGGCTACTCAAATTTAGTACAGGGGTAGGCAGAAGTAGTAAAAATTACGGTCAATAAAGTATGCGTTATTCGTCAAATGGGGGTGGAAATACTTGTAAAAAACTGTATCTCAGTTAATATTTATGTTGCATAGTGCAACGAGTTCTGTCTGAGGAGGGGCAAAAATAGATGAAATCTTTGTAGGTACATGAAATTTAGCTTGTGTCATTATTCATAAATATATAACGCCACACAAATTTTTATGAAGATCAGCCACACCCTTCGCCCACCTCCCATACAAAATTAAGATTGAAAGAGCACTATCTCCAGTTGTAGAAAGTATAAGAAAGGAAATTAACTTGTTTATTAATGACTTGATTCAATTTTAAGTCACATACAATTTTTATGAAGATCTGACACGCCTTTTCCTACCTCTCATACAATGTTCAATATTCAATGCAGTTTATTAATTAAAAAAATAATTTTTTTTTTTATACATAGGTTTGTTCAATGTGGCGGCCGTGGCGTAGTGGGTAGAGTGTGTGACTCTTACGCCCAGAGAACCCAGGTTGGAATCCTCCATCTGACACAGAAAATTTTTTCAATTGAATTAATTTTTCTGTTCGGCCGTCACCTCTCTGCAGACAATGGCAAACCTCAGAGAGTAAAAACTGCCATGAAAAGCTTCTTGAGAGCAGAAGCCGTTCGGAGTCGGCGTAAAACATGCAGGTCCAGTTCTCGATCATTTGCAGTGCAAACATTTCACATTACACACAACACAATTGATCATAAGAAGCTCGGTCAAAGTCCTTTCAAGGGCTGAGATGGCCATTTTGTTTTTTTTTTTTTTTTTCAAATTTAACATAAATCTTAAGAAGCGAAAAAATTACAAAAAAAATTATTCGACTACTCCGTCAGTTAAAGTCAGTCATCAGTGCAATCCGTGGAGTCACTCGACACATAGTCAGATAAATAGAGTTCAGGAAAGAAATCACTTGTGTCATCATTCATATCTTAATCTTCATTTAATGTAAATTGATCGACTTCATTATCGTGCTTTATTTTATTTTTTATTAGAAGATATAGAGGGATCTAACGAAAGCAATAACCCAACAAAAAGATCTCTATTGAAGAGTTCTCTAGAGTTTTTACGAGTATGATTTAACCTTATTTTTCTTAACTCCTTATGACTAGCTTCAAAAGCCTCTTTGGAAAGAATACAAATAGGTAAATTAAAGTTATGAATTATTTCAGTTCCCTTATCTAGCATTTTACGTACTGTTGGCGGCATCTTATACAGTCTGCGAAAGTCAGAAAAGTTGGTTGCTGTCTAATAAATAGGTGTACTAAAAATTTGCTTGTCCTTTGCTTTCATAATTTACTGTTATCTACAAAACTTGCAGTAAGCCTTTATTCTACAATAGGAAATAATTATAAGTGCATCAGTAACAAAGGTCTGCAAATAATGGGGTTGCGTTAGTATTGGCTAGCTGAGAGTCGTTTTCGGAGCAATTTTTTGCCTAGAATTCGAATCCGTGCTCAGGATCGCCTCGTCATGTCAGGACTTTGAAATATTTGAGGTTATGAACACATAAAATGGCTATTTTTGAGGTTGGATTAAGGATGCAAAACATTTTTTATATTATTTTATTTTTATTTTATCATGAAGTACTCTTTAAAATGAGCTCTAAAATGGTGCCGTACGATGATTTATTCAAAAACTATTGCCATTTGAAGAAGACATCCGCAAGCAAAAATGTGCAGTGAGTGAAGAAGCTTTTTATGCGTTATTCTTTTTGCGTTGGACATTTTGAATGACGAGGAGTCCGAAAATCGCATTTATAAAATTTTTGTCTGTCTGTCTTCCTGTTAAAGCATCACGCGAAAAACACTGGATGAATTTAAACGAAACTTGACATTCAGGTTCCTTATATCCCCGGTCATAACATAGGCTACTTTTTATCCAGTAAAAAAGGTTGGACCCTGTAGGGGGCGCTGCGATCGGGTTTCAGGCATTATTTTTTTAGCTTAATTCCGAAATCGTTCATCCGATTTGCATGAAAATTTGTTAGTAGATTTTTTGGGATACGGTGAGTTCTTATAACTTATCTACTCTGTTCTATCTCGAACACCAGAGGGAGCTGTAGTACAAATATTTTGAAAAACCTCGAAAAACTCCTACACCGTGCATCCGGTTTGTATGAAATTTGGAAAATGGGGGCTTTCTGATACGGTGAGTGTTTTGAACTTATTTTTTTTTTGTGCTATCTTGAACACCAGAGGGCGCTTTAGTACAAATCTTAGGAAATCGTGAAAAACTCCAAAACTGCTCATCGATTTGGAGTATTGCAATACGATTTTCAAGTATTGCAAGGATTTTGGTTCTATCTGTTTTGCTCTTTCTCGAAACTAGAAGGCGCTGTTATACAATTTGTACGTGTGTATGTTATATGTACGTGTGTATGTTGGATGGTTCAGATTCGCAATTGGACCCGGTAGGTGGTGCTGTGATCGGGTTCCACGAATTTTGTTATTATAGTTTATCTCCGAAACTATTCATCCGATTTACATGAAAATTTGTATTTAGGGGTTTTCGGGTACGGTAGTTTTTATGACTTATTTGAACACTTATTGAACACCAGAGGGCACTGCAGTACAGGTGTTTTGAAAATCTCGAAAAACTCCTAGCTGTACATCCGATTTGCGTGAACATTTGTACACAGGAGTTTTCGGATACGGTGGGTATATTGGACTTTTTTTTCTGCGCTATCTTAAACACCAGATAGTGCTGTAGTTCAAATCACTTAAGAAATCGTGAAACACTCAAAAACCGCTCATCCGATTTAGATAAAAATGTGTATATCGGATAAATAGGATTTGATATCGAGTATGGAAAGGGCTTTGGCGTTATTTTTATATTCTATCTCGAAAACCAGAAGACACTGTTGTGCAAATACCGCAAGAAACTCAAAACAACTCATCCGATAAGTATGATTTTTATAAGTGGTTTTCGGGTGCGGTGAGTCTTTTGGCGCAATGTATTTTGCTATATCTTGAACCCCAGAGAGCGCTGTACTACAAAATACTGTAAGACGTAGCAAAGTGCAAAGGGTGATAAATATCTTCTTTTCTTCTTTATGTGTATTTATATACCACCTTCATTTTTCGCAAATCAGGACAGCTGATTCTGTGGTATTTGAGTACGCATTAACACATGCGCAAGTCAGTTGCGTCGTAAGTTGGCGTTGTTTTGATATTTCAAATTCTATTTTCAAAGCATATTTAATTTTTGTCCAGTTTCCTCGCGAATTGCCAAGAATTCGGTTTTGCTCCGATTTTTTTCAAATATGTGCAATCTATCAAATACAATATAAAACTTGAAAATATATTTTTGCAAGCGATCAACGGCACGCACACACAAATCACAATTTCAATTACTTTTTCTTATAATTTTCAGATATTGAAGCTACATTTTGTTAATTTCTCCGAAGTTACCGGTTAGAAAGATGCACAAAAAATTCCTTCTAAAGTTTGTGAAAAGTTTTTTCAAATTGACGAATGAAATCGAAAATTATTTATATCAACTCCCGAGTTAAGCCGGGTATTCAGCTAGTGTATAATTAAATTATCAAATTTAACCAAGAAATTAAAAGGAAAACTGAATTTAGATGATTTTTTATATTGTAGTAATTTTGTAGTCGATTTTTTTTAAAAAAAAAGTTTTTCAATTCATCTATGAGTCTTTTTCTTGCCTATGAGTCTATTTCTTAAAATAAATCGCATAACAAAAATATAGACTATAAAAGCTGTTATGATTAACTTAATAACAAAACAATTATAATTATAATTATAATAAGTGTGTCGTTTTTTTACTCTCAGTAAAATATTCACACTTTCAATATTTTCAATCCTATGACTAAGCATTTATTTAACAGTTCAAAACACCGAAAATTTATAAATGGCTAGAAATGAGCTATAAAGTTTGTTTATATGTACTAAATTATTTTACTCATGAGTTGTTCAAGCTTTTATCTGTCAACAAATTGACTTTATTTAACAGTCTTTTGATCAAAGTTTTGTCAAGTTTCGGCAACAACATTAAAACTGCATTAAACACTAATAAACCAACGACTGTGCGTACCAAGCAAGGAACGCGCATCTCCATAACAAGCTATCGCCAAAAGCCATTTAGAAGTGCTCGCCAAAGTATTATATTTTATAAATGGCATACTTACAGATAGAGATACTTTTATTGTTTTTTTTTTATTGCCATATTTGCTTTAAAAATTATTTGCCAAACGTATCTTAAGTATTAAAAAATTGAAGGCATTTAAAGAGGAGTGAAGAAGCAGCAGCAGCAACAACAGCAGTTGTCAATGAAGATTTGTCCGATTCAAAGATTCATCAAGTAGTAACAGCAAAAAACAAACGAGGAGCAACAGCAGCAGATACAGCAATTATCATTGTGACGCTTAAGTAAATAGATTAAAAACAATTTTTTTATTGTTATTTTTTTATTTTCTTTACGTTATCATTTCTTACGTTGTATATATGTAATATAAGTTTTTCGTAAGTGTCTTCGGAAGATTATGAATACAAACCCATCAGATAGTTGGTTCTCGTAGCAAATCTCAGAGTGACAAAGTAAATTAGTTGTAATAATGTTGATATTGTTGGCTGCTCAGCGTGTGTGCATGTGTGTGTGTGTCTGTTTATAATCTTATCTTGACCTACAGAGATAATAGTTTTCAGCCAGTTTTAGAGGAAAAGCTCTCGAGCTCAATGTCAGCAAAATAAAAAAACAAGTAGTTGCAGCAAATGTTAAGTTTTTTAATTGATAGAGTCAATAATTTAATTTGTTAGATTTAACATAACTATAGTTGGGGGCAATTGGAAGAATTTATTCATAGAGCCTAGAAAAAGTTTTCGAGCTTTGTGAGTTTTAACTTCTAGTGCTAAACACTTTCCAGTGCTAAGAGTTTTGTAAAGGATCCTAATATAAATTTGTTTAGTGTCTATACTGTTAAAAATTTGTCTTTTATGCTTTTCGGTAGAAATTTCCCACTTCTGATGATTTCTTTAGTCTTTTTTAAATTACATTGATAGATATTTACAAATTTAGTCCTAAAAGACGATATTTTTAACAACTTTTCATTCAAATTTTGCTCACACAAGTTGAGGTTTCCTATTGGTTTGTCTTAGAGTTTTAGTTTCATTTCCGAAGTTGACATTTTCTGTTTTTCAGTGAAATTTTCATTTTTATAAGTTTGAACTATATAATTTTTGGTTGAATTATTCAAGTTTTTCAAAAATTAAACTTTTTAAATAAAAAGTTTGTAACAATAGATCTAAGAGTTTCCCACATAAAAGAACAAATTTTTTTTTTGAATTTTTTTGTTATTCTTTTTCAACAAAATCTGCTTTTCAAAGCACTTTGACCGAGCTTCTTATGTTCTTATGTTCAATTATGTTGTGAGTGTTGTGAAATGCTTTAACACAAATGATCGGGAACTGGAACTACATGCTTTATGCCGATTACGAACGGTTTATGTTCTAAAGAAGCTTTTCATGACGGTTTTACTCTCTGAGGTTTGCCATTATCTGCGGAGAGGTGACGGCCGAACAGAAAAATTAATTCAATTGAAAAAACTTTCTGGGTCAGATGGTTTCCACACACACACAGATATGACAACACACCTCAACCTACTACTTTTTCAAAAAATGCTCGTGCTGTAACTCAAAAAGTTGTTGACCGATCAGGCTGAAATTTCTACAGGTTTCTCTTTATAGTAGTATTTGATGGATGCACTTACAAATTTAGAGATATCGTGTAAATAAATATTTTTTTTTTTTAGGTCAAAACTGTTGAAAACAAAAATAGAAAATGTGAAACTTCGATTTAACAGTTGATATAAATTTTGATTTTTAACTTTTTTATTATTTTACAGGTTTATCCTTCCCTTTAACATATCAGAATTCGAAGAAAAAAAATTTCTTTTGTTTCAGATAAGTCGGAAATTTGACAGAAAAAAAACAGAAAAAAGAATGGAAAAAAAAATTCTTTTGTTTCAGATAAGTCGGAAGTTTTGACAGCTGCAGCACTTTTAGATGCCTCGCAAAAGAAACAAAAACAAAAAAGATCACAAAGTGTTTCTGATCCATGCGCGTGATAGAAATTATGAAAGGTGGTTGTAAGAGAATGAAGAATAACGAAATTTCAGTCTAATATCTCAAAAACTGAGACATTTCAAAGCATAAACAGTTATATTTTTAAATTTTTTTTTTTTGAGTCTCACGTTTGATTATTTAAAGGATATTAAAATTAGTTTCAAATCAACTTGTGCAACCATTTCCTTGCAGCAAAAAATTTTCCCCTACCATCCAAAAAAAAAAAAAAAACAATGTTAAGGTGATCTTTACTTTCGAAATCGTAAAAATTAAGGTTTTAAAATCTAATATTGTGAAAAAAGTATTATATTTATTCAAAAACAATTTTTCTGTACATTTTTTAGTAAGTATCAAATATTTCAAAAAAATATAGGTTGGCCACTTTTAGATCCTCCTGGCGTCAGAAGAGGACGTCTTTTAATATTTGATTTTTATGTCGTCCATGATTATCTGGAAAAACTGAAAATAGTAAAGAAAGATTTCAAAATGGGATCACTTCATTAGAGGACTGGACACCGGCTGAACCTCTAAAAATATGCACGTTGAGTATTTTTTACACAGGCGCAATTTTGCCAAAAAAAAAAGAGAAAAACGAAAATTTTCGAGAATATAAAAAAAAAAGCATTAAAATAATCAAAAAAGTTCAAAATTTTTAGACTTGGTCGGTGCCCAGGCCTCTTATGAAGTGATCCCATTTTGAAATTTTACTTTATCATTTTTCAGTTTTTCCGTAAAATCATGGTTGGCCTAAAAATCAACTGTGACGTCATGAGGAACCAAAAGTGGTCAAACTTTATTTTTTTAATATTTGATATTAAAGAATTTACAGAAAAGCTTTTTTGAATAAATATAATACTTTTTCACAATATTAAAATTAAAAACCTTAATTTTTTACGATTCAGAAAGTAAAGATCACCTTATGTTTTAATAAATAAGCGGACCGAGAAAAACGATGATTGCGCACAATTTCTATCGTGTAAATAAAGGGAAAAGTCCCATGTTTGCGAATTTCATCTTAAATATATAAATAAATACCGAATTATTATAAATTCGTCAATAGTAGTGTCAGTATCCATCTAAAATAGACTGAGGATTTGGAAATAGAGGATAAGTTTCATGGGTTAAATTATTCTACACTCGTCGAAAATTCCGTGTTACATACAATATGAAACATATCTCAGTATCTAAACCTTTATTGTATAAAAAAATATAATACAGGTTGTATAAAAAAGCCATGTTTCAATGTCAATTTTATATTTTAAACACTAATTGGATTTTCTTGAAATCCCAATTAAGGTAAAATAATGTTTTGGGATCTGCAGAAAATGTTCTTGCAGAGCAGCATTAAAATTAATTTATTTACCTCTAAGCTTCCTTTTCAATACTCTTTATTTAATAAAAATGTATTGTATAAATAATAAATCCGTATACTTTCAAAAATTTTTTGCAAAATGTGAGACACTAGTCAAATTTTTTTTGGCAGTCTCCAAGGCTTTAACTTATTTTATCAATAAACTTCTCTTATGTTTTTGATATTTTAAAGTCTTTTTTTCTAGC
This sequence comes from Coremacera marginata, assembly GCA_914767935.1. Classification (NCBI taxonomy): domain Eukaryota; kingdom Metazoa; phylum Arthropoda; class Insecta; order Diptera; family Sciomyzidae; genus Coremacera; species Coremacera marginata. Next base: position 61,172,125 of record OU612045.1, on the reverse strand, counting down.
AAATTGAGCTTTTCGTCAACCAACAGCTCATTACTTATTTGTTTTCTATAGGTTTTTATTTGATTATTTTTTTTTTTTTTTTTACATATATTTTTTTGTATTACATACACATAAAATCAAATTTAACGAAACATATCTTGCTCAGTTTGGAGCATGTAAATCAATAAAAATTCCTTTTATGTTTTTGATCCATATCAAAGTGGTCACCCTAGCCGATAAAACGTTTGCACCGTTGCTTGCCACAATCATTGGGCTAAAACACTAACACAGCAAAATTGCCTGGCATAAAATCGACTCCCCCTATCTCCCTCCTCAAAACTTTTACACCCAACGCACCTTCACAAGAATCAGTTTTAAATTTTTTATGCCTTTAGGAAACATCATTAGAACTTTGAAGTTTAAATTTTTATTTATTTTTGGATCATTTGGTGTTGGCGGCAAAGTTCTTTTTTATTTTTTTTTATGGCTCTTTTATATGCTGCGGTTAAAGACATTTATTTTAGTTGTTTTTCACCAAATCGATTTATGTGACGTGAGAAATTTAGCCAGGTTGCTTCTAATGCTGCTTGCGAAATCTGAACAGATTCTTTGACAGCAGATCGTTTTGTTGCTTGTTCTTGGCAGCTAGGTAGGAAAGAAAAAAAATGTACTGGTCAGGCCCACCAACGAGGAGGGTGTTTATGACCTTTTAGTTTTATTTGCACTTAGTGTGGGTTTTTTTTTTGTTGTGTTGTGCTTTTTTTAAGGTTTATTGCCTGTTTTGCTAAATATAATAAATTCAGCTCAAATTGAGAGATTATTGTATTGGCCTTGAATCAGATTAACCAAGATATTTTTCACTTAGCCAAGGTGTTTTTTACCGCTACGTGTTCGTTTTTTTTTTTTTGTTTTTTTGAGTCAAAGTATTTTAGTAAATTGACAATACTAAGTTGTGCGTGAGAAAAAAAAAAAAAAAAAAAATATTTTTTCCAAGAATTCTTGTCAATCTAAGAAATTAATAAATTCAGAAGCTAACTTCGGATAAAAATAAACTCTTCATTGTTGCTGGAGGCTACATATTTATAGTTGTTTTTTTTTAGAAGTACTCTTGGAGGTGTGGGGAAAAAATGGTGGTAAATTTTTAGTGATTTATTAGGTTGAATGATGTGTGTTCGATGTTTTGTTGCTATTTCCAAGGTATTGTGTCTTAGTTGAAAATTGTGCCTTAAACGTTTTGAAGTGATATTTTGAAAAAAAATTTTCAGCTTCTAGAATTTATATTTAATTTAGTTAGTTTTTTTAACTTTGTTTCTTATGAAAATTCACAGATCTATGAATAAAACAAATTTTAGATTCAAAGTTGCATTCGCTAATATTGCAGCATGTGCTGTTTACAATTCAATTAATGCAAAACCTGCAATGCAATCAATGCGATTTTGAAAGTTGCTTTCTGAATTTATCAAAACTAATTTTCAGAAAGTCCTAAAAGTATCCTAATATTCTGAAAGAAAGCTAAGTTCAGATTCAAATTTTTAGACCGTAATGTAAAATTTAACATAAGTATGAGCTACTCAAATAAATATGTCTTTGTGACACAGTAGGTAGAACTGCCACCTATTGATCCAAGCTTTGTGTGTTCAATTCTCGGTGAAAGCAAAAACAGAAATATAAATATATAAAAAATTATGAAATAGCCACTTTTTCGGTTTTATACAACCAGTGCGTCGATTCGCTGTGTACGCTGATATAAAAGTTTCACTTAAAAAAAAAATTACGTAACGTTCATTGTAACTTTCATATAAATACTCAGTTTCGGTTTCGGCCGAATATTACAAAAAGGTCCTAATTTTGATTTCGGTTTAGCTTTCGGCCAAAATCAGTTTTGGTCTGATACTAGTTATATCTGTGAATTATTGATGCTGTAGTACGACATTATTATTATTATTATTATTATTAT